>VZQC01003337.1:0-180851 GCA_009823505.1 Rhizomys pruinosus
TGAAGATAAATTCTTGATACACTCTCTGGTCAGGGTTCTTCACCTCTTCCTGGTCTCCTCCCTCACTTTCAGATAGCCCAGAACTTTCTGGGCTGCCCTTCAGGATGCCCCAGTTGCATCATAAGGCAGAGACCAGGTAGTCTGCCCCCCACTAGCCTATAATCATCACCACAGGCCCCTTACTAAAGATCCCTGCCTAGCCCTGACATGCTCCCTCCCCTTGGGATGGGCCAGAATTCACCTGGCTGCACACCAAAGACTCTCCATTTGACCCACAGGATATATACTCAGGTAGGATGCTCTCAGACACTCTGACACCCTTTCAATGATGTCCTGGTCTTTCTGACGCAGCTCCCTTCCTTTGAGGTATCTCAGACCCTAGCAGGCTATATACCAGTGACTTTCGAATCACCCCATGAGGGAAAGAGATCCAGATCATTTTTCCCCAAACCCCTCTTCCCTGCCATCAGCCAAAGCCTGGGTGCTGTGCTCTGCTACTGTTCCCCACCTCCTCCTGATCCTCTTCTCCCTTAGGGATATACCAGAGCCCACCAGGCTGCCCAGCAAAAACTCTCCAGTCATAGTTCTGAGACAAAGGTAAGCTGATCCAATCCCCTGCCTTTATCCCACCCCTCCTGCAGTCATTCCCTGCCAGTGTTCTCATCCTTTTTCTGAACCCCTCATGCCGTTAGGATACCCCAGAACTCACCAGGCTGCTCAACACATACTCTTCTGTTACCCTACATGGTTAGAAGACTCGGGTAAGATATCGCCTCCTCTATGCCATGCTGCTAGAGTTCCTCATCTCTTCCTCACCTCATATTTTCATGTGGGATACATCAGAATCCACCAGCTGCCCACTAGGGAATCTGCAAAGGCACTCCCCGGGGCAGAGACCCAGAAGGACTGGCCCGTTCCCCCCATGCCAAACACAACTAACAAACCACACCTGCTGCCAGGCATCCTCCCAGTCTCTACCACTTCTCACTTTGAGATGCCCCAAGCCCCACCGAGCTGAACCCCAGGAATTCTACAAAAGGCTCTCCTGTCTTGGAGGCTCAGATAAGTGGACCACACTCACCCCCTAGCATCCTTCCAGGGCTCAACATCTCCTGAACACCTCTTACCTTTGGAGATACACCACGGACCCTCCTGTCACCCCAGGGGCCAGAGACAGGTATGATTCCAGAGTCTCCATGTATATCACCACAAACCTAGTTTCCTTCCCTTTCAAGGGTTTCATCAGGGTTCCTGACCCTTAATCCATTATAGATAAGCCAAAACCCATCTGGCTCCTAACAGGGATTCATCAGTCAACCCAGGGATTAGAGACTCAGGTAGGCTATCCCAGCCATATTAGCGAGACCCCAAGCACCACCAGTGCCCGCTGACAAGATTCTCTGCCTCTTCTTGACTACCATCTTCCCTTTGGGATAAACTAGACATAATCAACTACCCACTAGGGATTCTCCTGACACCCTCCATAGTCCAGTGAGCCACAGAGGCTGCCACTGCTCCCCTACCAACTCGAGAAGGACCTCCATATCCTCATGACTCCTGTTCTTATTTGGCAGATACCCCTCACTCTGACTGCACAAATCAGATTGCACAGTTGCCACCACCTTGTTGAGAGACCCAGGTATGCTGCCTCCCACTGGCCTGTCATCACATTGAAGATCTGCTACAGTACCGTGCCAGCTTCCCCTCCTGTTTCACAACTCCTCTCTTGCTTTGGGATAGCCCAGTAGGGATTCCCCTGTTGTCCCACCCAGTATTTCAGAAACCAAAGTCAGTTGAACCTGCTTCCCTGTTAAAGCCCCCAAAGACTCACCAACCCTCTGCTATTATTCCCTGCATCTTCCTGACCCCCCTACCTGTCCTTCTGATATCCCACAGACCACAGGGACTTTCTAGTTACCCCTAAATCCACAGACCCACATTTGTTTCCTGCAGGTCTGCTGCGGTCTCCTACCAGGGTTTGCTGCCTAGTTCTGAGCTGCATCCCTCCTTTGGGGATACCACAGATACCACCCTCTTGCCTACCAAGAACTCTCCAGTTGCCCGTTAAGTTTGAGTCCATGGAAGGATTGCAATGCTCCCCTGGAAACTGTCATTGTTTCCCACCTCCTTGTGAACACCTCTCTCCATTTTGGATACAGGAGAGCACACCTGGCTGACCAGCAGGAACTCTCAGTCCCATGATGCCCTGAGACACAGATAAGTTGGGGGCATCATTACAGGGTCTCTGGCTTCTGGAGTGATGTAAGAGTTCTTGATGAGCTGTCATCCCGCTCTAAACCTGAAAGTCTTGAAGCTGTCTCTTCCAGGGATCTCCAGGGTTTTCTACCCCGGTCCTTCCCTTTGAGATTACCCCAGAACACACCTGGCTGCCCACCAGTCACCCCAGGAGTGAAGGACCCAGGTAGGCAGCCCCTACCTCCCTGTCAAGTCCCCAAAGCCTCCCACTGCCCCTTGCCAGGGTTCCTCACTTCCTCATCCAGGACTTCCCTTTGAGAAAAACAAGACAACCCAGCTGCCCACCAAGGACTCCCCAGTTACAGAGACCCTTTCCCTTAACTGTCCATGTTCATCTGTCTTCCGGACAGAGATCCCCAAACTGCCTCCGCACCATCACCCCAAAGCCAAGTGTTGTATTCTACCAGGGAACCCGGGCTTCTCCTGACCAACTCTTTCCTTTTCTGATACACCAAAGCAGGCCCCTATTGCTCATATTTGACTCTCTAGGTGCCACAAGAACCAATGAACCAGATAAACTGTCACTGACTCCCACCTGTTACCTGAAAGCTCAGCTAACTTCACCTGCCAGGGATCCTGGCCTCCTCCTGAACAAATACCTCATTTGGGATACACCAGAGCCCATTGCACAGCCCACAAGGAACTCTGAAGTAGCTGTAGGACCCTTATACTCAGTTCAGCTTCCCTCATCTGCCCCCCTACAAGTGAAACCCCTGCATCTACCTTTGATGGGTTCTCATGGTTCTTCTGATCTTTCCCCCTTGGGATGCCCCAGAACCCTCCTGGCTGTTCTCCTCCATAGTTGGGAGGCACAGGTAGACTGGCCTCCCAAACACTCCCTGCCAAGACCCAAGAGAACTGCAATCACCTGCTGCCAGGAATCCATGCCTCTTTCTGACTGCCTCCCTCCTTATGAAATCACAACCCCACAAGTTGTGTGTGGGGGGGGGTCAGAACCAGGGAAACTCTGCAAGGCTAGCAAGTTCTGGTGACCCGTATAAGCAAACCAGGCAATTCTGCCATTCAACCATGATTTCTGGACTCCTCCTGAACTGCCTTTTGAGATACACTAAACCATACCACATAGCTCCCTGAGAACTCTTACATCACTCCAGAAGCCAGAGACCCTGATACGATGCCCCAGTCTCTCCTGCACAAAATGAAATTAATAATAATAGTAGTAGTAGTAGCAGCAGCAGCAGCAGCAGTAGAAGCATAGGGCCTAACCTTTGTGATATGCTCCCTAAAATGCATAATGAATCCCTTATAATGAATAACTATCATATAGTCACATTCAAGGACATATTAAAAGTAATTAGCCTGGACCCCATTGAAAAATGCCATGCTCATGAAAGAGCATTTCAGATGATTAAAAAAGGGTTAAGCAAACATAACAGTTCTTTACACGTATGAAAAATTTATAAACTAGATAATATGATATTTTAAATGTTTTTTAAGCTTGTTATTTTTACTTCATGTGAATACAATGCTTGTGCCAGTGCTCTTAACTGCTGAGCCATCTCTCCAGCATCAAAATGCTATTTCTTTGGTGTTTTTGAGACAGGGTCTCCTCCCTGTACCCCAGCTGGCCTGGAACTTGCTTTGTAGACCAGGCTGGCCTTGAACTCACAGAGATCCACCTGCCTCTGCCTCCTGAGTGCTGGGATTAAAAGTGTGTGCCACCATGCCCAGAAAAATGTTATTTTTTAAAAATTACAAAAATACACAACAAATGGGATGGAAATGTAACTCACCCATAGAACACATGCATATATTGTATGAGTCTCTGAAACCCTAAGTTCTTTTTCAGAGCACAGAAAGGGGGGGGCAATGAGTGATACTAGACCAGATCCTGTATTTATATTTTAAAGGATTTCCTTGGAAGGATAAACTAGAAATTTGAGTTACAATTTCTGATTAGAAAATAGTATTGTTAGCCGGGCATGGTGGTGCATGCCTTTAATCCTAGCGGATCTCTTGTGAGTTCAAGGCCAGCCTGGTCTACAGAGTGAGTTCCAGGACAGCTGGGGCTACAGGGAGACCCTGTCTCAAAAAGACCAAAAACTAAAAATAAAAAAATTTTAAAAATTAAAAAAATAGTATTGTTAATGTTCTGTTTTTTATTGTTGTTGTATTGTGGCTTTTAAAGCCTATGTCCCTGTTTACAGAAAATGTACACTAAGAATGCTAGAGACTCACACATATAATTTATTCTCAAATATAAACATATACACATTTTAATTAGAGATAATTATAAAGTACATATGTTAATTTTCTATAAACTGAAATTATTCTAGAAATAAGTTTAGAATATCAATGGCCCTTCCTCCTTGTCCTTCTAATCAATTTTGGACTGGAAATCCACACATATCAACTTTGCTGCTTTTTGAGGTACTTCCATTTAGTTGAAAGAGCACATAATGAAGTTTAAATCAAAAGAGTAACTTCAGTATCATTTCAAATCCAAAAATGGCAAGATTATTCAAAGGTTACTACACTCATGAATCTTAAGATGCAGTCCTAATGGGAAGCGTGCTATGTCTGCACAAGTTGCCTTACTGGGTGCTTATCTACTGTTAAGCACCAATGCTTATTCTGAGGTATTTGTAAAGCTTTCCCACTTCCATGAAAAGCAAATGCAATTCAAATGGAGTCTGAGATGTATGCAGTCTTTCTTTCCAATTCCTCATCCATTGTTCTCTAAAGGTTTAGAGGCCTGTATGATCAATTCAAAAATCAAAAAGTCCTAGAAGCCTAAGACTTGTTTAAATAGTTCCACTCCCTAAAAGAAGGCATTTAAGTGAGCAAAGTTGGAACACATAGCAGAAATACTGCGTTCAATAAGAACCCTCCCAATACTTATTCACTAGTACTATACACAAAAAGTATATAGAAAAAACATTATACACCAGATAGTGGAACATACCCTAGTTACCATTGGCATGTCGACAGGGGGATTCAAAAAATAAAAAAAGTACACAACAATGCAGATACCTAGACAATATACAGAAAAGTCTGAAGTCCAGCTAAGGGCGAGGTAAAATTACCTTTTTCTGAGCTCATGAATTCCTGTATCATGAAGGATAAGTCAGATAGGTGTGTGGAGTTGTGCCTCTGAGGTAACCTTCAGGTCCTCTGCATGCTTTCTCATGATAGTGGGAACAAGTAAGAGAGAAGACTTAGAAGAAGATAAGAATGACTATGAAAACTTTATATTATTTTTTTATTATATAATGTATTTTTTAGCATCTCTTTTAGCAGCACACACACGACGGTCCTCACCTGACACATACCCCAGGCTGTACCTGGACTAACTCTGTAAGACCACGCGATGGCCATTGGAACTCACAACAGATCTGCCAATGCCCTGCTGCCTCCAAAGTAGCTATGGATTAAGGACGAGCGCACACCTCAATATAAAAAAATGCACGCCCGGCTAGAATGCTTGAAAATCCAGCTTCAGTGTCTGCTGCATGCATTACCAGCCACTTTTGCCTGACTGCTGTTGTTCACACTCCTCTTATTTCAGCTATGCAGGAAATAAGATCAACAAACTCAACAGAATGGCAAATCCTCATTAAACTCAAAAGCTTCTGTACAGCAAAAAAATAATAAAGTGAAAGAAAACCCACAGAATGAGAGGAAACCTTCACAGTGACACATCGCAGAGGATTTAACATCCAGATTACATAAATTACTCAACAAGGAGGAACACAATGACCAATAAAAGATGAATAAGAGCTGAACGTAGACGCACAAATCAAACAATAAAGATGCTGAGAACTCTTTAAAAAGTATGAAAACACAGCAAATCAACCAAATCAACTATAAGTTAAAGAAAGAATAAGCTGAACTAATTAGAAATGCAAAGCATAAAAATAAAAAAAAAGTATTCAACATCTAGTTAGAATGCAAATTAAACCCTTTAGATTCATTAACAGATAAGATATTATCAAGAAAACAAAAGACCAAATGCTGGAAGGTTGTTGGAGAAAGGGGAGCAGTCATTCATTGCTGGTGGGAATGCAAACTCATGCAACCCCTATGGAAATCAGTGTGGAGAACTCTTAAAAGGCTCAAAATGAACCTACCACTTGACCCAGTCATACCACTCCTTGGTATATACCCACAAGACTCATCCTATTGCAAAGATATGAGCACAACCATGTTTATTGCATCTCTTTTCACAACAGCGAAGAGCTGAAGCAACCCAGGTATCTCTCAACTGATGAATGGATAAAGAAAATGTGGTACATCTACATAAATGGAGTCTATGCATGGATAAAAAAAGAAATGACAGTTCATAAAATTTGCAGGGAAATGGATGTAACTAGAAGCCATTATGCTAAGTCAAGTAACAAGTAACAGAGTCCCAGAAAAATAAACGACATATGGTGTTCCCCATTTGTGGGTCCTAGCACCAAATTCTTATAAGTACCCACAGGGCCTGGAGTAGTGCCCAGATTTCACGAAGCTGGAGCTGCAGGTAGTTGTACCCAAATTGGATACCAGGAATCAGCATATTCTCAGCAATTTCAGTAGATTCTATTGAGTACCGATACATCTCTCCAGCCCCTTTAGTATAGTTCTTTTTGTTGTTCTCAGGGTCTTTGGATTTTCATAGGAAGTTGACAATTTGCTCTTTAGTTTTTTTTTTTAATTTTATTTTTTTATTTTTTAAGGTATTCTACAATATAATGACACAGTTGTTTTGCAGATACATTGATGTTACTCAGCATGTCTACAATTAGGTAATTGGTGCATTTTGAAAGTATCTATTCCAAATTTTTGACAACCCAAGTTTTCCCATAGTCCAGTTGGAGAAGGTTGTATGCACAGGCATGTTAGTTTTTTTTTTTTTTTTGTAAGCAAGCAAACCTTTTGAATTTTAATAACGATTAACTCCATCTAGAGATCACATTGATTACAAACATCACCTTAATGCTAGTGTGTCTTCCAATTCATGAATATATTAAATATATATTCTTATTATAGAATAGTTTTAATGTATTTCACATATTAATAGAATATTTTAATGTATTTCACAAAACACTTCTTTTGATTTCTTTGTTAAGTACTATATACCCTTGGTTTAACTTATTTCTGTAGAATTAGTATCTTTGGTGCTATATTAAGAGGAATTGTTTTCATAAGTAAATGTATTTTATATTGGTATCATATAGAAATACAAGTAAAAAAGAAAATAAAGTTTTCATTTTGTCCATTTTTTTTAGTTTTATCCTTTTTTTGGTATTTTTGAGATAGGGTCTCCCTTTTAGTACCAGCTGTCCTGGAGCTCACTCTGTAGACCAGGCTGGCCTTGGTCAGAGGCCCCACAGAGATCCACGTACCTCTGCCTCCCGAGTGCTGGGATTTAAGGCTTGCGCCACCATGCCTGACTCATTTTGTCCATATTTAAAAAAAAATCTAAAAACAAAGAAAAAATAAAGATTATTTTAAAACTTTCTCCTGAGAAAAGGGTCAGGCCATTTATAAGTCAGGTCAATCATAATAACAGCTGGTTATTTCATAGAAAAAATTTGTTTTGTCTTTTTTGAGACAGAGTCTTCCTTTAGTCCCAGCTGGCCTGGTGCTCGCTATGTAGACCAGGCTGGCCTTGAACTCACAGAGCCTCTGCCTCACAAGTGCTGGGATTAAAGGCATGTGGCACCACACCCAGCAAAATTTTAAAGCAAGAGGGACAATAAAAATATATTTCAAGCTCTGAGAGACCACCCCTGCCAACCCAGGTTACTATGCCCAGCAAAACTATCTATTAAAATTAAAGGAGAAATAAATAATAGCCTCAAAAATAATAAAATACCTGGGAACAAACCTAACCAAAGACACAAACAATCTATACAACAAAAATTTTAAGCCCCTGAAGAAGGAGATTGAAAATGACATCAAAAGATGGAAAGATCTCCCATGATCATGGATTGAAAAAAATAATATATTAAAAATATTCATTTTACCCAAATTGATATACAGATTCAATGAAATCCCAATCAAAATCCCCATGAGCATAAATTCACATGGAAAAACAAAAGACCCTGAATATCAAAAAGCAAAAAAATGCAATACAGGGAGGATTGCTCTACCAACATCAAGCTATATTACAGGCCATAGTCATAAAACAGCCTGGTTCTGGCACAAAACAGACACATTGACCAATGGAACAAAAATTGAAGTCGAACTTGAGTCATACAATTTCAGCCACCCTCATATTTGACAAAGGAAAAAAAACACCTCAGGAGGAAAGATAGCATCTTCAGCAAATGGTGCTGGCAAAATTGTATCACCATTCATACAAGAACAAAATTAAACCCCTCCCTCTAAACCCTGTACAAAAATAAAGTGGATCAAAGATCTCAACATAAAACCTGAAACCCTGAAGGTGATAGAAGAAAAAGTTGGTAACAACCTACAAGACATAGGTGTAGGAAAAGTCTTTCTAAATCATACAGCAGCTGCATAGGACATAAAGTCGACAAATGGGACCTCATCAAACTCAAAAGCTTCTACACAGTGAAAGAAACAACCAAGGAAGTGAAGAGAAAACCCACAGAGTGGGAGGAAATCTTCACCAGTGATTCTTCTGACAGAGCATTAACGTCAAGAGTATATAGACTACACGGGCTGGAGAGAGGGCCTAGAGGTTAAGAACACCGACTGCTCTTACAGAGGACCCAGGTTCGATCCCCAGCACCCATATGGCGCCGAGAACCGTCTGAAAACTCCAATTCCAGGAGACCTCGTTCCCAGGGGAATCCAGACCCTCTTCTGACCTCCCAGCATTGCACGACACGGGTGCACAGACTTGCATGCAGACAGTACATTCATACACATACAGAAAAATAAATAAAAAAGAATATATACCTACTCAAAAAAGAAGTAAAAAAACAAATGACATACTCAAAAAGATGGAGTAAAGAGCTGAAACAGAGACTTCACAGTGCGGGTAAAGATGGCTAAGTAACATTTTAAAAAGTGTTCAACATCATTAATAATTAAGGAAATGCAAATTAAAACCACTCTTAGATATCATTTCATTCTGATATGACTGGCTAAGATCAAGAACACAAAAGACACCAAAGCTGGAGAGGTTGTGGGGAAAGGGGAACACTCATCCACTGCTGGTGGGAATGTAAAGTTGTACAACCATTATGGAAAGCAGTGTGGAGAACCCTTAAAAGATTCAAAATGAGCCTACCACCTGACCCAGCCATACCACTCCTGGATATACCCACAAGACTTATCCTACCACAAAGATACATGCACCTCTATGTTTATTCCAGTTCTCTTCACAACAGGGAAGAGCTGGAACAAACCCAAATGCCCCTCAACTGATGAGTGGATGATGAAAATATGGTACATCTACATAATGGAGTACTACTCAGCTGTAAAGAAAGATGACATCATGAGCTTTGCAGGTAAATGGATCAAATTCGAAGCCATTATGCTAAGTGAAGTAACACAGTCCCAGAAAAACAAGCAGGGAATGTTCTCTCATTTGTGAATGCTAACACCAAATCCCCAGATGAAAGTCCAGCTGAACAACATTATCATTATATTTCTTTTTATCTGAAAGCAATTATGTTGTTATAATGTAAATCTCTTAAGGTGCTGTAGAATCATTTCCCTCATTTGTGGATGCTAACAACAAATCCCCAGTTGGCAGGCAAACTGAGAAACTTTATTACTATATTTCACTGTATCTGAAAGCAACTCTTCTTTTCCAATATGAATCTCTTAATGGGCTCTAGAATTGTCTTACCACTTTTATTCATACACTGTAATTACCATATATGAATGGAAGATATGTATTCATATTCTTTTTTTTTTAGAGACTCACACATATAATTTGTTTTCAAATATAAACATATACACATTTTAATTAGAGATAATTATAAAGTACATATGATAATTTTCTATAAACTGAAATTATTCTAGAAATAAGTTTAGAATATCAATGGCCCTTCCTCCTTGTCCTTCTAATCAATTTTGGACTGGAAATCCATGCATATCAACTTTGCTGCTTTTTGAGGTACTTCCACTTAGTTGAAAGAGCACATAATGAAGTTTAAATCAAAAGAGTAACTTGAGTATCATTTCAAACACAAAAATGACAAGATTATTCAAAGGTTACTATACTCATGAATCTTAAGATGCAGTCCTAATGGGAAGAGTGCTATGTCTGCACAAGTTGCCTTACTGAGTGCTTATCTACTGTCAAGCACCAATGCCTATTCTGAGGTATTTGTAAAGCATTCCCACTTCCATGAAAAGCAAATGCAAGTCAAATGGAGCCTGAGATGTATGCAGTCTTTCTTTCCAATTCCTCATCCATTGTTCTCTAAAGGTTTAGAGGCCTGTATGATCAATTCAAAAATCAAAAAGTCCTAGAAGCCTGAGACTTGTTTAAATAGTTCCACTCCCTAAAAGAAAGTATTTAAGTGAGCAAAGTTGGAACATCTAGCAGAAATACTGCGTTATGACTCTTCATTTCTTTTTATTTATTTATTTATATTTTTTAAGGGATTCTACAATATAATGACACAGTTGTTTGCAGATAACATTGATGTTACTCAGTATGTCATACAATTAGGTAATTGGTACATTTTGCAAGTATCTATGTCCAAATTTTGAACAACCCAAGGTTCCCATAGTACAGTTGGAGAAGCTTGTATGCACAGGCATGTTGATCAATCAGGAGTCCAGACTACATTCCTGTAGTCTCATGATTCACCCCTATCTCTCCACAGCCCTTACAATCTACCACGCCTCCTCTTCCGCAGTTTGTTCCCTAGGCTTTGGGAAAGGGGCACAAGTGGGTGAGAAGAAAACAGTCTAATTTCTTTGGAGTTGTCATTTTGGACTCCGGTCTGTTCAGTTTGTTTCCCTTCACGGATTGACAGCTTTCACAGTGATACCCTTTTCAGTCATACTAACAAAGCTCAAGCTATTGGATGTACAGGCATTTAAGCAGTACCACTTATTGTGTCAAGCTAAGCTGTGAGCATAGACACAGATGCTTGGATGGTATGCTAATCCGCAAACTGTGGTTTCTCTATAAAGGGTGACAAGTTCTTATTGTGGCTTATAACATCGCCTAACCACTAGAGGACATAAGCTTGTGGCATCCGCTGTGAGTTATTCCTCCAAGGAGAGAGCTAATAGCCAAATAGTTTTGGGATATAATATAGACACTTGGCTGCCACTGTTGCACAGTATCTCCAGGCTGTTGAGGTGTAGCTGATATTTTCGGAGGAGTCTTGTTTGTCTCAGGGAGACCAATATTTTGCTGTATTGCTGTAGTGGCCTTTGGTAACGCTCTCTAGCATTTCAGAGGCCAGTTGTACGCTAGCAAGTGACGTCTCATAACATTTTTCATGCTCACACCAGGTCTTCGACAACAGGGACTTACTGCCTTTCTCCTTGCATATATCCCACTTATAGGCAAAAGGCCTTTATAATTTGGGGGGGGCGGGTTTGAATCCCCTAGCCAACATCTCCTAGGCAGAATAATTCATTGCTGATGTCAGAGCTTTCCTGTAGTAATATATTTGGCTTAATTACACAACTTATAAACACTTTACTATTGAATTTGGCTCTAGTTAGGGAAATATCCTTTCACAGTTCCTATGCCTATCAATCAGTTAATACGTTATGCCTGTTTTATAGGAAATTACCACTGTAACAGTTGGCTCTAGTTTACAGTTAGGGAGTGGTTCCATTACCACCATGTTTTTCTTTTTCCTAAAAAAGGGGAGAGGTAGGAAGGTTTCTCAGCATCTGGAAGTTAAACTTCATTAGGGTCCATTATAAACAGTCAACCCCAATATTATTCAGAGAGATGCTCAGTGTCCGTGACTCAGGCAGTCTGAGGTTCCTCATTCCTTAATGTTCAGATGGGTCAACCTCTCTGTTGGCATTCCCCAGTTCATCCTGCACAGCCATAAGTTGTATGTTTTCAGGCATTTACATTGGTGATTTTTACCTGTGGGAACATAAAATTCTCCTCCCATTGTTAGTTTCAAGATCAGAAAAATTGAAAATTTATCAATAGGATTGAAACACAGAGTTTTCCATTTGTAGCCCAGAATTCTTTTTATCTGCATGCAACTTTACTTTTAAAATGTGAATCTCAAGCTGGGCATGGTGGTACATACCTTTAATCCTAGCACTCAGGAGGCAGAGGCAGGTGGATCTCTGTGTGTTCAAGTCCAGCCTGGTCAGCAGAGTGAGTTCCAGGCCATCTGGGGCTACAGGGAGACCCTGTCTCAAAAAGACCAAAAAAATTGTGAATCTCTAAATGTGTTTAGGAATTAACCTATAGTTTATTTTCAGAATTTGTAATTTTGATTTATGTGTGGAGTGTATATATAAATATTTTGTAATAATATAAAATTAAAGGGAACAAAGAAGAAAGAGAAAAACATATTCAAAAAACTGACCAAAACAGTAAACTTGTGAATCAAAAAGGTTATAAAAGACTGAGAAAAAGATGCAAGACATGACTTAACATGTATTACAGAATCCATGAGCTCTGGCAGGGGGCGGGGGATGTAAGGGGTGGGCATGGATTTGGGAATGAGTCTAAATTGATTAAGATGTTATGTTATGCACTCAATAAAAATTAATTTAAAAAAAGAATTGATCCAACACTTACTTTCAGACTCTATAATTACTATATATGAGTGAAAAGTATGTTTTCATATTTTAGACTAATATAAAACTAAAGTAGGAAAATATGAATTCCTAAACATAAAAAAAGACTGAGTGAAAGATGCAGGACATTTATGGCAGAATGCATGATCTGGGGTGTGGTGGGAGGAAGGGAAAGGGGAATATGTCTAAATTTGAACTGAGAAACCATGTCTGAAATACATAAAACATCAATAAAAGCATTATAAAAATATAGTCTCAATGGAGCTTTGGACAGTGATTAAGAGCACTGGCTGTCTTTATAGAGGTCCTGGGTTCAGTTCCCAGCACCCACATGGCAGCTCATAACTGTCTGCAACTCCCAGTCCAGGGGCTCTGATGACCCTTCTGGCCTCTATGTGCACAGGAAAAAACACTTGTGGACATAAACTAAAAATAAATTTAAAAAATAGGCTCAATGAATGCCATTAAGTGAGATACTTTAAAAAAAATGTGGCTGATAGTACATACCCAAGACATGAGTTCAAGGTTCACAAGAGGGATGGGTGTTCCAAAGACTCACTTTCAAGGCTACCTATAATCTCCCTATTTTGCTACACACAATCTGCTCTTCCTTCTCATCCATTACATAAGCATGTTTGTAGCTACAGGCATGCATGAACATACATACATGCATACAGCCCAGAATCATATTTGGTGATTTTTCCAATTACTACTTTACTGAATATTGTATATTAACACACTGCATATGTTTAATAGTAAATAATAGATGCCTGGATGGATGATTACATATCAATTTATTTTTATGGGAGTCACTGATATCCTGAAATGTTCTGATTTGGCAGCATCCTTGCTTTGTCTTGTGCATCACTTAGCCATTCTTACATCAAATCTCCATTCTTGATCACAAGCACAGATTTTAAGCAAGTAAACCCAAATCATCCTCAGGACAAGTAATGAAAAGTATTCTTATGTCTCTTTTCAAAAGGTACATAGGCAATGACAGACAAGAGAAACCTTGCTAGTTAGAAATTGAGATAGGAGCCTTAGAGACAAATTCCAGAGAGTTTAAACAAAGAATCATTTGAAAAGAAGGCAAGGGTATGCTTTCCTGGAAGGAGGATTAACAATCCCTTCTTGGAAGGTAGAGTAGATCTTAAATGCAGACATACAATTACTTATTTTCTTATGTGATTTGCTCATCTTTGAAATGAAAATTACTTCATTTTACATGAGGATCTGTCAGCATTTCTTTCAAATAGTCTTGCTAGTCCTGTTATGCTAGTAGGTACCTGTGCTCCTGGAAGCTTGTTTTGGACAGATGCTAAGGTAAAAATTTAAAACCCAAACATACTTCATTTTCATTTATTCCTTTAAACCACTCATCTATGAATATATTTTTATCCACTTGGTATCTTTTGGCATAGAGGGGCTCAAGCTGGTCTCTCCAGCCCAAGCTTGCCTTGAACTCATAGTGATCCGTTTGCATCTGCCTGCTGTGTGCTGGGTTTACAGGCACAAACTACTCCTCTTGGCTCTCTTCTCTATTTTTGGAAGGCAGAATTTAGTTCTGGGAAGCCTTGGAATTTGAAGAAGCTGCTGGAGTTCCCTCCATTTTCAAGGGGCCTGGCTTTTCCCTCTGAGTTCAAGGCTTCACTCTGACCCACTCTTCCACTGGGGACTGAGTGCAGCATTATTGAGACCAAGACCAGGTGTTGATCCACACAGGGCCAATTTCATGAAAGCATGAGTGAAATCTCAGGGATGAAGCACATGCATCTCTCTTGTTCTTAGGAAGTATGTTTCAATTGATTTCTTTGCATCAAGTGTGCTCTGAAAGGGAACACTGAGGTAGAGAAGGAACGACTGAATCCTACATGCAATCTAAGAACCCTCAATTTTGTATTTCCTGTTGTCTTTACAGCAGACAAAGTTGGAATTCTGCTTAGTGATAATCTTAAATTAGGATTAGTTTTTAATGTTAGTTATATAAATAATTAAAATATAAATGTGTACTTCAAGTGGTTCCTCTATCACAAAGAGCAGATCATTAATAATGTTCAATAGAATCTTTAATATTACAATTATATTCAGTATAATAGCTATGGAAAATAAATTTAGGATTTACTCAGCAGTAGAAAAGTTTGGAATTATATGCTTATGTATTTTTTATCATAGCATTTAATTATATATTAAAAATGCATTACCTCTGACAGAAACAAAGTACACTCTGAGGAATAAACATACCAGTCTGTTTAAGTTCTCTTAAACTATATGGAATTTGCGTTTTGAAATTTGCTACACATCTTGGATGACTGGAGATTATTTGTTCATCGGTGATTGGCTTGCTTGCCTGGACTCAAGGAGTTATTTTGGATCACTGTGTGAGAGGACACAGTCCACCACATGAGGGATGCAGTCAGCCGTAGTGGGGAAAACACATAGGTGGGAAGGATGAGATGACTATTCAGACTGTCCCTATAGTCAGAAAGCAGAGAGCCATGCAACCTGGTGCCCATCAGGCTTTCCCTCTTCTCTTCTTTTTGTTTGAGCTGAGCATGCAGCCTGCAGGAGGTGCTACACAAATCTGAAGTGGGTCTTACCTCCTCAGTTAAATATCTGAAAATTCTCTCCCAGGTACATATAGAAGCTTGTCTCCTAGGTGATTCTAATCCAGTCAAGTTAAAAATGAAGAATAATCATTACAGAAAGACTCATGGATATAAGTATATATTTACTTAAAATGATTAGAATGGTATTTACTGACTGTAATTGTTAAATGGATAAATAAAATGAAATCCCTGAAGTCTGCTTGTGAAAAGCCATAGTCCTAAAAGACAGAGTGTGGAAGAATACAATGTCTGGAGGAAAACTTGGTTATGAGTTTGTATTTTGGACCCTTGGCAAAGTGGAGATGTTTGGCTGTGATGTGCAGATTCTAGTTGAGTGGTGTATACACTGAGCCCATTAAGCACCTCTATAGCATTGGAGGAAAAAGGTTTTCCCAAAAGAGGGTAATTTATTTCTAATTAGACAGGAGTCTGAACACATCCTTACAAACTCTTAGCATAATTAAAACATTGCTGTAATTATTTAAAGTAACTTACCAACTTACATGCACTAATTAACTACTTCACAAAGTAACTGCCTTAGAAAAAACCTAATCAAGGCATGTTCAGGCTGTGCTAAGAGAGAAATTGTTTCTTAAATGTGAAGACCTCTACAAGAAGGAGTTCTTAAGTTGTCAGTAGTAGATCTTAAAAAAAAAGATACAATCACAATTAAAATTCCCATGAGTTTCTTCACAGACTTGGGAAAAAAGTCCTTAAATTAATAGAAAAAAACAAAAGACCTCGAATAGCCAAAGTAACCCCGAGCAAAAAGGCCAATACTGAGGGATCACTACACCAGACTTCAAACTATATTATAGGGCTAAAGTCATAAAAACAGCCTGGTATTGACACAAAAACAGACCTGTATACCAATGGAAAAAATTGAAGATCCAAACTTGAGCACACACAATATCAGCCACTTCATATTTGACAAAGGAGCCAAGAAGACTCAATGGAGGAAAGACAGCATCTTCAGCAAATGCTGTTGGCAAAACTGGATCACCACTTGTAGATGAATAAAACTAAACCCCTACTTCTCGCCTTCTACAAAAATCAACTCCAAAGGGATCAAAGACCTCTAGATTTGACTGAGAAATGATGAAATGTACAAAACTTCAATAAAAATATGGATAAAATATACATGCACATCTATGTTTATCGCATCTCTCTTCACAATAGAGAAGAGTTGGAACCAATCCAAATGCCCCTCAGCTGATGAGTGGATAATGAAAATGTGGTACATCTACACAATGGAGTTCGAGGCAGAGGTAAAGAAAGGTGATATCTTCTTGGCCCCATTGTCAAATATGAGGTGGCTGAAATTGTATGAGCGCAGGTTTGGATCTTCAGTTTTATTCCATTGGTCAACTGGTCTGTTTTTGTGCCAGTACCAGGCTGTTTTTATGACTATAGCCCTGTAGTATAGTTTGATGTCTGGTATAGCTGTCCCCCCTGTATTGCTCTTTTCACCCAGAGTTGCTTTTGTTATTCTGGGTCTTTTGTTTTTCCAAATGAAATTGAGTATTTTTTTTCCAAGCCTGTGAAGAAACTCTTGGGGATTTTTATTGGGATTGCATTAAATCTGTACACTAGTTTGGGTAGGATGGACATTTTTACTATATTTATTTTCCCAATCCATGAGCATGGGAGGTTTGTCCATCTTCTGATGTCTTCCTCAATTTCCTTTTTCAGGGGTTTAAAATTTTTGTTGTAGAGATCCTTGGTGTCTTTGGTTAGGTTTGTTCCTAGGTATTTTATTGTTTTTGAGGCTATTGTGAGTGGGAAGGTCTCCTTGTAGTCCTTCTTCAGTTGCTTGTTGTTGGTGTAAAGAAAGGCTACTGATTTTTCTAGATTTATTTTGTATCCTGCCACTTTACCAAAGCTCTTAATCATTTCTAGGAGTTTTCTGGTGGAGTTCTTAGCATCCCTTAGGTAGACAATCATATCATCAGCAAAAAGGGATAGCTTGATTTCCTCTTTTCCAATTAGAACTCCTTTAATTTCCTTTTCTTGCCTTATTGCCCTTGCAAGGGTTTCCAGCACTATATTGAAGAGGAGTGGTGACAGGGGGCAGCCTTGCCGAGTTCCTACCTTCAAGGGGAATGCTTCTGTCATTTCCCCATTTAGGATGATATTGGCTGTGGGTTTCCTGTATATGGCTTTGATTACATTGAGGAATGATCCCTCTAGGCCAATTCCCTCCAGGACTTTAAACATGAAAGGATGCTGGATTTTGTCAAAGGCTTTCTCCGCATCAATTGAAATGATGGTGTGGTTTTTGTCCTTCAGTCCATTGATATGTTTGATGATGTTTATTGATTTTCGTATGTTGAACCATCCCTGCATCTCTGGTATGAATCCAACTTGGTCATGGTGGATGATTTTCTTGATGTGAGTCTGTATGCGATTTGCCAGAATCCTGTTTAGAATTTTGGCATCTGTGTTCATTAGGGAGATGGGTCTATAGTTCTCCTTTTTGGTTGTATCTTTCCCTGGTTTTGGTAGTAGCGTAATGCTGGCCTCATAGAAGGATTCTGGGAGAAGTCCCTCCGTTTGTATCCTTCTAAACAATTTAAGTAGTAATGGTTGTANACAAACTACTCCTCTTGGCTCTCTTCTCTATTTTTGGAAGGCAGAATTTAGTTCTGGGAAGCCTTGGAATTTGAAGAAGCTGCTGGAGTTCCCTCCATTTTCAAGGGGCCTGGCTTTTCCCTCTGAGTTCAAGGCTTCACTCTGACCCACTCTTCCACTGGGGACTGAGTGCAGCATTATTGAGACCAAGACCAGGTGTTGATCCACACAGGGCCAATTTCATGAAAGCATGAGTGAAATCTCAGGGATGAAGCACATGCATCTCTCTTGTTCTTAGGAAGTATGTTTCAATTGATTTCTTTGCATCAAGTGTGCTCTGAAAGGGAACACTGAGGTAGAGAAGGAACGACTGAATCCTACATGCAATCTAAGAACCCTCAATTTTGTATTTCCTGTTGTCTTTACAGCAGACAAAGTTGGAATTCTGCTTAGTGATAATCTTAAATTAGGATTAGTTTTTAATGTTAGTTATATAAATAATTAAAATATAAATGTGTACTTCAAGTGGTTCCTCTATCACAAAGAGCAGATCATTAATAATGTTCAATAGAATCTTTAATATTACAATTATATTCAGTATAATAGCTATGGAAAATAAATTTAGGATTTACTCAGCAGTAGAAAAGTTTGGAATTATATGCTTATGTATTTTTTATCATAGCATTTAATTATATATTAAAAATGCATTACCTCTGACAGAAACAAAGTACACTCTGAGGAATAAACATACCAGTCTGTTTAAGTTCTCTTAAACTATATGGAATTTGCGTTTTGAAATTTGCTACACATCTTGGATGACTGGAGATTATTTGTTCATCGGTGATTGGCTTGCTTGCCTGGACTCAAGGAGTTATTTTGGATCACTGTGTGAGAGGACACAGTCCACCACATGAGGGATGCAGTCAGCCGTAGTGGGGAAAACACATAGGTGGGAAGGATGAGATGACTATTCAGACTGTCCCTATAGTCAGAAAGCAGAGAGCCATGCAACCTGGTGCCCATCAGGCTTTCCCTCTTCTCTTCTTTTTGTTTGAGCTGAGCATGCAGCCTGCAGGAGGTGCTACACAAATCTGAAGTGGGTCTTACCTCCTCAGTTAAATATCTGAAAATTCTCTCCCAGTACATATAGAAGCTTGTCTCCTAGGTGATTCTAATCCAGTCAAGTTAAAAATGAAGATAAATCATTACAGAAAGACTCATGAATATAAGTATATATTTACTTAAAATGATTAGAATGGTTTTACTGACTGTAATTGTTAAATGGATAAATAAAATGAAATCCCTGAAGTCTGCTTGTGAAAACCATAGTCCTAAAAGACAGAGTGTGGAAGAATACAATGTCTGGAGGAAAACTTGGTTATGAGTTTGTATTTTGGACCCTTGGCAAAGTGGAGATGTTTGGCTGTGATGTGCAGATTCTAGTTGAGTGGTGTATACACTGAGCCCATTAAGCACCTCTATAGCATTGGAGGAAAAAGGTTTTCCCAAAAGAGGGTAATTTATTTCTAATTAGACAGGAGTCTGAACACATCCTTACAAACTCTTAGCATAATTAAAACATTGCTGTAATTATTTAAAGTAACTTACCAACTTACATGCACTAATTAACTACTTCACAAAGTAACTGCCTTAGAAAAAACCTAATCAAGGCATGTTCAGGCTGTGCTAAGAGAGAAATTGTTTCTTAAATGTGAAGACCTCTACAAGAAGGAGTTCTTAAGTTGTCAGTAGTAGATCTTAAAAAAAAAATACAATCACATTTAAATTCCCATGAGTTTCCTTCACAGATTGGGAAAATTCCTTAAATTCATAGAAAAAAACAAAAGACCTCGAATAGCAAGTAACCCCGAGCAAAAAGGCCAATACTGAGGGATCACTACACCAGACTTCAAACTATATTATAGGGCTAAGTCATAAAAACCAGCCTGGTATAGCACAAACAGACCTGTTACCAATGGAAAAAATTGAAAGATCCAAACTTGAGCACACACAATTCAGCCACTTCATATTTGACAAAGGAGCCAAGAAGACTCAATGGAGGAAAGACAACATCTTCAGCAAATGCTGTTGGCAAAACTGAATCACAACTTTAGATGAATACAAAACTAAACCCTACTTCTCGCCTTCTACAAAAATCAACTCCAAAGGGATCAAAGGCCTCTAGATTGACTGAGAAATGATGAAATGTACAAACTTCAATAAAAAATATGGATAAATATACATGCAACATCTATGTTTATCGCATCTCTCTTCACAATAGAGAAGAGTTGGAACCAACCAAAATGCCCTCACTGATGAGGGATAATGAAAATGTGGTACATCTACACATTGGAGTTCGAGGCAGAGGTAAAGAAAGGTGAATATCTTCTTGGCCCATTGTCAAATATGAGGTGGCTGAAATTTATGACGCGCAGGGTTTGGACTTTCAGTTTTATTCCATTGGTCAACTGGTCTGTTTTTGGTGCCAGTACCCAGGCTGTTTTTAATGACTATAGCCCGTAGTATAGTTTGAGTCTGGTATAAGCTGTCCCCCCTGTATTGCTCTTTTACCTCAGAGTTGCTTTTGTTATTCTGGGTCTTTTGTTTTTCCAAATGAAATTGAGTATTTTTTTCCAAGCCTGTAAGAAAACTCTTGGGGATTTTTTTATTGGGATTGCATTAAATCTGTACACTAGTTTGGGTAGGATGGAACATTTTTACTATATTTATTTTTCCAAATCCATGAGCATGGGAGGTTTGTCCATCTTCTGATGTCTTCCTCAATTTCTCTTTTTCAGGGCTTAAAATTTTCTGTTTGAGAGATTCTGGTGTTTTGTTAGGTTTGTTCCTAGGTATTTATTGTTTTTGAGGCTATTGTGAGTGGGAAAGTCTCCTTGTAGTCCTTTTCAGTTGCTTGTTTGTTGGTGTAAAGGAAAGGCTCTGATTTTTCTAGATTTATTTTGTATTCCTGCACTGTTACAAAGACTCTTAATCTTTCTAGGAGTTTTTTCTTGTGGAGTACTTACATCTACTAAGGTAGCACAATCAATATCATCAGCAAAAGGATAGCTTGACTTCCTCTTTTCCAATTAGTACTCACTTTAATTTCCTTTTCTTGCCTTATTACTAGCAAGGGTTTCCAGCACTATATGAAAAGGAATGGGTGACAGGGGCAGCCTTGCTGAGTTCCTACCTTTAAGGGGAATGCTTCTGTCAGTTCCCCATTTAGTGATGATTATTGGCTGTGGTTTCCTGTGTATGGCTTTGATTACATTGAGGAATGATACCCTCCAGTCCAATTCCCTCTAGGACTTTAAACATGAAGGGATGCCTGGATTTTGTCAAAGTTTTCCGCTCCAACATCAACTGAGATGATGGTGTGGTTTTTGTCCTTCAGTCTCATTTATAGTTTGATGATATTTATTGATTTTCGTATGTTGAACATCATCCTGCATCTGGTATGATCAACTTGGTCATGGTGGAGATTTTCTTGATATGGTCGTACAGTGATTTGCCCAGTATCCTGTTTAGAACCTGAGGCTCATACAATTTCAGCCACATCATATTTGACAAGGGGGCCAAGAAGACATATGGAGGAAAGACAGCATCTTCCAGTAAGTGGTGTTGGCAAAACTGGTCACCACTGTAGAAGAATGAAAATAAACCCCTATCTCTCACCCTGTACAAAAGTCAACTCCAGATGGATCAAAGACTCAATGTGAAACCGCAACTCTGGAGGTGATAGAAGAGAAACTTGGCAGCAGACTACAAGACATAGGCATAGGAAAAGTTTTCCTAAATCAGAGAGCATCTGCACAAGAAATAAGATCGACAATTGACAAAGTGGGACCTCATTAAAACTCAAAAAGTTCTTACATCAAAAGAAAACAATAAGGGAAGTGAAGAGAAAACCCACAGAGTGGGAGGAACCTCACTGCAAGAATACATCTGACCCAAGCTTAATTTCGCAGAGTATATAAGCTACTCAAAAAACAAAGAAGAAAGAAAAACAAGTGAATCACTCAAAAAGATGGAGTAAAGATACTGAATAGAGATTTCACAAGAAGAAGGAATAGAGATGGAAGAACAAATTAAGACCATGTCAGACATGGAAAAAATAATAATTAAGGAAATGCAAATTAAAAACCACTCTGAGATATTCTTCTACTCCAATAAGAACTGGCTAGATCAGGGATCATGAATGCTAACAAGTGCTGGAGAGGTTGTGGGGAAAGGGGAACAATCATCCATTGCTAGTGGGAATGTAAACTTGTTACAGCCACTATGGAAAGCAGTGTGGAGAACCCTTAGAAGATTCAAAATGAGCTTGCCATTTGATCCAGTCATACCACTCTTGGGTATATACCCACAAGGCACACCTTAATGCAGAGATACATGAACAGCTATGCTATTGCAGCTCTGTTCACAATAGCAAAAAGCTGGAACCAGCCCAGGTGCCCCTCAACTGATGAGTGGATAAGGAAATGTGGTCATGTATACACATGGAGTTCTGTTGCAGCGGTAAAGAGGACAACATCATGAACTTTGGCAGGTAAATGGATGGAGCTAGAAGACATTAGTTAAGTGAAGTAACACAGTCCCAGAAAAACAAACGACAAATGGTGTCCCTCATATGTGGATGCTAGTGCCAATAACCCAGATATAAATATTTCTCGTGGAGAGGGATGCATAGTAAAAGAACGACAGAAAGACTGCATCAGAAACCTGACTGAAATGGTGAATTTGGAAGGGCAGGAGGGGTGGGAGAGGGACACGGGTGTATATTCAATTAATGCATATTTAATTGATGTGAGTTCAACAAGTATCTCAGTTTTGCCAGACATGTCTACAGGTTACATGTGTTTTAGGACGTAGTAAAAGTAACTATGTGTATATTAAACAACATTGGTTTACAGGCTCTGATAAAAAACGTAATGCATCTGAGTTAAATGGAGATATAAACTGCTGTTGTCCACGTTTGTTCTGCATAAAATCTGTATAACAATAACTTTGGGGATTGGCACATACAAATGTTCTCTATAATTTTTCTGTCGTACGGTATTACCTTGTAGCATTCTCTTTCACCTATAAGATGATTTAATGTAAAAATAAAGTTTGTTTCCCAAGTTAATCACATACAGTCACCCAAAACAGCATGGGTGAATGTTGATGAAATCTGTCCTTGACTCCCACCCTATAGGTATGTGTAAACACAATGTCTTCTGAGACTCATGGGTCAAAAAACAAAAAACCTAAAAAAAAAATGGGGGGATACAGATAGGTATGAAACCTTTTGTCAAAAAACCTTGCCAATTCAAATCTTAAAACTAACTAAAGGAAAAGATTTGTATGTTCCAACAGTCAAAATGTCACCAACTGAAATGGCTGAGAAAAAAAGAAAGATACAGCTTTGCATCGAGTAGGATGTACCAGAAAGTGCCAACAGAAAGGTTGGCCCATCTGAACATTGAAAGGAAGAAGAAAAGCCTCATGATTGCTACAAAACATCAAAACCCCTCTGTGGATCCTACTTGTAACAACTATGTATAATGAGTCCTAAGGAAACTTACATTCTAGGTGCTACAAAGGTTTTAATACGAGAGACTTCTTACCTCCCCCCCATAGAACAAGGAGAAAGAAATATGATGATGATGTCATTCTCAACTGTAAATTGAGACAACTTTTATAGAGGTAATCTCTTATAAAACAGTAAAACTGCCTTCTTTAATTGCATAGACATAGGAACTGTGAAAGGATTATTCTCTATTCAGAACCAATATAATACTAAAGTCTGCTTAAGCTATGCACTTAAGCAAAATATATTAATCACAGGAACTCTGACATCAGCAATGGATTCTTCTACCAAGGAATGTTGGCCAGGGGATCCAAGCCCCACAAAAGGTAAAGGCTCCTTGCCTCTAACTGGGATACCTCAAGAAGAGAGGCGAGATAAGGCCCTGCTGTCGAAGACTTGTCATTAACATGGGAAAGACGTATTGAGACCACACTTGCAAGTGTTACAGATGGTCTCTGGAATACCAGAGAGTGTTACCAAAGGCCACTAAACCAATAAAGCAAATATGGGTCTACCTTGAGACAAGCAAAACTCTCCGTCAGCACCAGCTACCTCACCTGCCTGGAAATACTGTGCAGCAGAGGCAGCCATATGTCTGTGTATCCAAAATCTAATTGGTTACTGGCTCTCTCCTTGGAGGAATAACCCACAGCTGATGCCACAAGCTTACATCCTCTAATAGTTAGGAAATGTTTATAAGCCACAGTAAGACCCTGTCATATTTAACAGGGAAAAATGTAATTCATGGAGTACATACCATCCAACATCTGTGTCTTACCAAAGTAACCTACATAACTATTAGTGCTGTTTAAATACCTATATATCACTCAGGCAAAATATATTAATACAGGAGCTCTGACATCAGCAAGGATTGTTCTACCAGGTGGATGTGGGCCAGGGGATCCAAGGCCCCACAAAAGGTAAGGGCTCCTTGCCTCTAAGTTGGGTTACCTACAGGAGGAGAGGCATAAGACCCTGCTGCCGAGACCTGACGTTAACATGGGAGTGGATGTATTGAGACCACACATGCAAGTGTACAGATGGCCTCTGGAATGCCAGAGAGTGTTACCAAAGGCACTAAACCAATAAAGCAAATATGGGTCTCCTGAGTCAAGCAAGACTCCACCGTCAGCACCAGCTACCCTCCCTGCCTGGAAATACTGTGCAGAGAGGCAGCCATATGTGCTGTATATCCCAAATCTAATTGGCTATTGGCTCTCCCCTTGGAGAAATACCCATGGCTGATGCCACAAGCTTACATCCTCTACAGGTTAGATGTTATAAGCCACAGTAAGACCCTGTCATATTTAACAGGGGGAAATTGTAATTCATGATTAACATATCCAAACAATGTGTCTATGCTAAAGTAACCTACCATAACTATTAGTGCTGCTTAAAATACCTATATATCTAATTGCTTGTTCCTTCATTAGTAGGATCAAAGGTATATACTGGACAAACTGCAGCCCATGAAAGGAAACAGCCAGAATTGACAGAGTCCAAGTCAACAGCTCCAGAGAGAGTGGACTGTTTACCTCTCATCCACCTGTGCCCCTTTCTAAGCCTAGGGATACAACCTGCGGAAGAGGGAGCGTGGTAGATGTAAGGCTGCGATTGGGGTGAATGGGTGAAACTACAGCAATGTAGTCTGGACACTCATTTGATCAACTTGATTGAACAAAACAACCTGTCACCCCCCACTGGATGGTGGGGCTGTAGGTGTTTGGGCACAACAGCCTGCAGATAGGTTTTGCATGAAGGATGCTTAGGTACTCATGGAATTATCACTTATAGTAAAAATGAAAAAAAAAACTGAGAGAAAGATGCAAGGACAGTTATGGCAGAATGCATGATCTGGGATGGGGTGGGGGTGGGGGGAGGGAAGGGAAATAGCCTGAACTGAATTGGAAAAAATTATGAAATGCACAAAGCATAATAAAATTAATTAATTAAAAAAAATTAATACTCTATATATCTAATTGCTTGTGCTTCATTAGTAGGATCGAAAGGTTATTCCTGGACAAATTGTCAGCCCATGAAAGGAAAACAGCCAGAAGCCACCGAGTCCAAGACAACAGCTCCAGAGAAGTGGACTGTTTTGCTTCTTCTCATCCACCTGTGCCCCTTTTCTAAGCTTAGGGAACAATCTGCAGAAGAGGGGGCATGGGTAGAATGTAAGGGCTGTGATTGGGGTGAATGGTGAAACTACAGCAATATAGCCTGGCACTCGTTTGTCAACTTGATTGAACATATAAACACCCTCCTGCTGGATGGTGGGACCAGGGGCTGTGTGGGTTTGGGCACAACTGCTTGCAAATTGGTTTTACAAAAGATTTTTGTTTAAAAAAAAAAAAAAAAAATGAAAAAAAAAACAGAGAAAGATGCAGGACAGTTATGGCAGAATGCATGAGTTTGGTGGGGTGGGGTGGGGTGGGTGGGTGAGGGGAAGGGAAAGGGAAATGTGCCTGAACTGAATTGGAAAAATTATGTATGAAATACACAAAACATCAATAAAAAAAAAAAAACAAAGGTGATATCATGAACTTTGCAGGTACTTCGAAGCCATTAGGCTAAGTGAAGTAACACAGTCCCAGAAAAAACAAACAACAAACGGTAGCCCTCATTTGTGGATGCACCAAATCCCTAGTTGAAAGGCAAGTTGAGCAAACTTATTGTTCTATTTCTTTTATCTTGAAAGCAACTGGTGCTGTTATAATGTGAATCCCTTAATAAGCTCTGGAATTAAACTACCAACTTATTCAGACTTTGTAATTTCAGTATAGGGTGGGAGATGTATTAATATTTTGAGCATATAAATTAAGGGAATGTGAATTCCTGAACATATTTTGGATTAACATAACAGTTTATTTCAGAGGTCACAATTTTGATATATATGTGATGCATGTATAGGAATATTTTGGAGCAATACAAATGGGAGGGAACAACAGAAACAAAAGGACTCTGTCAAAGAACTGACTGAAACTGTCAACTTCTGCCCCAAACAATAAACCTCTGCAGAGAAAAAAAAAACTTTAAAATGACTGAGAAAAAGATGTAAGACATGTATGGCAGAATGCATGAACTGGGGTGGTGTGCAGGGCATGGAAAGAGGAATGTATCTAAATTGGACTGAGAAATGATGTATGAAATACAAAAAAAATCAGTAAAAATAAAAATATTTTATATAAAAAAATTCAGTAAGAATTAGCAGTCCAATAACCAATATATATATTATAATATATATAATATTATATATATAATATAGTGTACATATAATATATATAATATATATACCAATATATATATACAATATA
Organism: Rhizomys pruinosus; assembly: GCA_009823505.1. NCBI lineage: Eukaryota > Metazoa > Chordata > Mammalia > Rodentia > Spalacidae > Rhizomys > Rhizomys pruinosus. The sequence goes on from VZQC01003337.1 coordinate 26,997, forward strand.
TATATATATATATCCAGAAGTCAATTTTCAAGTGGAAGAGTTTACCTTGTACAGTGATTTTCATAGTGCCCTGTTATATAAATGGCTGTCACGTTGGGGGATATGGATATTATGAACAATTGAGTAGTTCTTTAAATGACTCCAAGCTCAGTCAGAATAAAACTGAAGTTGTAAAAGTTAGCTTGGAATCTTCTCTGTTGTTTGAACTGAGCACTGCTCCTGACTTTTCAGGAATGGGAGGAGAGATGATAGCATATCTCCCAGGGATTTCAATTATGCAGTGAGGTGCAGGTAAATCCAAGCTTGTGATTATGGCAGAATCTTTCTACAAGAAAATGATCATCATGAAATGAAATGGGTTTTATCCTTCACCTGAAAAAAATACCTGAAATTCAAAGTTGCATTAACAACTTACTGAGGTTAATTCACAGACCTTTTTCGAAGATGAGCTTTTATACTACATCAAACCAGCATTATTCACTACAATTTCACTTTTTTTAGAAATCTTTTCGAGACAGGGTCTCCCTGTAGCCCCAGCTGTCCTGGAACTCACTCTGTAGACCAGGCTGTCCTTGAACTCACAAAGATCCGCCTGCCTCTGCCTCCCAAGTGCTAGGATTAAAGGCGTGCACCACCACCCCCGGTTATTCACCACAATTTCAAGTATGCTTTGATAGTCTGGTGAGATTTTTATTAAGAATTACTGTTTATTTTCATCCTAATAGATGAATAATAATAGTTCAAGACCACATTTTTTAATTCTTAAGCAATGCTTTTCCCCCCTTCAATTAAAAGAATCCAGTGCAGAACTGTTGAATTTTGCTGTTAAAGGAGTTCATGTTTTGTGACAATAAGTCTAGAAGTAAAGAGAAAGCACATTCCCTAAATATCCACAGTGATGATTTCTTACTAAGACAGCTGCCGTAACTTACCCCTATCTCATTTCCTATGGAAGAGCTTTTCTCCCTTCAGAGGTGTGCTTGTTATGTGGGCCGCATGGCTTTCTCCTATTTGGGCCCGAGGGGCCACCTGCATTTCTTAGATTAGAAGTGATGAGCTTTAGTTAACCCAAACTCCCAGTGGTAAAGGGATTTTGTTAATGGCTGTGATCAAAACTCAGCTCCATCATTCTCTAGTTATTCTACATTCAGTGTCAGGCTCTTGCTGCAAATCTTTGTTACTTTTATGATTGGATAGTTTTCTCAAGGGAGATGATCTTCCATGGAAGGAATTAAATGTGTATTAGCAAGTCTGACCCTTTAGGGTAAGTTTACACTAACACTATTAGTTCTCAGATAAAATCTGTAAGGCTCCAAGTGGGAATTAAGATTTCATATATAGCCCTCAATCTCGCAGGGCATTATAAATCATTCAAATAGTCCTAAAGGTGGGCTTGAGAGCTTTGGGATTTCTAGTAATACTTTTTATGGGTGTGGCTTTAATGGAGATTTTTAAAAATAAATGAGCTGTGATTTGGGGGCAGGTGAAATACTTTATGTTCTTAAGGGGCTGCCTGAAGAAGCTGAAGATGAAGTCTTTAGGCCCATGGTCATGCACTCTACATTTGGATGGCATCTATTAAAAATCTAGAAATTGGTAACTATCTTGTTTATTAAAATAAACATTATAATTATATTGAACAATTATCTTTAATTCAGAAAACAATTTTCTGCAAGGAAATTTAAAAGCATTTTGTTCAGGAAACCAATTTCTTCTTTCCTAAGTATATTATCCAAAAGTTTATGAAAAGCATTTTATAGTTCATTCTTTTGAAAAACATTAAATTATATTTCCCTTCTATGGGAATATATAGGATCCTGTAAAGAATAATTGTATGTTCTTTCAATTTTCAAATACTCCTATTAAATATATATCAAATTAAAATATCCTTGAAGGGGAGAAGCCAAAACTAGCCAAAATTCAGACTTGATCAGTGTTGTAGAAGGAGTCTATCAATCAAATTATTGAGGTAAATATGAAATTTAATACTGAACCTCATATATGGTGAGTTTTTCTGTTGTGATTTACTCCATATTCCTTTTTCTGACATGCTAGTGTCATGAGATGCCTCTATCCCCACCTTCATCTCACAATATGGCTTAACACAGTCATCAGTCAAACCCTGAGAATAAGTGTTCATGATGGGCAGACTCATGAAGGGCAATGCATGCTCATTACCCACTGTGCTCTGCTCTCTCAGATAGGTGCATCTGAAAATAGATAAATCATTTTGGGGGACCTATTCAAATCTGCAAAGTGGATATAGTAGTTACTTTAAGGTGACAAAATTTGAGTTCAATAAGATGCAGAAAGAAGTAATATTTGATCTTCCCTTATCAGACTATGGCAGAACCTCCAGAAATTAGAGGTGAAGTTGACTGTCCTCCAAGAGAAATTTCTGCAAATTTAATGGCTATGGAGACAGAATGTCTATTTCTATTAACATAAAAAGCCCAATAAACCTTCCCAACCTCCCTCATTGAAGCCCTTATCCTACCACACTTCGTTAAGTTTGGTATATGTACCAAACACTTCCTATTATATGCTGCTTAAATAAGCCTTGTCTCTTTTCTCCTTTTAACCTCACTGTTATCAGTTTATTTTCAACTTTTTAAATACCAGACCCAAGTTGAGAGAATAAATTGTTTTTTGTTTTTATTTTTATTGCATTTTTATGCATTTCATACATCTTGATAATATATAATTTTTTATTTGACAAACAAGTACACATAGGGAATAAACATAAGTAGTGTCCATATAAACCTGATTAGCTATTATCTGAGTCCAGCTATTGTACAAGCCAGGGTCCCCAAGTCCAGTTGAAGAGAATTGCTTACACAAACATGTTGATCAAAAAAAATCCAGCCATTATTTTTTTCTGTGATCTCACAATTCATCCCCCCTCCTTGGCCCTTACAATCTGACACACCAACCTCTTCTGTGAGAGACCCTGGGCTTTGGAGGGGAGGGTGAGACAGAGTGAGAGATAGAAGGTCCAATTTTTTCTCTGAGGTGACATGTCAAACTCTTGGGACTGTCCAAGTTCTGTTTGCAATGGACTTGTGGATCAGTTAGCAATCTCTTTTTAATTCTAGTAATAAAGCTCAAATAGTAACTGTTCTAGTTTGTCTTCCATTGCTGTGACAAAACAACCTTTCCTCCCCAAGTTGACATTGGTCAGAGTGTTTTGTCATAGCAATGGACGACAAACTACCCATTTCTGTCCTAGTTTGTCTTCCATTGCTGTGACAAAACACTCTGACCAACACCAACTTGGGGAGGAAAGGGTTTATTCAGCTTACATCTCCTGGGTCACAGTTCATCACTCAGGGAGCCCAAGGCCGGAACTCAGGTCAGGAACCTGGAGGCAGGAGCTGAAGCACAGGCCATGGAGGAATGCTGTTTACTGGCTTGCTCCCCTGGCTCATGCCCAGCCTGCCTTCTTATACGGTACACAGCAACCTGCCCAGGTTGGCACCACTCATTGTGGGCTGGGCCCTCCCACATTGCCTGACAATCAAGACAATACTCCACAGTCGTGGTCACAGACCAATCCAATGGAGCCAATTCCCCAACTGCGGCTCCCTCAACCCAGGTGTGTCAGGTTGACACTAAAGCTATCCAGCACAGTAACAAATATTAAAGATTATAACAAGTTACTCTGTGGGTACAGACACATATGGTTGGATAATATCTTGGTTGGGGCATTATAACCCTTTGACAAAGGGATTCCAATAGCTTTGTTATGTGGTCGATAGAGTCTCTTGACATTAGGAGGCACCAAGGCTACAGAGTCAGCTATGTGTCATACCCTGCCAGGGAGTGCGCCATAGGTTGAATTTTTTCAAAAATCATAGGATTTTTTTTTCTTTCTAGGTGTGTGTTTATCAGGCTACCACTATAGCACTAGATCTTCTTTGACATGTAAAAGTGTAGCACAAGAAGTTTGTAGTAGAGCTTCAGAGACCATTTCTTTCCAGCAGTTTGCATAGTGCTTTCTGACACCATGAAGGTCAGCTATTGACTTGTAGTGCAAGGTCTCAACATAATGTTTTTTCATGCTCATGTCACACCATATTGTCAGCAATAGTGTCTTTTGGGTACACATTTCTAATGTGTATCCTAAAGTTATAGGCAAATCACCTTTGTTTTGGTGGCTTTTAAAGCCTCCCTGGCCAACAGCTCCTGGTAGGGCAGCCCAGAGCTGGCACTGAAGCCTTTATCTACCAATTCTTTTTATTTAGCTGTAGGGCAAAATTACATCCTAGAGGGAGGAGGTGTATTCCTTCCCCTTCTGTTTTTGTAATTGTCACTACAGTCAGAGAAGCCTCTCTTGTTTCCCAGATCTCTAAATCCTGATTTGTAGTTTTCCAGGAGGTAGGAGTTGTATCACATACTTATAAATAGGAATCAAGCTGAAGGGTTTACCATGCCCTTTCAGACTGGACTGTATACCACTGGTTCAAGGAGGTAGAACCCAGCTTTTCCTGAGCCAAATTATTTTGTTATGTGGAAAATAAATGTCAGAGTTATCACTTGTATAATACAGGAAACATGGAGAACATTTGTGTCCATTTAATGTAATACCTGTAACTGGAACTCAAGTACAAGTCAGAAGTGGACTGAAAATTAGCAACAAGTCTGTATCCTTGATTAGCTTAAGCATGTTACTATTTTCTATTCTAGAGATCGCCATCCAGTTTAATCTTGTACAGGAAGATTTTATTTAATCCCATGAGACTTAATAACATGCCCTGAGAATTTGTCCTGTTATTATATTGATGAAATATTCAATTTCACATATATGGAACACATAAAAGTATAAGCTTTAAATTATATTATATTTATAATATATATCTATTATATAATATAATACATGGAACATCCATAAAGTATAAAACTTTGAAATGTCCTTGAAAATCTTGGAGTGGTTCTAGATGACAAAATCTCTCCATGTGTTCAGAGATGTTTTACATAGGTTTGGCAAAAAGCCTGTCTGTTCAGGCCAAAGATGTTTTACCTAGTGGTCAAATGTCTTATATATAAAACATAACTAAATGCCAAAATGAATAGCTCCCTGGAGAAGAAATAATCATTCCTTGGAATTAACTACTATCTTTAAAGATCAAGAATCCTATTGTGATTTAACAATCTTAGTGTACATGGCTATTTATTTATCAGCAAGTAGGTTACCAAAAACCTTGCCTCAAGTTTCAAAGGAGTGTAACCAGTAAGTAGGAAGAGGCCATATGTAGTTAGTAGAACATTGAAATGATATTCTATCTTTCTAATTTCATTAGCTACTTTTAATATAGACATTGTGTACTATGATAGAAGTGGCAATAACTTTTGTTGAATTTAGTTCATCCCTTAACTGTCCTCATCTTTACAATGTCTTAAACCTTAGATATAAAAATAGAGATATATTTCAAGTTATATCTATGATAATAACAATTATTTTGATGTTATCTTCATTGACTGACCAGTTACAATTTAATTTACATATAGAGAGATTTGATGTTAAAAACCACAAATAATGAATAACATAAATCATTTGTTTTTCCGAGACTGTGTCACCTCATTCAGCATAACAGCCTCCAGTTCCTTCCATTTGCCTACAAAATGGATACATGAGTTGCTTCCAGCTCTTTTCTATTGCGAAAAGAGCAGCAATAAACATAGCCATGCATGTGTCTCTGCTATAGGATGCGTCCTTTGGATATATACCCAGGGGTGGTATAATTGGGTCAAATGGTAGGTTCATTTTTAGTCTTTTAAGTGTTCTCCACACTGCCTTCCATAGGGGCTGCACAAGTTTGTAATGCCACCAGCAATGAATAAGTGTTCCCCTTTCTCCTCACCCTCTCCAATAATTAGTGTCATTTGTTCTCTTGATCATAGCTAATATTACTGGTGTAAGATGAAATTTTAATGTGGTTTTGATTTGCATTTCCTTAATTCCTAACAAAGCTGAACAGTTTTTAAGGTGTTTCTGAGCCATCATAAGTTCTTCTCTTGAGAAGTCTCTGTTGGTATATTTACCTCATCTTTTAATTATATCATTTATTTTTTATTGGACCTTTGTTTTATGAGTAGTTTATATATTCTGGATGTTAAACCTCTGTCAGGTGTATCACTGGTGAAAATTGCTTTCCAGTCTGTGGGTTTTTTTCTTCGCTTCTTTAATTGTTTCTTTTGGTATACAGAAGCTTTTTAGTTTAACAAAATCCCACTTGTTGATTGTGGACCTTAGTTCTTGCTCAACTGGTATCTGATTTAGAAATGCTTTTCCTGCACTTATATGTTGTAGGTTACTGCCTATATTATCTTTTAACATATTCAGAGTTTCAGGTTTCACATTGGGGTCTTTGATCCATTTAGAATTGACTTTTTGTGCAAGGTGAAATATAGGAGTTTAGTTTCATTCTTCTACAAGTGGTGATCCAATTTTGCAAGCACCATTTGTTGAAGATACTACCCTTCCTTCATTGAGTGCTTTTACTTGTTGCTAGCATAAAAGAAAGGTACTGATTTTTGTATGTTACTTTTGTAACTTGTAACTTTACTGAAACTGTTAATCATTTCTAGGAGTTTTCTAGTGGAATTTTTGGAATCTCTTAGGTATAATATGTCATCTGCAAAAAGGGATAGTTTGACCTCTAATTAGTATTCTTTTAATCTCATTCTCTTTTCTTTTTGCTACAGCAAAAGTTTCAAGTGCTATATTAAAAAGGAAGAGAGATAGTGGGCAGCCTTGTCTGGTTCCTGACTTTAAGGGTAATGCTTCTAGTTTTTCTCCATTTAAGATGATGTTGGGCCAGGTATAGTGGTGCATGCCTTTAATCCTAGCACTTGGGAAGCAGAGGCAGGCGGATCTTTGTGAGTTCAAGGACAGCCTGGTCTACAGAGTGAGTTCCAGGCCAGCTGAGACTAAAGGGAGACTATCTGTCATCAAAAAAAAGACCCAAAACAAACAAAAACAACAAAAAAAAGATGATGTTGGATGTGGGTTTGTTGTATATAGCTTTAATTATGTTGAGGCATGTTCTCTCCAGTCCAATTTCCTCTGGGACTTTAAGCATAAAGATATGTTGTATTTTATCAAAAGGCTTTTCTGAATCAATTAAAATGATCATGTATTTTTTTACTATTTTTATTTTTATGTGTATGAGTGTACTTTCTGCATGTAAGTAGGTGTTGTGCAATTCTGCAGAGCTTGGAAGAGGGTACTGGATTCCCCTGGAACTGTATAAAGACAGATGGTTCTTTGCCACCATGTGGGTGCTGGAAATCAAACCTGGGTCTTCTGCAAGAGTAGTCAGTGATCTTAACCACTGAGCCTTCTCTCCAGCCCCGATCATGTGGTTTTTATCTTTGAGACCATTTATATAATTTATGGCAATAATTGATTTACATATGTTGAACCATCCATGCATCTTTGGAGTAAAACCTACTTGATCAAACATTTTTGATGTGTACCTGTATGTGTTTTACAAGGATTTAGTTGAGAATTCACATTTGAATAGAATTTCATCTATATTCATTAAGGATATGGGTCTATAGTTTTCATTTTTGCTTGTATCTTTTCTTGACTTTGGTATTAAAGTGATGCTGGCTTCATAGAAGGAATTTGGGAAGCTACCCTCTGCTTATATCCTTTTAAATAGATTAAGTAATATTGATTGTACATCCTCTTTACATGTCTGATCAAATTCTCTTGTAAATCCATCTGGTCTTTGGCTTTTTAGAGTTGGGAGGTTTTGGGAGGTTTTGTATTACTGATTCAATTTCCTCATATGTAATGGGTCTGTTTAAAGAGTTGATCTCTTCTTTGTTGAGATTTGGTGAGTCCCATGACTTCAGATATTCACTCATTTCATTTACATTAACAAATTTAACAGAGTATACATTTTTAAAGTGTTCCCACATAATGTTCTGGATCTTTATATTATCTGTTGTAATATAATTCCTTTCATCTCTAATTTTATTAATTTGGAGTTGTTCTTTCTTTTTGTTAGCTGGGCTAGGGGTCTATTTTGTTTATCCTTTCAAAGAATCAGCTCTTAGATTTGTTGATTCTTTGTAAACTTTTTTGTTCTATTTCATTAATATCTACTCTGATTTTTGTTATTTCTCCTTGTCTTTTAGGTTTGGGAGTCATTTGTTGTTGTCTTTCAAGAGTTTTGAATTGCGACATTATGTCATTTATTTGTACCCTTTCCGTTTTTGTTTGTTTGTTTGTTTGTTTTGTTTCTTTGTTTGTTTTTTTAATGTAACCACTTAGAGCAATAAAGTTCCCACTTAGGACTGATTTTAAAGTATACCAGAAGTTCTTCAGCATCACTTTTGTTTAATTCCAGGAATACTTTTATTTCTTTCTTAATTTTTCCCTTGACCCATTCATTGCTCAGGACCATGTTGTTTAATCTCCATGAATTCCTGTATTTAGTAGGGGATCTTTTGATGTTGATTTTAAGATTTATTGCATTATGGTATGATAGATTATGTGGAATTATTTCAATTTTTTTTGTATTTGTTGAGATTTGTTCTATGTCCTAGTTTGTGGTCAACTTTGGAGAAGTTTCCATGGGATGCCGAATAGAAAGTATATTCTCTGGTATTTGGGTGGAATATTTGGTAGATGTCAGTTATGTCCATTTGGTGTATCATATTTTCAGTTCAGATGTTTCTCTGTTTATTTTTTGCACAGTTGACCTGTCTAATTGACAGAGTGGAGTACTGAAGTCTCCTACTACTAGTGTGCTAGAGACAACCTGTGCCTTAAAGTCCTGGAAAATTGTGTTTATGAAGTTCAGTGTGCCTGAGTTTGGTGCACATAAATTAACGATTATGATACCTTCTTGGTTAATTGTTCCCTTTATAAGAATTAGATGACTCTATTCATCTCTTCTGACTAGTTTTAGTTTGAAGTCTATTTTATGTGATATTAGAATAGCAATTCCTGCTTGTTTCTTAGTGCCATTTGCTTGTATTATTTTTTTCCAGCCTTTCACCTTGAGATGCCTGTCTTTAAAGGTGAGATGAGTTTCTACAGACAACAAAAGATGAGCTTTGTTTCTTAATCCATTCTCCCAGTCTCCGTATCTCTTAATTGGAGAATTCAGTCCATTGATATTTTAATTATTGATAGATTTATGTTACTGCCAGTCATTTTGATTTCTGGTGCATTCTTGCCCTAGGTTTTTATTTTCATAATAGTTTCATTTATTTTCTGTTGCTGGTTGGTTATAGTTATTCTTACCCTCTGCTCTTTCTATTGTTTCAAATATTCTATGAAGGGATGGCTTTCTAGACAAGAATTCTTTCAGCTTATTTATGTCATGGAACATTTTCCTTTCTCCTTCATTTATAATAGATATGTTTTCTGGATAAAGTATTCTGGGTTGACATCTATAGTCATTTAGAACTGGGAATATTTTAGACCAAGCTCTTCTGGATTTCATTGTTTGCAATAAAAAATCAGCTGTAATTCTGATAAGTTTTACCTTTTAAGTGACTTGTTTTTCTTTTGCCACCCTCAGTATCCTCTCTTTGCTTTAAACATCTAGTGTTTTTACTATGCTATGGCATGGGGAATTTCTTTTCTGGTTCTGTCTACTTGGTGTTGTATATACTTCTCGTATTTGTATAGGTATCTCTTTCTTTAATTTGGGAAAATTTTCCTCAACAGTTCTCTTGAGCAATACTTTTATCCTATAAATCTTCTTCCACTTCTATTACTATGATTCATAAGTTTGGTCTTTTCATAATATCCCACATTTCCCAGTTATTGTTATTCCATTCTTGTTTTTTTTAATTTTTCGTAATTTTTACTTGATCGATCCAGTTCTTTCATTTTGTCTTCTAGTCTTGATATTCTATTTTCTACTTCATCCATTCTGTTAGTGACACTTTCTCCCATCCTTTCCAAGTGGATTGTGGAGTGTTGCACTTATTTTTCATTTCAACTTGAATTTTCTTCAATATTTCTATGTGTTTTGTGATTTCATTCCACAGTTTATCATTGTCCTCTTTTAATTTATCCCTATCTTCTTTTAGTTCTTTCATTTCTTTGTATATGTGTTTTTCATTTTTTTCAATTCTTTTTCTTTAATCATGCTTATAATAGTTCTTTTAAGATCTATATCCTGAGTTACATCTAAGGAGTTTTCACTATAAGATTCTTCAATAGGACTAGTAGTATTTGGCGGAGTTTTAGCATTTGCAGTTTTCATATTATTGTGTTTTCATTGTGCTTTTGGCATTTGGGTTTCTTTTGTTGACTGTGGTTCTAATGTGAAGCTTAGATGCTTCTTTATTGATCTGAAGACTGATTCTGCTTATACTTTTCAAGAGTTTTTATTGACTTCTTATTTTGCATACAGGTGTGGATAGCTTAGGCTTCAAGGTCTCACCTCTATCCTAGCACTGGAAGGGCCAGCACCCCTCACCCAGCTAGTAAATAGCTCCGCAGTAGCCATACCTAATCCCTCAGGCCTATGGGATGGGCACCCTGAGGGCCCCAGGCATTCCTCATTTTGTGGACAGGAGGATTACAACACCTCTGCTGCTGTGCGTGTGGATTCCACCTCTCCAAAGTGAGGCGAGCCTGAGTCACCAACCCCAAAAGGTGTACTCATAGAACCAAAGGTCTGTACCTGCGTCCAGTGGGAGGGAGGCTCAGCCCTGGCAGGGGTTATCTCTGTCACCCAACCAACTTGATCATATTGAGATGCCCTCCTTTATCTGCACTGCTTCCATAACTGCACCCATGGATTCCAGACATTTTGCCATACATATCAAAGCCTATCAAGTCAAGATTGTGCCTCAAGTGTGCCTTCTGTGAGAGTCCATGCACTGGAGCCTGGTCAACCTCAACCCTATAACATCACTTCCTTAAAAAAGACTAACTTTCCTTCACCCAGCGGTGATCCATTTACCTACCAAGCTAGCCTGGAGGTCTCAGGGCATGGAGCAGGAGGGGGGCTATGCTCAAGGGAATAGAGCCAGGGTGGGGGCGGTCTAAGCTGGTATGCAGAGGAAATGTGAAGCCGGAACAGTGAGAGAGGTGCAACTTTTGAGTTGTGATTTCAGGATTGACTAGGGACTTAGATCAGCAAGTTGGGATGGAGTGGCTACATGTGCAAGCTGACTAGTAGGCTAGGGTCCATGTTCATTAATCTGACCTCAGATGGAGGGTGCACAGGGAGGTCTTGGGAGTTGGACTGAGCTCCAAATACATGTCTAAGTCAGGACAGGATCCTAAAGACTCAGGCTGGTCTGAGAGCTGAGATGGTGGGAATTGAGTCACTCTGCCAAGATGAGGCAATACAAATCAATCCGTTATATGATAGGATCTGAATGACCCAGGGAAGTCTTAGAGTTAAGATCAGAAGCAAAAAATTAATTCCAACATTTCCTCCTGTGAAGCAATGGACTTATGCATAAGAAGGTGGCATTGACAACTTCGGCATTGACATGGTTCTCTTTGCTAGGGATTTTGGAGGGAACTATGTTTTATGTTGAGTTAAGACTAATTATGTTTTCTAATCTGTTTGTCTTATATCTATGACAGAATTAAAAAACCATGAACAGCCTACTATTTACAATGGGAAGAAAGAGAGAGATTGTTTAATATTTCAGTATACACTGTGTGTCTCATACACAAGAAGCACTAATTATGTGTGGGTTTCAGAGCATTGATTTTATGATAAAATGATTAACATTAATTGTTTAGAACATTGTTCTGATAGATGGCTATATAGTCAATAGGGATTGCTCTCCTAAGGCAGGGAACTTTTGACTAAATCTTCCTTGGATCTGTGTAAAACAAAATGCAAGGTCTTAATTTATGGCAGAAAGGATTATCATAAAGTTCAAGTACCTAGTTTTTGAAGTTGTAGTCCCTCAAAAAAAGCCTAAATATGATTAGCTGTAGCCAAAAATTAATGACACTGAGAGTAACTTTTCATAGAATGAACAAACAGTAAAAAGAAAGTACAGAAAAGAGGATTCACAGGTTCATGTTCAAAGTCCATGAAAAGGACCAGAGGCTTGGGCAGAAAGATACTGCTAAGAGGTAGGAGGAAACCCACTTGTTCTGGTACAAGATGTTTTTCTTTGACCCAGACAATTCTTGCAGAAGCAGTTATATTTCTTCTTACATTTTTGTACTTTAAATGTTTCTACCCCAGCTTTGTAAGTGGGAGTAAGTAGTTTCTACTGCACAGAGAAAGATGAGCTTATAGCTAACATAGCCTAATTTATTTTTATCCTAAGAAATCAATGATAATAATTTAAGACCATATAATAAGACTCTTAATGAATGATTTATTTTCTTCAATTAAAAGAATAAATTGCATAAATGTTGAGTCATGAGGCTAAAGGAGTTTATATTTTCTGTTACATTAAGCCTAACAGTAAAGAGAAGGCAGCTTCAGTGAATATGCACAGTGATGTTGTCTAGGAAGTCACAAAATTTTTGTAGTCATTATCTAGTAGCTCATTCCTACAATGAATTAAAAGGAAAAAAGGAGGAGAGGAAAGACTCAGTATTAGAGGGAAATCTATTAGTTTCACATTTAGATCTTGCTCTTTCCCTCGTGGCTCAGTTTTTCTTGTCATTCATCAGAGTATCTGTGTCAGAAGCTCCTATTTCCTCACTCATACCTATGCCAAATTATCCAATTTACTGAATTTTATCTTTGAAATATTTCATCCATTGGTTCTAGCTGAAATCTTCTAATTCAATGCTTCATTATGTCAAAATTATTTTAAAATATTCTTGAGGGTCTTCCTGAGAGATCCAACCTTACATTTCTTCAGAAGAAATATTTTCTTTACTTTATAAAATAAGAATGACATGACATAATTTTACACTATTTAAAGCTCTCTACTGAATTTTTATGGCATATAAAATGTGATCAGGTAGAACAAGCAGGTAGATTGACCTAGAATTCATCGGGGAGAGTTCACAACCAGATCTTGGACATGAGAGCTCCTGGTGTGGAAATGAGAGCTAGATCTACCTGTCTGTGTAACAATCACCAAGGATTTCCTCACAGAGCAAAAAACTGAAGCCCAGAGAACAGAACCCTAGAGAAGTTACCAAAACAGGAGTGTCCAGAAAGAATTCTTCAATAAGTATTGAGAAACAAAAAATCTTAGGAGTCAGAGCTTTGTAAATAAGAAGGTAAGAATGCTAAGTGAGGAGAGAAGGCAGAGATTGAAGAGAATCCTTTGGATTTAATGTTTGGGAACTTGATGTTAGTCATGCCACTAATAAAAACCACTTGATTAGACAAGTAGGTGAGAGAATAAACAGGTAAATGACAGATGCCATCAACGAAATAGAAACAAAGAAAACAATACAAAAAAATCAATGAATACAAAATCTGGTTCTTTGAAAAGATAAACAAAATAGACGGACCTCTAGCCCAGTTAACCAAAGGATTTTTCTTTGCAATGAAAGGGGAAACATCACAACAGATAAAGAAAAGATCCAGACAATCATATGAGAATACTTCAAAAACCTATACTCTACTAAATTTGAAAACCTAAGAGAAATGGATAAATATCTGAAATTCTGGGATTCTCCAAATCTTAACCAAGAAGAGACTGACAGCTTAAACAGAACCATAACACTTGAAGAAAATGAAGATGTAATAAAAAGCCTCCCAACAAAAAAAAACCCAGGCCCAGATGGCTTCACTGCAGAATTCTATAAAACATTTAAAAAGGTCTTACAACCATTACTAATCAAACTTTTCAGAAGGATATAGACAGAAGGAAATATCCCAAATTCCTTCCATCACCCTAATACCAAAACCAGGCAAAGACACAAACCAGAAAGAAAATTATAGTCCCAAATCATTGATGAACACAGATTCAAAAAGTCTCAACAAAATACTTGCAAATTGCATACAGACCCACATCAAAAAGATCATCCATCATGACCAGGTTGGATTCATACCAGAGATGCAGGTATAGTTCAACATATGTAAATCAATAAATATCATAAAACACATAAATGGACTTAAAGACAAAAACCACACAATCGTCTTAATTGATGTAGAAAAAGCTTTCGACATGGGGCTGGAGAGATGGCCTAGTGGTTAAGAGCGCCGACTGCTCTTACAGAGGAGCCAGGTTCGATCCCCAGCACCCACATGGTGGCTGAGAACCGTCTGAAACTCCAATTCCAGGAGAACTCCAGTTCCAGGGGGAATCCAAGACCCTCTTCTGACCTCCGTGGCATTGCATGACACGGGTGCACAAACCTGCATGCAGACAGTACATTGATACACATACAGAAATAAATAAAATTAAAAAAAAAAAGAAAAAGCTTTCGACAAAATCCAGCATCCCTTCATGCTTAAAGTCTTTAGAGGGAATTGGACTGGAGGGATCATTTCTCAATGTAAAAAAGCTATGGTACAAGAAACCCACAGCCAACACCTCATCCTAAATGGAGAAAAGTTGGAAGCATTCCCCTTAAAGGGAACTGGACAAGGCTGTCCACTACGCCACTCCTCTTCAATCTAGTGCTGGAGGCTCACTAGGGCAATAAGGCAAGAAAGCGAAATTAAAGAGCACTAATTTGGAAAGAGGAATTAAAAATATCCCTTTTGCAGATGATATGATAGTTTACCTAAGGGCCACTAAAACCCTCCACCCGAAAACTCTCAGAAACGAGTCAAAAGTTTCAGTAAAGTGACAGGATACAAAATAAACCTAGAAAAATCAGCAGCCTCTCTTTACACACAACAATAAGCAACTGGAAAAGGAATAAAAGGAGACCTTCCCAACACAATAGCCTTAAAAAAAAATACCTAGGAATAAACCTAACCAAAGACACCAAGACCTCTACACAAAAAATTTAAAACCCTGAAGAAGGAGATGTAAGCCGGATGTGGTGGCGCATGCCTTAATCCTAGCACTTGGGAGTCAGAGCAGGTGGATCTCTGTGAGTTCAAGGCTAGCCGGTCTACAGAGTGAGTTCCAAACACGGGGCTACAGGGAACCCGTCTCGAAAAGACCAAAAAAAAAAAAAAAAAAAAAAAAGAGATTGTAAATGACATCAAAAATGGAAAGACTCCCATTCCATGGATTGGAAAAATAATATAGTAAATGTGCAATTCTACCCAAATTAATGTACAGATTTAATGCAATCCCAATCAAAATCCCCATGAGCTTTCAACAGCACTAGAAAAAAAAAAAAAATATAAAAAAAAGACCCCCGAATAGCTAAAGCACAAACCCTGAATGAAAAAGTGCAATAACTGGGGGGGATTACATTACCAGGCTTCAAGCTATATACAGGGCTAAGTCATAAAGAAAGCCTTGTATGGCAAAAAACAAAAAAAAAAACAGAACCATTGACCAATGGAACAAAATTGAAGATCCAAACTTGAACTCATGTAACTTCAGCCACCTCATATTTGACAAAGGGGTCAAAAAAGCTCAATGGAGGAAAGATAGCATCTTCAGCAAATGGTGTTGGCAAAACTGGATCACCATTTGTAGAAGAACAAAATTAAACCCCTACCTCTTACCCTGTACAAAAATCAACTCCAAGTGGATCAAAGATCTCAATAGGAAGCCTGAAACCCTGAAGGTGATAAAAGAAAAAGTTGGCAACAAACTACAAGACATGGGTGTAGGAGGAGACTTTCTAAACCAGACAGCAGCCGCACGAGAAGTAAGGTCAACAGTTGACAAGTGGGACCTCATAAAACTCAAAAGCTTCTGTACAGTGAAAGAAACAATCAAGGAGATGAAGAGAAAATCCACAGAATGGGAAGAAATCTTTACCAGTGATTCATCTGACAGAGCATTAACGTCAAGAATATATAAACTACTCAAAAAACAAAGAAGTAAGAAGACCTACTCAAAAGATGGAGTAAAGAACTGAACAGAGTCTTTACCAGTGAGGAATTAAAGATGGCTGAGAAACATCTTAAAAAGTGTTCATCATCATTAATAATTAAGGAAATGCAAATTAAAACCACTCTCAGATATCATCTCACTCCAATATGACTAGCTAAGATCAAGAAAACAAAAGACAACAGATGCTGGAGAGGTTGTGGGGAAAGGGGAACACTCATCCACTGCTGGTGGAAATATAAACTTGTACAACCACTATGGAAATCAGTGTGGAGAACCCTTAAAAGACTCAGAATGAGCTTACCATCTGACCCCATCATACCACTCCTGGGTATATACCCCAGAGACTCATCCTACTGCAAAGATATATGCACATCCATGTTTATTGCAGCTCTCTTCACAATAGTGAAGAGCTGGAACCAACCCATATGCCCCTCAACAGATGAGTGGATGACAAAAATGTGGAACATCTACACAATGGAGTACTATTCAATGGTAAAGAAGGATGGCATTATGAACATTGCAGGTAAATGCATGGAGCTCGAAGCCATTATGCTGAGTGAGGTGATACAGTCCCAGAAAGACAAATGGAGAATGGTTTCCCTCATTTGTGGATGCTAACACCAAATCCCCCAGATGAAAGGCAAGCTGCATGACAGTATGGTTATATTTCTGGTTTATCTGTAAGCAACTATGTTGTCATAATGTGAATCCCTCAATGGGCTCTAGAATCCACCCACCAATTATTTTCAGACTCTGTAATTACTGTGTATGGGTGGAGAGCATGTATCCATATTTTAGAATAACATGAAATTAATGGAGGAAAATGTGAATTCCTAAGCATAAAACAAGACTGAGAGAAAGATGCAGGACAGTTATGATAGAGTACATGACCTGGGATGGATTGGGGTGGGGTGGGGGGAAGGGATAGGGGAATATGCCTGAACAGAAATGAAAAATGATGTATGAAATACATAAAACATCAATAAAAATATTAATTAAAAAAAGAAGAATGAAACTTTCAGAATATAAATGCTAAAATTCAGAAATGTAAAACTCTTAGATCTAGGGCCCTAAAGTCCAGATGTCTATATTTACATGCAAAAAATCTGAGGCTCCAAGAGCTACAACAATTTCAAAGAACATAAACTAGTAATATATAAAAGTGGGCTCAAACTTGAGTCTTCTGAACTCTGGAACAGTAAAGTTTTACACAATTTTTCTCAATTTCTTTTTACTCCACCATCCTGTGATTAACACTAATGGCATTTATATTTTTGTTTGGTTTAATATAAATAACACAAATTTTATTCTCTTTTTATACAACTGAGTAGTGAATTCTCCCAGTTGCAGTTATCAGCTCTGAATAGACAGTGAAGTTTTGACAATGGAAAGATCAAGCAGCTTGGAGAGTGACACCTTCAAAGACAGAAAGTTCAATAGACCAGCATTTCAGTGTGCACATCACTCCCACCTTCTTAAGAAAGGAGAGAGTATTCTAAAAAGCTAAGATATCTTCCATATTGTAGAACCCTGCTGGAGAAAGAAAATATACAATTAATTCTTAGATGATCTATATTACATAGTTATCTAGAAAAAGCTCACTAGTGAAAAATCTACAATTTAGCAATTCAATTACTGACCTGATCACCTTTGTAGCAGAATCCACAACCAGAGTTTGGACAAATCTCCTGTTTTATGATCTTTTTTAAACTTCTCACTCATGTATCACTGAAGATCTTCAACATAAACAATTCACACCTGTTTCCTTTCTAGCTAAGTAGATTCATGGTACTCGTCTGCCCATGTTTTTGATAATCTCTTTTCTTACAGGTAAAACAAACAAAATGAAAGCCTCATGTTTCTTACCCTGAAAGGAAGGAATTTTTCTCAGGTCACTATCTTGGAAGGAGCCAGAATTTGACCTCAAGAATGCTAAATAAAATATCTACCATGTCTCCATGTCCATTATCTCCTTTTTCTCTAAGTATAGGGTTAATTCTCTACTACTAACTTGGAAAATGTCTTTTTCTATGTACAAAACATATATACCAGCATTTCTGAGCCTTGCAAAAGAAAAAAAAAAGGGAATATTCCCTGCCAATTTGACTCAGTTAGACAAAGCAGCAAAAATCTGTTTCCAGACTGAGTATGTGCCTGGAGCCAGTTCCTGCAGTCAGAAGTTTAGATCACAAACATTATCCCTATGTTCTAGTGGCAGGGCTTTTGGTAGAATACATTAGAATAGTGTAGACATGGCCCTTTAGGAATCCCACATGTATGCATAGTTACTTTTCTCATTGCTATGACAAAATACTTGCACAATCAACTTAAGAAAGTAACAGTTAATTTTTGTTTATGGTTTGAGGGGGATGCAGTCCACAAAGGAAGAAAAAACATGGCATCAGGAATGTGACATAGCTGGTCACATTTCACTCACAGTCAGGAAACGGAGAGGGATAAAGGGCAAAGCTTACCTGTTTTTCTGCATTGTTCATTTTAATTCAGTCTTAAAATCAGAAAAGCTGGGCATGGTGCCTCAAGTTCAAGGACAGCTTGAGCTACATAGTGAGTTCCAGGCTACCCTAGGTGAGACCCTATCTTAGAAACAAATAGTAAAAATAATAACAATAAGAAGAACTATAAATAAATTAAATAGAATAAATTTAAAAGTGGGCCAGATATGGTGGGATACAGCTTTAATCCCAGCACTCAGTAGGCAGGTGGACCTCTGAGAGATTGAGGTCAGCCGGGTCTGCAAAGTGAGTTCCTGGTCAGCTGGGGCTACAGGAATATCCTGTCTCTAATAACAACAACAACAACAACAACAACAACAACAACAACAACAACTGTAGAGTTTATGATGATAACGAACATAACACAGAACAGAAAATGAGGAAATAACTTCCCAGCAATGTTTTGGTGTTGCTATATGGATAAAAGAAAAGTAAAATTTTTGGTAAGTCCTTCATTTAATAATTCTAGAAAACAAATTGGATTTCTCTGAAACATCATCCACTTCTTGCCAGGTTCACCTCTAAACTGCTAACATAAGTTGTATCGTGGCTGAGAAATTAATTCCAGTGTGGGAGATAGTGTGGTGGCGCACGCCTTTAATCCTAGCACTTGGGAGCCAGAGGCAGGCAGATCTCTGTGAGTTCAAGGCCAGCCTGATCTACATAGTGAATTCCAGGACAGCTACAGCTACTACAGGGAGACCCTGTCTGAAAAAGACCAAAAAAATAAATAAATAAAAATAAAAATAGAATTAAAAGACAGATTGATGCAATAGTAATAAATTTTTTGCCTTACAAACTTGGAATAATTAAGGAAACTGAGGCCAAGGGTGCTCAGATTTCACAATTATATCCCAGCACCTGCAAGGCTCAGAAGCCAAGGCAGACATTCTTTAGCTGCTTGAAATTCTTGCTCTTGGGTGGAGCGCCAGCTGTTTTGGGCAAGACTGTAACTTGAGACAACGGTTAGGAGGCTCTCTTGCCTCTGCCAAACTTCTTGGTTACTTTGTTCATGTGAGGCAGGGTGAACATAAGGCTTTATTTTACCTAAGTCAAACGTATGTTTACGTGTGTGTGTGTGTGTGTGTGTGTGTGTGTGTACTTTGTTATGATCCATTGACATCAACAAAAACTAGCAACAAAATATATGCTGAGTAATCTGTTAACTGAAAAAAAAAAAGAAAAAAATGTTCCTTTGTGGAAATTTTTTTTTTATTGATGCATTGTGTGTTTCATACATCATTTTCCAATTCAGTTCAGGCATATTTCCCTTTCCCTTCTCCCCACCCCACCCCACCCCATCCCAGATCATGCATTCTGCCATAACTGTCCTGCATCTTTCTCTCAGTTTTTGTTTTTTTATTCATTTTTTAACAATAAATGATAATTTATGAGTTCAAGCATCCTTCTTGTAAAACCAATTTGCAAGCAGTTGTGCCCAAACCCATACAGCCCCTTGGTCCCACAATCCAGCATGGGGGGGCTTGTATGTTCAATCAAGTTGATCAAATGAGTGTCCAGACTACATTGCTGTAGTTTCACCATTCACCCCAATCACAGCCCTTACATTCTACCACGCCCCCTCTTCCGCAGATTGTTCCCTGGGCTTAGAAAAGGGGCACAGGTGGATGAGAAGCAAAACAGTCTACTTTTTCTGGAGCTGTTGTCTTGGACTCTGGTCAATTCTGGCTCTTTCCTTTCATGGGCTGGCAGTTTGTCCAGGAATAACCTTTCGATCCTACAAAGTTCATGATAATCTGTAAAGTCCATTTTCTTGGAAGTCATTGCCTCTCAAGTTCAAATTCCTTTTTATAACTAAATTTTTCAAATTAATTTTTCCATTATTTAATTTTAAATTACTTCAAATATATATGTATATTCTCCACACATATACCAGGTTTTACAAAGTCTGAAAAAAAACTATATGTTAATTCCAAAACACATTTAGGGATTCATAATATATTTTAATCATATTTAGAATTTAGACTCCTCTTATTCACTATTTTTTTTTTTTTTTTTTTTTTTTTTTGGGGTCTTTTTCGAGACAGGGTCCTCCCGGTAGTCCCAGCTGTCCTGGAACCACCTCGGTAGACCAGGCTGGCCTTGAACTCACAAAGATCAGCCGGCCTCTGCCTCCCAAGTCAAAGTGCGAAGATCAAAGGTGTGCGCCACCACGCCCAGCTCTGCACCATTTTATATCCCCAGCTGGAGTTGATGTACTCTGTTATGTATATTAAGAACTATGGAGTAAAATTTGGTGTCAAATATCCTTTGGTGTACATCTGACACTTAGGCCTGGTTAACCTATGAGGCAACAAACTTTTAATTCTAGTACCAAAACACAAATATTAAAGATTATAACGGGGCTAGAGAGATGGCCTAGCTGTTAAGAGCATTGACTGCTCTTGCAGAGGACCCGGATTCGATCCCCAGCACCCACATGGCAGCTGAGAACCGTCTGTAACTCCAACTCCAGGAGAACTCCAGTTCCAGGGGAATCCGACACCCTCTTCTGACCTCCGCTGCATTGCACGACACGGGTGCACAAACCAACATGCAGACAGTACATTCATACACATAAATAAATAAATAATAAATAAAATAAAATAAATAAAGATTATAACAAGTTATGCTAGGGGCACAAATATATGCTTGGGTGATAACTTGGTTGGGGGTACTCATTAGTTTTAATACTGTAAAAATACAAGTAATCTAGCCTTTAAAATCAAATACGATTCTTCCACGTGTTGTTAAAACTTGTATTGATAGCATGAGCGTCAAAGATGAGACTAAATAAATGATTAAACCATTCCAATATTTTCCAAGGCATTGCTTTCCTGATGACTTTAGTTCCAGGACAATGCTTTTAAAAATATGAAACTATTGGTGTTGGAGAGATGGCCTAGCGGTTAAGAGCACCAACTGCTCTTGCAGAGGACACAGGTTCGATCCCCAGCACCCACATGTCGGCTAAGAACCGTCTGAAACTCCAATTCCAGGAGAACTCCAGTTCCAGGGGAATCCGAGACCCTCTTCTGACCTCCGCGGCATGGGTGCACAAACCTGCATGCAGACAGTACATTCATACACATACAAAAAAAAAAAATAAAATTAAAAATATAAAACTATTAAAAATATTAAACTGTTTTATCATAAAAGGACACATTCCTTTAATTTGGCACAAAACACCATGTTTTATAATAATATATGCATTTTTATCCTCAAGAGCTCAGTAAATTTCATGCTCAAATAAAAAAGAAAGGAAAGAAAATCAATTGTCCACTTGCCAATAGTTATTGGTTGTCAATAGTTCCTCAGCTAACTTTGGAGCTTCTTACCCATTTCCCCAGTTCTATGCCGGGATTTTGTCTGGGTTGAACATGCATGTGTCTTGTGTATACTGCTACCATTGCTATAAGTTCATATGAGTCCCTTCACAGCTTGTGGAAAACTCTGTTTACTTATGATCACCCACCACTTCTCACTCTTACAATCTTTCTGCCCTCTCTTCCACAGTAGTCCCTGAGCCTTGGGTGGCAGAGGTTTGATAGAGGTGTCTGATTCAGGGATAAATAATCTATAGTTTCGGAAGATTTGAGAGAAGCATTAATATTCTTTCCACCTCCTATTCTGCGGTTTCCAGAGCCATTAGGTATAGATGTTGCATTGTACATGTGTCACCAATGGCTGGGTTCCTTACAGACACTTATTCTTTGCATTTGAGCAGTCATAGAACATTGTGAAAGCCACCATGTATAGCAAAATGAAAGTGTTTTGATTAGTGGTGAGAAGAACAGTTATCTGTAAAAATAAGGATACATATTTTGCATGTAGTAAGAAATTACACTGGTCCACAGATATGAAAAATGTAGGCTTTATATACTTGGTTATGTTTACAGTACCACACATGAGTTCCTTCCCACTGAACAGGCCTTATGTCAAATTAAATAGCTGTTGTTTACCCCCAAGATAAAAGTGTCACAACTGTACCAGTAGAGATTATTTATTGTTGTTTATAGATTTTACTGCTAGATGGGATCATTGGTTGTTTTTCTCCTTTGGCATTTTGAATAGTATCTTCTGATATTATGGGAGCCATTCTTTGGGGAGGAGCTTTCAGATAAGTTCCAACACAATTGCTCCAAGTCCTGTGTCTGAAGTAGCCCCTGTCTTCAGCAGTAGAGTCTTACCTTCAAGTTCTGGTAGGGAATCAAGGGGTATGGAAATGACCGGTGTAATTTTGGTAATCTTTTGAACTACCCTAACAAGACAAAGGGAGGTTTCCTCTGTCTGGTACTGTCTGTTGTTATATAGCCTTCAGCTATACACATATACTCATAGATATATATTCATATATATTCATATATATTCATATATATTATGTGTAATTTTCAGTAAGATTTTGAAGTCATCCATTTCCATTTATTTTTTCACCAAGTTTGTGTTATTTGTCTCTTTCAGACCATTTTTATAACTCATTTTTAGCCACAACCCAGGATGGACGTTTTTATCCTAAGCTCATAATATTTTCTTTTTTTTTTTTTTTTTTTTTTTTTTTTGTCTTTTTGAGACAGGGTCTCCCTGTAGCTCCAGCTGTCCTGGAACTCACTCTGTAGACCAGGCTGGTCTCGAACTCACAGAGATCCGCGTGCCTCTGCCTCCCAAGTGCTAGGATTAAAGGCATGCGCCACCACGCCCGGCATTTATTTATTTCTGTATGTGTATTAATGTATTGTGTGCATGCAAGTTTGTGCACCCGTGCCATGCAATGCCGCGGAGGTCAGAAGAGGGTGTCGGATTCCCCTGGAACTGGAGTTCTCCCGGAATTGGAGTCTCAGACGGTTCTCAGCCGCCATGTGGGTGCTGGGGATCGAACCCAGGTCCTCTGTAAGAGCGGTCGGCGCTCTTAACCGCTAGGCCATCTCTCCAGCCCCCCACAAACTTTTCTTTCACTCTATATTAGCTTCTTTTTTCATATAGCCAAAATGGCTATTCCATTTTTATTGAAGTTTTGTGGATTTCATACAACATATCTTAATCAAATTTAAATCCATTCCCCCTTTCTTGCCCCTCACTCCATCAGAGTTTATGCATTCTTCTTACACCCAACACCATGAGCGATATCATTTACCAAAAGGAAAGTCTGAGCAGTTAATGTAGATAGGATAAAATAGACATTAGTACTTTAGAAAATGCTCTTTTGTTTTATTTAGGAGAGATTGAAAATAAGTCTTTTAAACTTTGGTTTGCATCCTATAATAATATATCTTCTGAAGACTATAATAATATATCTGAAGACTAATACTAATTCATCTCAATACTGAAGGCTTTGCTTTGTTACCATCAGCTATACTGTAGAACAACATTTTCTAAGATAAATTACAAACTTGGTGGATAATCATCCTGATTTTGCAGGAGAGCTTATTATCTTTAAAAGATTAAGTGACAGCTTTGAAATATTGCTTGGGACCATCTGAACTCATCTCATTAGAAGATAAAGCAGGGTACTTTTAACTCTAAAGCTCAAGGTTTCTTAATCAGGTGATTATATCTATGGCTATGTGACCTTAAATAAAAGCAATGTAGGAAATTCAGTTTTAAAATGGTAAAGAATAAATATTAAGCTGTCCAGGAAGAATATGCTATAAGGTCAAAGATCAATGGTACTGAGAAAACTGTAATTATTATAGAATAATTAAGCTCATTTTTTTTGTACCTATAGACAGAGAGGGCAAAACTATAAAAATGTTCATTGGCTATGTTTTTATGACTTTTCTCTTGTGGTTAATCTTGAGAATAAAAGCTATGCAGCTCAAAATGACATATGAATTTCAGGGGTGATATTCTAATTTTACTAGATTTTGTCATTTTTAGTATTATTTTAAGATGTTAGATTTTACTTAAATTCCAGATCTTCAGTTTTTCCATGAATCCAATTATGCTCCCGTATTACACATTTTTTTGTGTGTAGAAGAGACACGTAACATGGAATATCTTTCAATTATGAAGCCTCTGTAAAATGACTCAACCTTTTAGTATGAAGCCTCTGTAAAACAACTCAACCTTTTGGTAAGCTGGAAACTTCCTAATCTGAAAGCTTCATTCTCTCTCTCTCTCTCTCTCTCTCTCTCTCTCTCTCTCTCTCTCTCTCGACCATGGTATGTCTTAGATACACTATGGTGTGTCTTTAGTGTCATTCTTAGGGTCTAGCCCACATCATGAAGATTTTTCTCCTTGTTCTGGGTAGACAGTAAAACAAGGCACACAGAGTTCTCAGCAGACTCAGCATAGACAGACCTAGGCTGCATATGGACACTGGCCTAAAGTTTCTTATTGTCCTCTTTTGTTTAAACAACTTTAACAGATCTTCATCATTTATGTAATAAAATAAAGAAAAACATGTTTTAATTGGCAGTCCATATTCCTAAAATTAATACTGACACCTTGGATGGTTTTATGCATGTCCCCTCTAGCCTTCACTCAAGGTCAACTTACTATCCACCTCTGGGTCTGGTCTCAGTTTAAAAGCTTCTCCAGATTAAAAAAAACATCAGATTCCATGATTAATTTCACTGACTTGTGATCAAGTCAAGCTCTTGGCTGTTTCCTGCCCTGACATCATTCCTGTTTTCAAATGACTGAATGTTGCCTGCAGACAATTAAAAATCCACATGGCTTGGCATATGAACATTTTTAGTTATCCATCCAGTTATAAGTAGGTCTGAAACTTAATTTCCATTAAGAAGCTGTAATGCAAATCTCCTATAAGAGTGTCAAAATGTTCAACTTAACCCTTTGATTAACAACAAAGGCCTTAAGGTGCAAGCCACTATTCTTTTGCAGTCTGACCATGTATGATGATGTGAGTTGCCTGCTTCTTTTAGAGCTGGAACAACCGATTTGGAACCTAGAAGGACTTAGAGCAGAGTGCCACAGTCAACATGAGAAAGATGGCAGAGATGGAGAGAAGGAAGAGTGGAAATGATCTGAGGCTTTGATCCCCAGGCTGTGATTCCCATTGCTTAATTCCATACTCCTCACCAAAGAACTCATAAATGTTAAATACCTTAGGAGAAAATGTTAATTAGAAAGCTCTGCTACATCATCCAACAGATGTGTCATTATCTGATGTGTTCACCAGCCCCATGTCTAGACCCTAGCTACATGCTATTTTCTATCGCTGTGTTGTTCATTATGGCAGCCAGTAGTCACAGAGATGAGTCAGCACTTGAGTCGCTAATTTGAATTGGCGTGTGTCATAAGTACACAATATACAATAAGTTTTGAAGACTTAGTATGAAGAATGAATATAAACTCTGCCAATTTAATTTTATGTTAATTTTATGCTGAAATGATATTGTGTTGAATGAAATATAAAGTAAACCAAAATTATTTTTTAAAAAAATTGATTTGTGACACATGGAGCCTTTACTCAGTGAGCTTTCACTCTGGGGAACTATGGTACCTGGCTTGTGAGTACTACAAACTCCATGACTTGTACCTGGATCCTCAATTCTATTTCATTGATTAACGTGTGTGTTGTGTGCCAGTAGCACACTGTCTTTATTAATATGGCTTTTGAGTATAATTAGGAAAAGTTGTGGTTATAGCTTGCACAGGATTTCTTCTGTTTAGGATTGCTTCCTTGGTCTTTGTGCCTCCATGTAACATTTTTGAATTGTGCTTTCGATGTCTGTGAAGAATGATCCTGATTTTGATGATTTTGATTTTATTGAATCTGTAGACTGCCTTTAGCAGGATAGCTACTCTCACAGGATTAATTCTTCTGAACCATTAGTGTAAGAGGTCTTTCCATCTTCTAGGATCATCCTCAATTTCTTTCATGTCTTAAATTTTTCTTTGTAGAGGTCTGTTGTGTTATTGGTTAAGTTTATTCCTAGTTTTTTATACCATAGAACCATGGTAATAACATCAGTGTGGTGATGGCATAAAAAAATAGTTCAGTGGAAGAGAATTGAAGATTCAAATACAAGTGTAAGATGGGTGTTCCTCCAAAATGATGGGCTTTGGAGGTCAAATGCTTTCTCACGTAGAAGCACTCCCACCCCCCCCCAAAGTTGTCAACTTGACTATACTTTTTCTAAAGGAAAAGGAGGAGCCAGGGATCCAGTGCAGCCTGGCCTCGCTTCACCAACAAGCCAGCTCACCTTGGCTGTATCCGGGAGACTGGTATATATGCAGGAAATGCTAGGGGTTGTCTCTCTCCTGCTGTTGCCTCCTTGTGCAGAGGTCTCAGGACGAACAGGAGGGAGGGGAGCACCAATAATCTTGTAAATGATCTCCTCACCCATTCGCTCTGTAAGCAATCCCATTAAACTTAGAATAGTCTAAACTGTGGTTTGGGAAGGGCCGTTCCTCATTTGCCTTTGGGACTGAGGGAAGCAGAAGCTGGGTGCCACATGCGAGTTTCTCCCAGGAAGGAATTTCTGTAACAAACCCACCAGAAGGTTTTATCCAGGCTGTGGGGAAAGAGACCTTAATGGTCTTGCCCAGTGCTGGACACCCATGCACATACAAGTATCATTAACTAGGCTCAGTGAGTTACCTTTAAAGAAGAAAAAGGACATGAAGTTGGGAGAAAGATGTGCTGGTTGAGGATAGGGAAGTCTAGTGGCAGCTGCAAGGTGAAAGTAGAGGGTGGATATGATCAAGATATGTTTTATATACATGCATGTATAAGGTTTTTCAAAGATTAAATTTTTAAATAAAAATTTTAAATGAAATAAAAAAGGAAATAAGCAGTTTTTAAAGACCAGAAACCTTCCAATTGTCAGCTCCTAGATCAGTGCTTGGAATAATAAATCTCAGTAGAAGTTTAAATAACACATAATTGACTAATATTTTAGCTCAGTCCTGGCCATGAATTTCCTAGGCCATAATATATTTGGCAGGGTTAGCAGGCATACTAGATGAAGAAATGAAAGGATGCTTGGGAGAATGAATAGATCAACAGACAGACATAAGAACATGAGTATGGGGTTTGGTGTCTTAATTTAGCCTATTATTCTCTCTATTTGCTGAATATAGTTATCAAAATATGGTCCTTTCAGTAGCTAGAATGGCATTAAATGTTGACCAGACCATGAGCTTGTGGAAAAACTAGAAGTTTAAATATTATATTTTATATGTCTCCATAATGAAAAGCAATTTTTATCATATTCCCTTGTCTTCTAATTTTAATATTAATTAGACAATGTTGAGGTTTATGATAATAGCTCTTAATTGGCTTTTTTGACCTTTGCCTCTCTATATATAGTATTAGGGTATATGTGTATCAGTGACTTGTTACCACACATTAATTTCCTCCCAAACTCATACTTCCTCTGTATTTTCATAGTTTATTCCTGTCTGTGTGTTTCCATCTCCCTTTCCCAAGTCCCAAGGACAGAGGGATTATTTTGTTCCCAGTATCTTTGGCAGAGTCCGAAAAGTGGCAGGTTATAATGGGTAAGTAAATGACTGCAGTGGATGAATTCTCTGTATCTATGAAAACATTTCCAGACAGAGCTCTAAAGGAGTGTCATCTCTTGGCTTCTAGTGAAACACAGGTATTGGAAAGTTACTATCAGGAGAAATAGGGAAGGATCTGAGTAAGGGAGTGTTCTAGTTTATCTTCAATTGCTTTGACAAAACACTTTGACCAAAACCAATTTGGGAAAAAATGGTTTATTCATCTTACATCACTGGAGTCACAGTTCATCACTTATTGAACCCAAGGTAGGAACTCAGGGCAGGAACCTGGAGGCAGGAGCTGAAGCACAGGCCATGCTACTTACTGGCTTGCTTCTCTGGCCCATGCTCAGTATCCTAGTTTGTCTTCCATTGCTGTGACAAAACACTCTGACCAACACCAACTTGGGGAGGAAAGGGTTTATGCAGCTTAAATCTCCCGGGTCACAGTTCATCACTTAGGGAGCCCAAAGCAGGAACTCAGGGCAGGAACCTGGAGGCAGGAGCTGAAGCACAGGCCATGGAGGAAGGCTGTTCACTGGCTTGCTCCCTTGGCTCATGCCCAGCCCGCCTTCTTATACAGTACACAACAACCTGTCCAGGGTGGCACCACTCTTGTGGGCTGAGCCCTCCCACACTGCTCGATCATCAAGACAATACTCCACAGATGTGGCCACAGGCCAATATAATGGAGCCAATTCCCCAATTGAGGCTCCCTCAACCCAGGTGTGTCAAGTTGACACTAAAGCTTTCCAGCACACTCAGCCTGCTTTCTTATACAACAAAGGACCACCTGGCCAGGGGTAGAATCACACACAGGGGGCTAGACCCTCCTGCATCAGTCAACAATCAAGACAATGCCACACTGGCTGGGTCCACAGGCCAGTCAAATGGAGGCAATTCCCCAAACAGGTTTCCCTAAACCCAGGTGTGTCGAGTCTCCACTAAAGCAATCCAGCACAGGGACAGTGTTGTGTGGAATGCACTCATCCCAGATAAGGAGCTGACAATAGTTCAAAGTAAGGATATAATCAAACACCAAGTTGAGGAATCAATGAGGTTTTTTTAAGAGTCACAGGAATATGAGTGAGGGGTTACTTATAGGAATGAAAATGACTAAAAGAGAGCTGCATCATCAAAAGCCCACCCAGTATGCATGATAGTACAGGAAGGTTGGAAATGTGGAGCATACTGCACAGCTTACATGCAGCTTGTCAGCTGGGAGAGTATCTCTTTCATATCAGAAGAGACTGATCTAAGCCTCTTTTAGGCAGCAAGTCTTGTCTGAGTGTCTCTCCATGGTTTTTATATATACTTGGTCAGTTTCAGGGACTTCCCCAAGGTTTTGAGTTGTTTACCTCCTGACTTTAAGACCTTCCCTTAAGGATGGAATGTTTCACTTCCTCTTAGACCATCCTGTGCCTTCCTTCAAGATAGAAGGTTTTATTTAAGAGAAAATTACTATACGAAGCAGAAGGACAACAAGGAAATTGTAGTTTAGTTATGATGAAAAGGACAGAAGTTGAATTACTTTTATGCTACAAGTTTTCTTCAATCTCCTTCAGGGACTTAAAATTTTCATTATAGAGATCTTTAGTGTCTTTGATCAGGTTTGTTTTGAGATATTTTATTTATTTATTTTTTAGGCTATTATGAATATGAAGATCTCCTTGTCTTCCTTCTCCAATTACTTGTTGTTAGCATAAAGAAAGGCTACTGATTTTTTTGGTTAATTTTGTATTCTGCCACTTTACTGAAATTATTAATCATTTCTAGTAGTTTTCTGGTAGAGTTTTTAGAATGCCTTAGGTAAACCATCATATCATCTGCAAAAAGGGATAGTTTGACCTTCACTTTTCCAATTAGTAGTCCTTAATTTCCCTTTCTTGTCTTATTGCTCTAGCAATTGTTTTAAATACCATATTGAAAAGGAGTGGGGATGGGGGCAGCCTT
This sequence comes from Rhizomys pruinosus, assembly GCA_009823505.1. Classification (NCBI taxonomy): domain Eukaryota; kingdom Metazoa; phylum Chordata; class Mammalia; order Rodentia; family Spalacidae; genus Rhizomys; species Rhizomys pruinosus. Next base: position 56,822 of record VZQC01003337.1, read on the forward strand.
GCCGGATTCCTGACTTTAAGGGGAACGCATCTAATTTTTCCCCATTTAGAATGATGTAGGCAGTAGGTTTGGAACATATGGCTTTGATTGTATTGAAGAATGTTCCCTCCACTCTGATTCCCTCTAGGACTTTAAACATGAAGGCATGTTGGATTTGGTTGAAGGCCTTTTCTGCATCAATTGAGATGACCATGCGGTTTTTGTCTTTCAGTCCATTTATGTGCTTTATGACATTTATTGATTTATGTATTTTGAACTATGCATGCATTTCTGGTATGAAACCGACTTGGTCCTGATGGATGACTTTTTGATGGGAAATAAAATCCAATATTATTTCTTTATTTAAATTTTATTGAGTTGTTACAGTTTTCATAAAATATAGTTTGATGACATTTAGATTCCCTTCTCTATCCCCACCTCTCCTTACTGCCTCTTTCCAATTAAATGTACTCTAAGATATATATATATATATATCTATATCTATATCTATATCTATATCTATATCTATATCTATCTATCTATCTATCTATCTATCTATCTATCTAGATAGATAGATATAGATATAATATCAACCTATAGTGTCTTATGTGTGGTCTCAAATAATACGTTCTTGAGTATGGGTCCATCCACTGGAACCTGATTAACGTGTTAAGAGTTCTAACCCTTTAAGAGACTATCTCTCCCTCTAGCAGGAGCCATCAGTTGCCAAAAGTTCCTTAGGTTGGCTTGGGAATTTCTTACCCACTTTTCCATGTCTATGTTGGGATTTTGTCTGGTTTGAGCTTGCATAGGACGTGTCCATGCTGTCACCATTGCTGTGAGTTCATATGAGTAACAGAGCAGCTGTCTAGAAAACTGTTTACTTGTGGTCAACCACTACCTCTGGGTCTTACAATCTTTCTGCCTCCTCTTCTGCAGTGAACCCTGTGCCTTTGGAGGCAGAGGTTTGAAATAGGTGTCCTATGCAAGGATAGTCACCCTGTAGCCTCCTGTTCTCTGGACATTGGCCAGTTGGTGCTTTCTATGTTAATCACCATTGCTGCTCATCTCTCTGGTGAGAACACAGAGAAAACTCATCTTATATATAAAGGTTGCATTTAAGATGTATAACTTAGGGCTACGTGTCTCACAGACTCTTATTTGACTAATTTTGTAATTCTTTGCTAGTCTCCTGTCACAAAAGAATCTTTGATGAGTGGTGAGAGATATACTTGTCTGTAAATATGAGAATTCATGCTTAAAACATGGTAAGGAATTTCACTGGTCTAGGTATGTTGCAAAAGTATGTTTTTCTCTAGGAAGTATGACCTCTCCACCTCTCCGGCTATGTGTATTTGGCTATGTTTCCAATACCATGCATGGATATTTTCCCATGTTGTGGGCTTTAATTCCAAATAGAGAGCTGCTGATTACCACAGAGATAAAATTGCCACTACTGCACCAATAATGATATTTTGCCGGGGCATTCATTGTTGTTTATTTGGCTTCACAGCTGGATAATACCATTGATTGTTTTTCTTCCTTGGCAACTTGCCTAGTATCATCTGATAGCATGACAGGTATTCTTCAGGGAAAAATCTTCAAGGTCAATTCCAGCTGAATTGCTTTAAGTCCTGTGTCCAAAGTGTAGCTTGGTTTCAGCAATAGGGCCTTCCTTACCTTCAAGTTCTGGTAGGCAATCAAGAGCTGTGACAATAAACTGTGTCATTTTCATAGTCACTTGAACTACCCTGACCAACAATTGGAAGGGAGATTTCTCCTGTTTGACACTGTGTTTTTCATTATATAGCCTTCAACTATATGTATACCCACACATATCCCCCCACATACATACATATATATTATGTATGTGGGGGGGTATGTGTGTATGAGTGTGTATATATGTGTGTATGTGTGTGTGTGTGGTGTATGTCTAGTGTGTCTATTTTTCAGTAGGACTTTCAACTACCACACTTTTCTTTGTTTTTGTTTTTTTGTTCACACTGTCTAAACAAAATTTATTTCCTCTCACTTCCCCTGTATAATGCCCCTTACTTCTTTCCAGTTAAAGTATCTCTCGATTCACCTGTCTCTTACTACTCCTGTTTCTGGAGCACTTCCTTCCCCTTTATCCTCATGGTTCCTTTTCATTTTCCTGGCTCCTGCATTACATTGGGATATACCCACATATAAGGATTTCAGGCTGAGATCCACAGATGAGAGTGAAAATATGTCACTTGTTTTTCTGAGCGTGTGTTCCATCACTTAGTATAACAGTTTCTACTTCTAGCCATTTACTGCAAATTTCATGATCTTGTTAAACTCCGATAATATTTCTTAAACACTTATGACTATATTTTAGGATGAAGGAGCTGATAACTAAGTCCAAATCCATTCATGATGTTTAAGTAACTTCTAGTTTAATTTGGGTGTGGTAGCCACATACCTGCAACTCCAGCATTCTGGAGGCTAAGCTGTGTGAGTGAGTCGTTGAGGTCATCCTGGGTCACATGGTGATACCATGAGACCTTGTCTCACAAAACCCATATAAATAAAAAGAAAAGAAACTCCTAATTCTATGTGTGTCACTTATTTATCAAACAGCAGTTTAAGGCAATATATAATGCCATCATAAGAGGAAAGTTACAGACCATTGAAGAGAAAGTCTGGTTTTCCCCCATATATTCTTTTTTTATTTTTTTTTTGTCGTTTCGAGACAGGGTCTCCCTGTAGCCCCAGCTGCCCTGGAATTTGCTCTGTAGACCAGGCTGGCCTTGAACTCACAAAGATCTGCCTGCCTCTGCCTCCTAAGTACTAGGATTAAAGGCATGCACCACCATGCCCAGCTTCCCCCATATATTCTTTAATAGTTTTTTGAGAAAGTGTCTCCGTGTAGCCCCAGATGACCTGGAACTTGCTGTGTAGACCAAGATAATCTGAATCTCTTAGACCACAAACTCTCCTGCTTCTGCTTCATAAGTAGAACTAAAGGCTCATGCACCATGCCCGGATCTCTTTAAAATTTTCTAATAATTTCAGTTAATTTAATATTTTAAAATAGTTCAGTATTTAATAACTCATTTGATAAAAGATAAATTTTGTAATGAAAATGAGAAGGTTTTGATACTAGCTCTGTGGGCCTCGATGAAACTTTTGAAGATATTCCAATCATTTGTAAAGTGGGAGTATAAACTTTCCAAGATCATAAAATTACAATGAGTATTAAATGGAATAATTTCTATTATGTGCTTAGTACAGACCATGATATTGTCTTTAATGTATACAGATGCTATTCTTAGTATCACCTTAATTTTTCTGTTCTTTCTTATCTTCATCAGCAACACTTTATGAGGAATATAGTAGATAAAAATGTAATCTCTTGGGCATCTAGTGGTGCTAAGAAAAATATAATGGTTCTCCATGCACAATATATATTCATGTGTTGCTTAACGTCAGGGACATATTATGAGAAATATGTCATTAGGTGATTTCATAATTGTATGAACACCACAGAATGTCTTAACATAAACCTTAATGGTTTAGCCCATTTGCATCTGCATTATCTACTATAGCCATTTATTTCACCAGTATAGCATGTTACTGTACTGAATAATGTTGTTAACTATAACACCATGATATATATCTTAACATATCAAAATATAGAAAGAATAAAAAGATAAGATGATAGGAATTTTCATGCCCAAAGTAGTATTGTTAGGGCACTAATCATATATTAAGATACATAAATATATATCTTTATTTGTGATAAGTAACATTTCGTTTACAAATGAGAAAGCTAAGAAAAATCAAATGGTTTTTCAGTGCTGCAAAGAATTAATAGTGACACTGTACAGTTGTCCAGTTGATGGTTAGGGGTATGGGCTGTGTGCCAGACTGCATATTTGACCTTGAACCAATAGCTCTATGGCTTTAGAGTAACAGAAAATTATCTTTGACTACATTAAAATTCTAGGTCTATTGTAAATATCTGGAAAAATCATATTCATTTTTCTGGCCCTTTATATTTGACAGTGGCCCAAAATTTCTCCCACTGGTGGTCTACAGAATCTGCTGGCTGTAAATCAGATGCAGTTAGTAATGGGGTATCAGTGTATTTTTTTTAAAGAGATAATTTCCTGTAATCATCTTCCTCCCCAGAAAGCAAAGATTAAAGGCTCCCTGAGATCTTTCAGCAGCTTGAAGCAGGTGGCTCAACTTGGGAGAAGGCAGAAGAGATTTGTGCACAAATTAGAAATGGTTATTCAGTTCCAGAAAATAGTCTGTGATTAGTTTCAAAACTGAAGTAATTGTGGTTCCTTGTACAAAGTAGTGCTCAATAAATGTGTGATGGTGACAACCAGGACATTAGGAGACATGATCCTAAACCATTCAGGACTCAGGAAGTACTAGAAATACTCAGAGCTTTATTTTTTAAAGTTTTAATCTGGAGTTTTCAATTTGACCAGAAATTTTTCTGTTTGCCAAAGAGGCCAAATTATATATACCAAGAATATGATCCAAGAAATCTAGAAAACTTTTCATTATAACTTGCAGAAAAAGAATGAAAAATTCTGGCAACATTTCTTGATTTCTGTCAAAAATTTCATTTGACAGGGCCTAAAAATAACAAACAAAATAAAATTTGTCAGAAGCTCCAGAGGAGAGCAAACTCATAACAGTGCTGCTGCTTCTTGGTTGGGCAGAGTGGAGCATGTGAAAACATGAGTCATCGATGAAACCAGTTCACTTGTAAGAGAACTGCAAGGTAACCGCTTGATACTGCCTGTGTTTCACTCTAGTGGGTGTCCCAAGACACAGTCTTCCACCAATTCATTAACAAAACATACAAATTACAAGGTTAAAAGGATGAAAAACTCTCAGAATCTTCAAAGCTGCTTCAGATAAATCATAAAAACTGGTACAAGTGTCCAGAGCAAACTGCTCTTGTTTTTTAATGAAAACTCCATTCTAGAACTGAGTAAAAGAGCCCTTTCTCAGAAAAACAAAACATAAAATTATGTGGATTAAAAAGATTCCCTTGTCTGTCCCTAAAACACATTCTCAAATGTAGTTTAGCTTCATTTGATACAATTTCCTAAATCTCTTATGGATGATAGAATTTCATTATTCAAATGGTTCTGTTGAAGTATTTATTTCATAAAACAGCCAGAGGGTGGAAATCCCTACTGAGTCTTATTCTTTAGTTTCCCAAAGAGACTCTGTTTCCCACAAAATGCCAGGCTGTAAAAGACTATTTGGTGTGATTTGCATGAGATGGAAGATGAATATAGAATAACTCTTCAATAAGAGGTCCAGAGGGTTCTAACAGAGTTCTGAACACGTAGGTGTTGATTCTTAGAGCTCACCACCACGTGACTGATTACAAAGCTGGATACTTAAGTAAAGAATCTGCTCCTAAAACACATTACTGTATCCTGGAATAGGTCACAGCAACCATTGTTTGGCATACTTTCCATCTACTTTCTTCTGTCAATAACTTGTGAAGTACACTGCAATGTATATCTAGAGGCTCTGTGGTGAGGGACACTACTTGGCCAGCAGATGTGGCTTTATGGGTTCAGTGATTGTCTTTTTATAGAGAGGATCCAGGAAAAGTAAAGGCAAGTAGAAAGATTCTGATGACAACAGATTGGGGTTTTGTTGTTATTGCCATTATTATTATTATATACATCAGCTTATTGGTTACTTAGGAAAATTCACAGCTATATATCTGATATGAGCCTCATTTTGTACGTTAAATACCTCAAAGCAACCCAGTGAAGAGCCTCTGACTTACTACTCTGTTATGTACCTTTCATAAGCAAACCCAAGGAGGACCTTGCTATTTCTTTGCATTTGTACATCAAAATAGAGTACTTATGATGACAATATTGACTCAGTAAGACATATTTTACAATTCTGCACAGCAAGTTACAATAAAGGATAGACTTTATTTTTGAATGATAGAAATAATATTTTAACACTATGACTTTGGATATTATTACAAAAGTATGGCCACTGTAGAAAGTCAAAGATACCCAGCTGGAGAGCTCAAGTAACAATGAGCTGTTAGAATCAACTCACTGATATAAGACACAGAATCTCTCACACCAGAAAGATGACTATGTAGAACTTTATAGGATAGCTATCTTATAAGACTAATGAGCAAACTTCTTAAAGCTTTTTTACAGTTATTGATTCTTTTTGCATAAGAAATAATTTGTAAATTTAAAATTTCGCAGATGTTGTTTGTCATCCTTTCTCTCATTCTTCAATGTTTTGTGATAAAGCATCACTTAGGGTATATTCACATTATATTTAATTTTTTAATGAGGGTTTTATTTTTAAATTCCATTATTTTGGAGATGATTTGCCAGGCTTAGATTGCTTCATTAGGCCAGTTCTGTGTCGGCATGCACCACTTCATTCCATTTAGTAAAAAAGAGATCACTATCATGTATATATTGATATGTACATGGATATACATTTATACTGCCACTTACGTTAAATATGTTAGTTTGGCATATGGGCCTCTTAGTCACACTAGACTTGCAAAGCAATCCCTGAAAGATTATATTATACATCTGTACTTAAACAATAAATGTTATTACAAGGTCTAAGCCATTATCCAGGCTGTTATGATTCTGCCATGCCCGTGGTTCTCATCTTACAATCCTCTTTACCAGTAGAGACTGACTGCTGCATTCTCACTTTGCAATAACAAAACTGGGATAAAAAGAGTTGGGGGGGGGTTGTGAGAGCCTCCAATAAATCAGGATAGTGGTTGGGTTACATTTTAAAAATAAGATCCTTTGCTGCTTCTACTGACAAGGTTTGTTGGATTGTCTGTGCCATTCTATTGCTTCTGATTATTTTCCACTTGATAGCTCTAGATCATTTGAACTTCTAAAACACTTTTATTAATTGCAGTAAGTGATGATAAATAGACTCTATAATTCTAAACCTATATCAAAGATTGGATCATGTCCCTTTCATGGATAATATTCCCTGGGTCTTGTCCCATTTCCTGGGGAGCCTGCTCTCTATTCTTTCTATTTTTTCCATCCTTCAGGAGAAGTAGGGAAAACAATCACACACCAGCTCATGAGTCTGCTCTCAACTACAACTCATTGTGCTTAATTTTCCTTCTGTCCTCCATCTCTTTTGGTTGTTACTTGTTGATGAATCCTCTGTGTACCTCAACTTCCCCCAGCCTCCTCCTTTTAAAGTTTCTGTTTCTGGTCCAAGTCAATGGCAATTAAAGTCATGTCCTTAGTACCACACAAATGTTCCCTTCCCTGTCCTCTTAAATCATGCTCTCTGTAAAGGACAATGGTGTCATCTGTGGACTTCTGAACATATGAATTCTTGTGTGACAGTTTAGGGTCTCCTGGAACCAGAGCTCGCCTCCTCAGCTTCTGGTGTTTGCTTCCTGCATTTGGCCAGCAGCTTCAACAACAAACATTTCACAGGAACGCTCTTGCATAATGCAGTGGCGCCTATGCAGAAATTGCTCTCTTCTAACGGGATGCCCTCTGCAACTCCTCATCTTCCTTTGCCCAATTTACTTCCACTCATCCACCAAATATCATTTTCAATAACAACTTATCAGAGTCAGCAAGTCTGTACTCAATACTGACCATCACAGTACAAGTAAATCTTTTATTTATAAGCAGTTGTGTTCCTTTCCTTATAGTCAAAAATTGAACTGCTTAAGGACAGAGACAGGATCTTTGATATCTACATGTTCAGTGGCCAACACTAGATTTAGCACATAGTGGTTGTTCAATGAAGTTTGAGTGAATGGATGTATGGTGAAAGTAAGGAAAATTTGCTTACTTCTATCCTTTAATGTTCTCACGCTGGGCAATGATTAAATTTCTAGCTTGGCACCTTTCTGCGGAAGCTTCCTGGGAGCATGCGACTACTAGCTGTGTGAGAGAGCCAGATCTGCTGGATCACTATCCCCATGCTTTAGGACCAGCTCCAGTACAGCTGCTCCAGGACCCACATCTTCACTGCTAGCTAGTCAGAACCAGCCCACCATGTTCCAATAGACACTGCTTGGGCTTATGACTATTCCTGCTGGGGCTACCAGAAAGCATCTGACTACTCGAGTGAGTTAGCCAGATCTACTGAGTCTCTATCCTTTGCTTTGGGATCAGCCCCAGGGGCACTGATCTAGGCTTTCACATCTTCTCTGCTCAGCTTGTTTGAACAAGCCCAGTTGGTTCCCAATGAAATCCCCAAAGTTTAACCAGGATAGTGCATGAAACTCTAACTAGAGCAATCAGACAAGAGAAGGAAATTAAAGGGAGGATTCATTGGAAAAGAAGAGGTCAAAATATCCCTATTTGTAGTGATATGATAATTTACATAGGAGGTCTAGAAATGATCAACAATTTCAGAACAGTTGCAGAATACACAATCAATATATAAAAATCATTAGCCTTCTTATATACCCCCCCCCAAAAAAAACCATCAAGAAAAGGTTCACTTCCATTCACAGTAGCCTAAAAAAATTCTACGAATAAACTTATCCACAGACATTAAAGACCTCTACAATAAAAAATTTAACTCCTTGAAGAAAGAGACCAAGGAGGACACAATCAGATGTAAAGTCTCCCCATTGTCATGGATTAGCAGAATTAATATTGTGAAAATGACCATCCAACCAACAGCAATATATAAATTCAATGCAATCTCAATGAAGTCACTATGGCATGCTTCACAGAAATAAAAAATCATAAAATTTATACAGATATACAAAAGACCACAGATAGTCTAACCAATCCTGATTACAAAGACCAATGCTAGGAGGATTCCCATACCAGAGCTCAAACTAAAGAACAGGATTATAGAAAAAAAAAAAAATGGTATAGGGACAAAAGTAGACACATAGTTCAATGGAACAATAGAGAAGACCAAATCATCAGTCCATGTAATTTCAGTCACCTGATATTTGATAAAGTTGCCAAGAATCGCAGTGGAGGAAACACAGAAAATTCAACAAATGTGCTGGCAAAACAGATCTCTACCCGTGGAAGAATGAAATTAGACCCTTACTTATCGCCCTTCACAAGTCAACTCCAAATGAATCAAAGACCTCATTGTGAAACTTGAAGCTCTGAAACTGTTAGAAGAAAACATAGGCAGTCCCCCTTCAAGATCTAGGTTCAGGAAAGGACTTTCTTTTTTTTTTAATTTTTTTTTAATTTTATTTATTTTTGTATGTGTATAAATGTACTGTATGCATGTAGGTCTGTGCACCCGTGTTGTGCAATGCTGCGGAGGTCAGAAGAGGGTCTCGGATTCCCCTGGAACTGGAGTTAAAGACGGTTCTCAGCTGCCATGTGGGTGCTGGGGATCAAACCCGGGTCCTCTGCAAGAGCAGTCGGTGCTCTTAACCGCTAAGCTATCTCTCCAGCCCCAGGAAAGGACTTTTTAAAGCAGACAGCAGTAGCTCAGGAATTCAGGACAATTGACAAGTGGGAACTCAACTAACTAAAAAGCTTCTGTATGGCAAAGAAAACAACCAATCAAGTGAAGAGGAAGCACACAGAGTGAGAAAAAAATTCTTCACTGGCTACACATCTGACAGAGGATCAATGTGCAGAATATGCAAAGAACAACACAAAAAAGCAAGTAATCAAGAAAACTAATGAAGACCAAATTAAGAAACAGGGCACGTTCTGAACAGAGAACTCTCAAAAGAAGAAATAAAAAATGGCTAAGAAACACCTTACAAAAGTGTTCAACATCCTTAGTAATTAGGGAAATGCAAATCAAAACTACTTTATGATTTCATCTTACCCTAGTCAGAATGCTCAGTTCAAGAGAACAAATGACAACAAATGCTGGTGAAGATGTGGGAAAGAAGAACATTATTTACTGGTGGTGGGATTGCAAACTGGGGAACCACTGTGGAAATCAGTGTAGAGAATTATTTAAAAACTAAATCTGTCAAGGGGCTGGAGAGATGGCCTAGCGGTTAAGAGCGCTGACCGCTCTTACAGAGGACCCGGGTTCGATCCTCAGCACCCACATGGCAGCCGAGAACCATCTGAAACTCCAATTCCAGGAGAACTCCAGTTCCAGGGGAATCTGACACCCTCTTATGACCTCCGCGGCATTGTATGACAAGGGTGCACAAACTTGCATGCAGACAGTACATTCATACACATACAGAAATAAAATTAAAAAAAAAACTAAATCTGCCACATGCTTTGATTGTTCCCTTCTTTGGCATATACACAAAGTTCTTGTCCCACTGCTAAAATACTTGCACAGCCATGCCTACTGATGCTCTTTTCACTATAATAAGTAATGGAAATGACCTAAATGTCTCTCAGCTGATGAACTGATAAGGAAAATGTGCTACATTTATATAATGTAGTTCTACTTAGCAGCAAAGAAAAATGAAATCATGAAATATTCAACTAAATGAGTGGAACTACAAACAGTTCTACTAAACAAAGTAACACAGTCTCAGAAAAACAAGTAAGATACGTTATCACCTTAGCCCCAAACTCTTAAATGTGAGTATATAACAGCAGGAGCTAGGAAAATGGAAAGGACCTATCAGGGTGAAGGGAAAGAAAGAACTCAAGAGACATGGATAGTAGAAGACAGGAGTTATCAAAGGGGAAATGGAGAAAATTGGGGTATTTTAATTGTGGAGGGAATAGGGAACAATATATAGGCGAATGACAGAAAAGATAAATAATAAAAGTGCTGTGGAAAAAAACAGGGAAATGTGTTAGCTCAAAAGCCTACTTAACTTACACTACAATAAATATGTTAGTGCACATGTATAGCTGAAGGCTATATACCCCAAAACACAGTGCCAGGAAGTAATAACATACCTTTGAATTATTGCTCAGGGTAAAGAGAATCCCAAAATAACACATGCTACTGCCAAAGCGTTTGATTATCTCCCAGAATTGGAAGGTAAGACCATATTGCTGAAGACAGGCCATACTTTGTACATAAGAAGTAGAGCAATTGAACTGGAACTGACCTGGAAGCATCCTTCTGAAGACTACCTCTCATGATATCAGAGGATACCATGAATCCAAGTGAGGAAAACAATCACTTAAATTAAAACAATCCAGCTGTCAAGCTTAATATAAACAATGAGTGTCACAGCAAACTATTCTTATTGGTACAGTTGTGGCACTTTCATCTTGGGGGTTGTTCTAGTTTGTCTTCCATTGCTGTGACAAAACACTCTGACCGACACCAACTTGGGGAAGAAAGGGTTTATTCAGCTTACATCTCCTGGGTCACAGTTCATCACTTAGGGAGCCCAAGGCAGGAACTCAGGGCAGGAACCTGGAGGCAGTAGCTGAAGCACAGGCTATGGAGGAATGCTGTTCACTGGCTTGCTCCCTCAGCTCATGCCCAGCCTGCCTTCTTATAGGGTACACAACAACCTGCCCAGGGTGGCACTACTCATTGTGGGCTGGGCCCTCCCACATTGCCTGATAATCAAGACAATACTCCACAGACCTCACAGGCCAATCCAATGGAGCCAATTCCCCAATTGAGGCTCCCTCAACCCAGGTGTCTCAAGTTGACACTAAAGCTATCCAGCACAGGGGTAATCAATATCTATTTAATTATAATTAAGGCCTTCTCAATGGTAGGGAATTCATGTGTGGTACATTAAACATACTCAAATACACATGGCTGTAGGGGCAATAGATCCTAGAGTAAAACTTACTTTTGCCACATTGATAGACCAATGTAATTTCTTACTACATTCTAAACATGCATTTTCATGTTTATGGATGTGGTGGTTTGAATTAGAATGTCCCCCATAGGCTTCAAGTGTTCAGACATTTTGTCCCTAGTTGTTGTTGGTGTTTTGGGATGTCTTAGAAGGTGTGGCCATGCTGGAGGAAGTACATCACTGGGGGCAGGCATAGTGAGTTCAACAAACCTTGCCAGTCTCCAGTTGCTCTCTCTCTGCTTCTTGTGCTCATTGGAAGATGTGAACCTTGGCTTTTTACTCCAGCCCCTGCTAACATGCCTCCCTACCACAATGGACTCTAATTCCCTGGAACTGTCCATCATAAGCTCAAATAAACTATTCCTTTTGTAAGATCCCTTGGTTATGATGGTTTTATCACAGCAACAGAAAAGTGACTAATAAAGTATTTGGTACCAGAGAGTTGTCTGTAGGCAGTAAAGAACCTGATCATGTGGGTGTTTGGAGAAATGTGGAAGACTTTGGAACTTTGGGCTAGAAAAACTGTTGACTGCTGTAAGAAGAACTTAATGGACCATTCTAGTAGAAGCCTGGAAGAAAGCAATGCTGAAAAAAATGTAGTTCCAGAGGAAAATAAGGACATAAGTGGCAACTGGGATATTTTGGCAAAGAGTCTGTCTGGAGTTTGCCCATAGCCCAAATGCTTGCCTGGGGCTAAGTTGAAAAGCAATGGAGGAGGATATTTCATGACAGCCTAATGTAGACATGGTGGTGTGGCTATTAATGGTGAATATTATACAGATCCACAGTGAAAAAGAGCAAATGGGGTAGGGAGAAATGCAGAATGTACAGTTTGGATTGGAAAACTGCACTAGGAAGATTAATGTGAAGGAGAGGATTCCTTTGATAAGGAGATTAAAGTGATTAAGGAGAGGCCTAGAGACTTACAGTGCCTTCAGGGCAAGACCAAACCCCGCTAAGCCTCCAACATATGAAAGGAAAATACTGAATGGGTTTTCTACTCCAACAAGTCCAGGGCAGAGCAAAGCTATGAATGTGGTTGAAGTAGGCTGGGTCCATCCCAAACTTGCAGCCAAACTGGGCAGTTTCTTTCATGTGGTGCTGGTTTTAGAGGCATGAAGGATGCAAGAATGAAGGGATCTTCAGTTCTTCCTCTGTGGTTTCAGAGAACCACTGAGGCCAGGTAGAGTGCAGCAGGGGCATTCCTGCATAAAGAAGGCCCTGATAGGCCATTGTGTGAAGCTGTGAATTTGAAGTCTGTTTGGCAGTGGAGACCCCAAGAAGACATTTGAAATACCAGAGCTGTGAGATATTTGCTAAGGAGAGCTGCATACAGGGAGTGGTACCAGCCTAAGAAAGAGATGTGCACTGCACGCAAAGCTGGAAGCCCTGAGTCATCCAAGCCATTTGGAAGTAAAGTCCCAGAAGTCTCACATGGAGCTACTAGACTTGGTGTTTGCCCTGCTGGTTTTCAGTCTTATTCTGGTCCTATATTTCCCCACTATGCTTCTATTCCTCCCTTTTGGAATGGGAATGTGTATTCAGTTCCACTATATGTTGGGAGTAATTTGTCTTTTTATTTTACAGGAGCTTACAGTTAAGAGATTGGCCTGGGTCTCAGAAGAGACTTTGGACTGTAGACTTTTGAATAGAATTGAGACTGGTAAAGACTATGGGGACTTTTAAAGTAGGACTAAATGCATTTACATTTTGTATGGTCATGAGCCTATGAGAGCCAGGGAGTAGAATGTGGTGGTTTGAATGAGACTGTCCCCTATAGGCTTCAAGTTTTCAGACATTTTGTCCCCAGTTGGTGGTGCTGTTTTGGGAGTTCTTAGAAGGTGTGACCATGGTGGAGGAAGTACATCACTGGAGGCAGGCTTAGAGAGTTCAACAAACCTTGCCAGTCTCCAGTTACTCTCTCTCTCTCTCTCTCTCTCTCTCTCTCTCTCTCTCTCTCTCTGCTTCCTGTGCTCCTTGGAAAATGTGAACCTCGGCTTTCTGCTCCAGCCCCTGCCACCATGCCTCCCCACCACAATGGATTCTAATTCCCTGGAACCATCAATCATAAACTCAAATAAGCTCTTCCTTTTATAAGTTCCCTTGGTCATGGTGGTTTTATCACAGCAACAGAAAAGTGACTAATACAATGGACCAGTTTATCTTTCAACACTCATCAAAAAAAACTTCTTTTTGTGACAAGTAAAGACCATTTACAGAGTCCCCCAACTGGTCAAGTTGTGGAGAATAATTGCTCTAAAAGACAAATCTTCAGTACTATCTGTACATATAAGATGAATGTATCTCTCAACACTTACCAGAGAAGTTTGCTTATGGAGCAGAAACCCACAGAGAGCAAGAGGGTGAGGCCTTATCTCTGAATAAGAGATATTCCAAACTGCCTTCCAAGGCTTAGGAATCACTGAGTAAGAAAGGCTCAAAACACTGTTAAGAGGTTTTCAGAAAGCTGGTTAGTTACTCATACGAACACATAGCAATGCTGACAGCATGCACAAGTCCCATGCAAGCTCAAACCAGACAAAATTCCAGCATAGACATGGGAAAGCAGGTAAGAAATTTCAACACAAACAAAAGAATTTTTGGCAATTTGTGACTGCTGGGAGGGGGAAAGACATTTTCTTTCAAGGATCAAGGCTGGGACTCTTGACATGTTAAAAAGGCTCCAGTGAATAAATCAACAGTGAAGGCTATTTGGGTAGACAAGCCAGACTCTATAGGCCATTTTATATATAATAGAGTACATTAAATTGGGTAGGGGTAGTGGGAGGAGGTGTGGGCAAGGCAGGTTATCTAAATATCATCAAATTATACTGTAAAAAATATCAAAATTCAGGAAATTTTGTAAAACTCTATATAAGCCAGATTGGTAGAAAAATTAAATTTATATGTCTAGATATATACAAATGAGATTCCCCCAGTATGTTATTTAAAGAAGTGGTCAGTTAAGATTTGTCCTGGGTTATAGGTTTAGTAGTAGTCTGGGACTTCTGAGGGTAGGTGGCAGTGGCAATCAGGGACAGGAGAAGATTGGTAATTAATGATGAGTAAAGGTGGTTTTTTTTTTAATGCAGGTAACAGTGTTGCAGGTAGAATTAATCATGTGGAGTGTAAGCAACTGGACACAACTAGTGGTCTTCATGTTAGGTGAGCAAGCCAGGCTTAGAACACAAGTATTACAAATTCCTTCTCATGTGTGGAATTACAGACAAAATATGTAAGTAAAATGAGTACTACTAACAAATAGGAAAGTGCTCAGGGAGAGCAGAGTATGGAGAGGATGAATATGAATGAATTTCTTTATATGCATGTATTAAAATGTCATAATGAAGCCTACTAATCTACATAATTAATATACATTAATTATAAAGAGGGTATAAAAAGTCTCTCAGGTTATAGTTGGAATTTCTTAATGACTAAACATTGAATTATGTAGACTTAGGAGAATTGAAAAGCAAAGGTATGTGAGGTGTAGTTGGTGCTGACAGAGTGGGGGGAAGGGAAAGGGAAATATCCCTGAACTGAATTGGAAAATGATGTTTTAAATACACAAGGCATCAATAAAAAAAAAGAAAAGCAAAGGTATATGATAATGTATAAATGTTGTCTTATATGTGTAGATATTATCCAGAAAAGACTTGACTAACATTTACTATAGACTTTCTGGAGCAGAATTTTCCTCTCTTAGTTGTTAAAAATACTAATTCAGATTTGCAGACTGAGTTGAAATTTTCTGACTTTGTTTTCAGTTAAAAAAATGACCTTATAATATGTGCATATTCATTATGCCTATTTTTTTTTCAAGTGGAGAAACAGTCTCGTCTTATGTCATCAAGTTGTAGTGCTACAATCAAAATTAAAACTAGGTTGTGATGGTTAATGCTAATTCTCAAGTAGACAGTATCCAGACTCACATAGGAGACACACCCCAGAGTGTGTCTGTGAGGGAGTTTCTGGATTTGGTTAAAGATGGGAAAGTCCTCACTCACCATGGGAGGCACCACTTCATGAGTTGTGATTCCAGGAAATAAAAGGAACAAAGTGAATTTAGGACCACATTCACCTTTCCCTGCTTCCTGACTGTGGATGCAATATGACCAGCTGCCTCCTGCCCCTGCCATGATTTCTCTACTGTGATGGATTATGTTCTCAAACTGGGACAAAGTAAATCATTCATTCAGGCAGAAGGACTAGTGAGTTGTTAAAGAGGACATGAAGCTAGTTGCTTTTCTTGCTTCAACTGTGTCACAGGTTTTTATTTTTTCTTCTTCTTTTTTGGTCGTAAATAAGTGCATAAAAATGTAATTGATGTTGAAAGTGTAAAACCCTAAGCAAAGCTCCATCTCTTCAGAATGGCTATTTTAGCTGCATAGAAGTTTATTGAGATGTATGTTTGAGTGGCTACCTTAATCTGGCTGTGTGATGTTTTTATTTGTGGATTCATCACAATAACATGATTTTATTAAAAATAAACCCTTTATTCCTTAAATTGCATTTGCCAGATACTTTGTCATAGCAACAACAACAAAAAAACATTACAAATATGCAGACATTTTGGATCCAAATAACAGTACATGTGACTTCTTTCATATGAGAACAATGATAATATTTGGGGCCAAATTTGCATTTTCAGAGGGAAGAAATTAGACTTGAAAAGTAATGTAGGATAAACAGCCAAGTCAAAAAGACTTTGAACCCTGGTGTCTCAGTGGGCATAGTACAGGGTCAGGGGCAAATCCCAGCTTCTGGAAGTCAGTGAGCTAGTTGTAGTGTCACTTTCCTCATCACTAAATTATGGATTTGAGTTAGCTATACTGAGTGTGTGATGAGATTCAGAAATAATATGGTTATATCTGTAACTATTCTTCATATATTCATTCAGCACATTAAAAGCTAGCTATACAAATATACAATCTACATAAGGATATAACCACAGAGAGAAGGTTACTAATTGTTAATATTGCATCAAATATACAAATATTCAATAATGACTGGGATGACAACATATGCCTCTGGGTGTTACAATGCATGAATATTGTGGAAGTAGCAACTACTTTACGATCAGATTTAAGGCCTACTCCACAGGAGGAAACCCATGCCTGCTATTATAAACTTGGCCAAGTGCCCGTGGTTTGGGAGCATCTCAGCCCCATCAATGAACCTACTTCTATTACTTCACTAAATGGATAGAGTATCTAACTGCCCTATAAATTTGAATCTCTATACCCATGAATTAGTATAGCTTCAAACTTCTTCAGAGAAAGTTCTTTGTGCAGTGGATAGTGGTTAACACAATAACTCACAACTAATCAAAATGTAGAGAATAAGTGTCTCTGGAGTTCTAAGACACAAATGGGACACCTATGTAACTTTTTTGCCTCCCAAGACTCAAGGACCATTGCAGAGTAGGGTGAAGAAAGAATGTAAGAGTCAGATATTGGGGAGGATCAGAATACACAGTGTCTTCTGGACATGATAGTGCCATTGTACTCATGAATTCACAGCAGCTATGATTGCCTACACAAGACCTGCACAAGATCAAGCCACTCAATATTCTACCATGGAGAGGGCAGGAGCTGACAAGATTCAACTACTGAGGAGCTACTAACAGTTGATAGCTTCTGAGGAGAGGGAGGGTCAGTTTTCTTTAAGGATTTTGCCCTTGGTAGACCAACCATGCTCTAGTGGATGGCTCCACATCTATGAGTATATATAGGTAGCACTAATTGAAGTAGATAGGTTATAAAAATATAACGAGATGATAGGGAGGGTATAGGGAGGTGGGGTGGCCTTGGAGGGAGTTAGGGGCAGGGGGTGATTATGATAAAAATACATTGCATTCATGTACAAAGTTTTCAAATAATTAACTAAAATATTATACATGTAAATATATATAAGTAAATGTTTGTGAAAGTTCAGAATATTTGATTTATTCTGTTGTAATTTTTGTCTTCATTCTTAATAAAATGTATTTTGGAGCTCACTAGTTTGTACAAATAG
The DNA here is from genome assembly GCA_009823505.1 of Rhizomys pruinosus. Classification (NCBI taxonomy): domain Eukaryota; kingdom Metazoa; phylum Chordata; class Mammalia; order Rodentia; family Spalacidae; genus Rhizomys; species Rhizomys pruinosus. The sequence goes on from VZQC01003337.1 coordinate 74,553, forward strand.
AAAAAAAAATAAGTTTGTGGAGGCTTAATGATCCAACAAAGGATGCTTCTGAAGCAAACTTATTGTGCATTTCCAGGTAATGTAAGCAAAAGGAAAAATTATTTGCCATCATTTGAGCTTGCTGAAGAAAAAAACACAATGTAATTTGCACAGCTATTGGAAAGATCTTCAACACTGAACCACTTGAGCTGTATGTTGGCAGCCCCCTATGGTGGATACAATGCCTGGTTATGTTTGAAAAATTGGCAAAAGTTTGGGTAACAAATTCCTGCATACTTGAAGCTGCCTTGTTGAGTTCCTTTCACCTCCATCCAAAGGCAGGCCAAGCTCCTCCACTGCAAAACAGCAATGTGGCAAGATGGAAACAGTTCCCCACCCCATTCCTCCCTTCAGACAAATCATCCTGCCCAGATTTCAAAGAAATCCCAGAGAGGAATTCTTGCTGTTTTATCTCCAGTACTGCAGCCAGCACAAATCAGGAAAATGATTTCCAGGTGCAGACCACATCTCCCTTCCCGCTCACTTTAAAATCTAGTGGTTTTTCAGTCTGTAATCTGGAGACGGCCAATAGGTGGAACAGAAGGGTAGCCTTAGGATTCAAAAAACCTTTTTTTTTATTTTTTTTTATTTTAAAGGAGTCAGGGCCAGTCTCCAAAACAAGTCACACAAACCAGCATGATTAATTCTGTCTCTTTTGATAGCCTCAGAACCTAAATAACCAGGATACATTATCTGAAGCATGAAATGCCCAGTGAGAGTGGTTTTAATCCAATGCTATTACTATCTCCTAGGAACTAGCTACATTTTCACACAAAGATGTAATTTGTAGCAAAATTACACACACTTGACAATAGTCCTAGGATTGTTAAATTCAGGTAATAGCAGTTAATTATTGATAAACAAAACACTGAAGGGAAATGTGTTTGGAGAACTTTTCTAGACGTAAGAATATTCGTAGAAGAAGTGGCAGTCCTGAGTGAAAGTTCCACTGGCCCCCACTATTCTCTTTCATTTTTTAACTGAAGTCCTATCTCCTATGTTCAAATACCAGGATGGTCACCATCCTGAACACTTCTGCACTTCTACACAGGAAGATATTATCACAATACAGAAGCCTTTATATTTTATTTCATAACACATTGGAATCTGCTGTTTTTTTTCCCTATAGATCATGTCTAAACATTTTAAAAAGCAATGGATTTACACATAATTGCATTTGCCATATTGCTATCTGTTAAGTACTATTCACTAAGTGATACATTGTAGTTGTTATAAGGGCGATATGTTTTTTACATTATCTTTAAACCTCACCCAGAGAAAGGGTCTGTTTCACAAAAATTCAAGATTTTATTTATTTTTTTGATCATTTTGTGAACAGCCAGAAATCATGCAGATTATAAATGGCTTTATTTTGGAACATAAGCAATTAGTATTTTCTCTTGAGCTTCCCTATTTTGTGTTGACTGCTTTTTTTCCATTTCATTTTTTTCCTACTGAGGAAAGAAGTGTATGTGTTCAGAGATGCATTACCAAAATCTTCAGATCCTAGTTTTTGAAGCTGGAACAAATTTAACACATTTAAAATGAACTCTTTGTGCAGCGCCCTGAGTTTCCATTTTACTTTGGACTTAACGTCCAATGTATCTAGCTCTTGCCAGTTCTCCTCTTCTTTGGCACATGAATACATCTGCAGGGTCTTTGTACTGAAAGGGACATGCAGACAGAGGGGTGGGTAGAAGAATGACATGAGATATGCACACTTGTCAGCTGGGTGTTCAGATCCCTTCTATTCATAATCTTCCTTCTCTCTATTCATCACCTGAATACTGAAGACTAGAAGACCCAGGAGTGTAAAGTTCCAAGATGGAGGAATGCTGGGAGTATAAAACCAGCAGGGAATGAACAGACACTATGCTGAGTCACCAGGATTTGGGAACAACTTCTCTTTCCACCCTTATAGAAACTGGAGGTTTGAAGTGAGCACTTGCACAAATACAAAATTGAATGATTATGGTAAAGTAGTTCAACAGATTTTAAGAAATCATATTGAAGGCTAGGAGCCCATGCAGGCCCATAGGCCCTGGCAGCAATTATGTTAATTGTTACTTAGGATTCTTTTAAAAAGACCAGAGGCCAGCTAAGCTTAAACATTGCTGGAAGTGGTTGGGAAGAGTCAGAATGTGTTTTAGTCACTATCCATTAGATATCATAAAATGGGATTATTTTAAATAAAAAGTGGGTGACATTAAGGCAGAAGTAAAAAGAAGTAGAATCCAGGCATCAGATGCTATGAGGATTTCCAAGAGACAGTTGTTTTATAGAACACCAACTGCAGAGGGGAAGAGAGGAGTATTTCTCTGCTAGGGCTTGGTAGTTGTTTATTTACCACGCTTTTGACCACAAGGAAACCAACAAATCATGCTTGAAAATTATGTCTAGGAATAAATGCTGGGAGTGGTTAATGGGGTTGAAAATGACTGATAGCAAACAGATCAATATGTAGCATTTTCTTTACAGAAATATTTTGTCAAATAATTCATAAAGTTTGTGGCAAAGGCTATTATCTATCCCCTGTTAATTAGTGGTTAAATCATAAAAAACAGTGAGAAGTAATAGACACTCTCATATATCCTCAAGAACTCTTATAAGATAATATGTAATAACCGTGAGACTAACATGCGTTCACTATTCAAATTCTGGCTTGCAGAGAGAAATTAGGACCTGAGATTGGAATCCCGCGCTGTAAATACTCTACACATGTATAGGACAAAAACAACAGAAACATCAACTAAGGTAATTTTACGATGGCTTTAATATATTTAATATAATAATNTAAATTTAAAAAAAAAGAAAGCATTGGATCCAATGGAGTGATGGTAGACCACCACCCTCACTACAGATGGACAACATGGAGCGAAAATATCTTCCAGAAGACAGAGCTAGTTATTGTGAACTGATATGTGCATGTCTCTGAGTATACATGGCTCTCTATCCATAGGAAAAAACCTAGACCCTTATAAAAAAGTATGTTTGCCATATCAAGATTGTTTCTAGAAGTTTAAACAACTTATTCTATTTTATTTATTTTATATTTTTTTGTACAAGATATGTTACAAATCAAATCTAAACCCATGTCTACCTCCTTACCTCCACCCCAGCCATGAGCTCATGCACTCTGCCAACATGTTTTTTCATCTTTTTCTCGGTATCTTTTTTCTCAAAATCTCGATGAAGAACGTTGACTATTTCGCAGGCATAAGTTCATCCCATTTAGTTGTTTGATGCAGTCTTTCTGTTGTTGTGCTCGTTGTGGTTGTTGCTCTTCCAGTATGCATCATTCGCAACTACTTGGACAAAAGCTCAAGGAGCCCATGCACAAGAAATAACCAAATACCTTGAAAACTACTAATTGTACTAGCATCTGCAATGAGAGGGATTACCATTCCGTTGCTCTCTGGAAATTGTTAATTACCTTCAAACTTAAACATAATATCTTCTAGTTCCATCCATTTTACCTGCAAAAGAAGTTCATGATTGTCTACTTCTTCACTGCTGCATAGACTTCCATGTGTAGATGTAACCACATTTTCTCTATCCATCTCTCTCAGTTTGGGGGCCTTGGATTGGTCTCCAGCACCTTTGCATATTGTGAAGAGAAGCTGCCAAGTAAATATAGGCTTGTGGAGGGTATTTACCCAGGAGCGGTATGACTGGGTCCAATGGCAAGCTCATATTTTGTGTCTTCCAAGGATTCTGCACACTGCTTTCCAGAGTGGGGGCAGAGTTTACATTCCCACCCAGCAGTGGATGATTGTTTCCCTTTCCCCCAAAACATTCTCCATCACTTGATTGTGTCATTGTTTTCTTGATCCTTAGCCAGATCTTTTTTTTTTTTTCTAATCTTATTTAATTTTTTTATGGTATGAATGTACTGTCTCATATAGGTTTGTGCACCCAATGTTGCTGCCAATGCCACGGAGGTCAGAAGGAGGCGTCTCAGATTCCCACTGGAACTGGAGTCTCCTGGGATTGGAGTTACAGGACGGTTCTCAGCCGCCACTGTGGTGCTGGGGATCGCAACCCGGGTCCTTCTGCGAAGGAGCAGTCCGGTGCCTCTTAACCTCGTAGGTTATCTCTCCAGCCCCAATGCTAGCCAGTCTTATTCAGAGTGAGATGAAATCTTAAAGTGGTTCTTTCATCACGTTCCTTAATTAATAGCTATGTTGAACACTTTTTAGTGTGTCTCAACCATCTAATAATTCCTCACTGTGAGTCTCGGTTTAGCTCTTGCTGCCATCTTTTGAGCTGGTGTATTTGTTTCTTTCTTTGTTTTTTTGAGTAGTTTATATATTCTGGAAATCAATGCTTTGTCAGATGTATCTGTGGTGAAGGTTTCCTCCCACTCTGTGGGTTTTCTCTTCACTTCCTTGATTGTTTCTTTTGATGTACAGAAGCTTTTGAGTTTAAAGAGGTCCCAATTGTCAAATATGGACCTTAATTCTTATGCAGCTGCTGTCTGATTTAGTCTTTTCCTATGCCTATGTCTTATAGGCTGCTGCCAACTTATTCTTCTATCGCCTTCAGAGTTTTGGGTTTCATGTTCAAGTCTTTGATCCATCTGGAGTTGACTTTTGTACAGGGTGAGAGGTAGAGAGGTAGGGGTTTAATTTCATTCTTCTACAAGTGGTGATCCAGTTTTGCCAACACAACTTGCTGAAGATGCTATCTTTCCTCCATTGTGTCTTCTTGGCCCCCTTGTCAAATATAAGGTAGCTGAAATTGTATGTGCTCAAGTTTGGATCTTCAGTTTTGTTCCATTGATCAACAGGTCTGTTTTTGTGCCAGTACCAAACTGTTTTTATGACTATAACCCTGTAGTATATTTTGAAATCTGGTTTAGAGATTCCCCCTGTATTGCTCTGCTCTAAAATCAACTTTTAATTTTTGGGATATTGCCATATTATCTTCTGGTGTTCAGTGCTGCTGATTAATTTCTAAAACCATCTGATTTTTCCTTTACAGGTAGATTTTTTTGGGTCTTTCCTTTTGCAGGAGTATTCTGATGTTTAGTAAAAGCATGTTGGGTTAAGTACTTTTCATTTTTACCTTCTCTTTCTCGTCCTGCTGGTCTGAGCATTAGGGGTACAGCTGTCAACAGCCCTGCCCTCTCCAATACCTCAAAGCTCCTTCCTACCTCATAGCACAGTTGGTAGGGCTAATTTCCAGACGCTCCTGACTGGTATTTGCTCAACGTTGAATGAGTAGGTATGTCTCTCAGCCACCTACAAGTAGTAGCTGACCCACTTACTATCTTATAGTTTGGAATGTGGCTATAGTGGGATGCTCTCAAGTCACTTCTTGTAGCCCTCCATCTGGACAAGCTCTGATTTTGCAATGGAAAGTACATCTCCCTCCAGAACTTATAACAATCCTGTGGATCAAGCTATGCCTGTGAGAGTGTGTGTGTGTGTGTGTGTCTCGCAGATTGTGGGAAGATCCAGTTTGAATTAGGGGCTAGTTCTCAGCTAGCACCCCACAGGGCACCATGTGGGAGTCATGGGATTTCTCTAACCTCACTCCCAAAAAGCAGTAAGCAACATGGCCCAGGCACATGATGCTAGGCTGAGCAGCAGTATACAATGGCATGTAACTGGGGGGTCTGTGATTGGCTCTGAGAGCTGATGTCATTTTGCTTATAAAAGTGAGTTACAGCAGGCAATAAAGCGAATTCTCCATTACCATCATTACATAGATTTCCTGGCTGTTATTTCTGTATGCATACAGGCTGAAGAAGGCCTGGATTTTGAGTGTCTTGGCCTGTGGGTTGGATGGTGGTCCATCAGATCACCAAACTGGTAATCTGGTGTGGGACTGGATGGAGACCCATCAGGTCACCAGCTGTGGAGTGAATTGTGAGTGGGTGCAGACTGAAGATAGGCCATCAGCCGTCACCCTGAAATTCCTGTCCAGAGACCAGTCTTTAGGCAGGTGAAAGCATGGCCAGAAGGGAAACATTGTTTTCCCAGGCTAAGGACCTGAGTTGGAAGTACCTCTCAGGTTGGGTTATGAAAGTAACCAACTGACCTCTGCACCGAGGGGTCAGTGCCTTACAGTGGCTGTAGGTGGTTACTATGCTTCCCTTCCCTTAGCAGAACTGCACTGTACCTGCTTGTAGCAAGAGAAGCTTCCTACAGCAGATAGATGCTACTACAGAGATCCACAACTGCTCAAAATGCAAAGAACAAATGACTGTAGGGTGCCCATCCCTAACTAGCATAACAAACCTTACACCTAAAGTTCAGAAAACATTATGGAAGATGGGGTAGATTTTCTTTGGAATTTCTAATAACACTTATTGTTAACAATTCTTTCTCAAGAGTAGCATATTGTATTTTAGAGATAGATGACATCCTTGACTTTCACTAAGCCTCTTAAGAGCTTATTAAAAGCTCTGATCTTTCCATTTTTTTCCCCCTAGGGTGCATTTTTTCACTTTGTCCTTCTCTTGGGCCACCGTCTTTTAAAATGTGTAGTGAGCTTGGATGCGCCTATATTTTTAACTTTTTTATTATTTTTATGTGTATGAGTGTAGTGTCTGCATGTAAGTTGGTGCACCTGTGTGTTCAATGCTCCACGGAGGTCAGAGGAGGGTGTTGTATTCCCCTGGAACTGGACTTAAAGACAGTTCTTAACTGCCATGTGGGTGCTGGGAATCGAACCCAGGTCCTCTGCAAGAGCAGTTGGTGCTCTTAACTGCTGAGCCATCTCTCCAGACCCTGGATGCTCCTATTTTAATAACAAATGAAGTGTACAATGACATTTTTATAGCCAGTATGGATTTTCTTTTCTAGTATGTCACTTCTCTGAACGAAAGGAATAAGTAGATGGAAGAGGCCAAGCACATGGTTCATTTTAGTGTGATGGGGAAGGCCTATTTTTATTCATACTATAGAAAATTACAAATCTTTTTTTTTTTTTTTGTCTTTTTTCCAGACAGGGTCTCCCTTTAGCCCCAGCTGTCCTGGAACTCACTCTGTAGACCAGGCTGGGCTTGAACTCACAAAGATCCACCTGCCTCTGCCTCCCAAGTGCTAGGAATAAAGGCATGTGCCACCACGCCTGGCAGAAAATTACAAATCTTTCAGCCTTCACCTGTGTGTGTGTATCACACCAAGGATTTATATTTTTATGTCAATCTGTACATTTTAAATTAAATCTAATTTCTTAAAAAATATTTTTATGTGCATAAGTGTTTTGCCTCCATGTATGTAAGTACCCCTGTGTGTGTATAATGCTCATGGACCAGAAGAGGGCATCAGATTCCCTGGAAGAGGAGTTACAGAAGGTTGTTAGCCAGCATGTGGGTACTGGGAAAAAGCTCAGGTCCTCTGTAAGTGCAACCAGTGCTTTTAACCACTGAGCCATCTCTCCAGCCCCCTCAAGTTACGTTCTATCATTAAGAAGTTTATTAACTTCCAATCTGGGAATATGTCTCTGTTTGTGTTCTTATTTATTGTGCTTTTTTGATGTTTTGTGTGTTTCAGACATCATTTCTCAGTTCAGTTTACATATATTCCCTTTCCCTTCCCCACCCCACCCCAGTATCATGCACCTATGCCATAAAACTGTCGCCTGCATCTTCTCTCAGTCTTTTTTTTATGTTTATGGAATTCCACATTTTCCTCCTTTAATTTTATATTACCTAAAATATGCATATATGCTTTCCACTCATATACAGATTTACAGAGTCTGAGAGTAAGTGGTGGATTAATTCTAGAGCCCGTTTTTTTTTTTTAATTTCAAATTTAGTTTCATTGATAATAAACAGAAATATAACAATAATGTTCAAGCTGGCCTTTCATCTGGGATTTGGTGTTAGCATCCAATGAGGGAGACAATTTGCCGCTGGTTTTTCTGGGACTGTGTAACTTCACTTAGCAATAATGGCTTTGGGTTCCATCCATTTACCTGCAAAGTTCATGATGTTATCTTTCTTTAAGAGCTGAGTAGTACTCTGTTGTGTAGATATACCACATTTTTGTCATCACTCATCAGTTGAAGGGGTATTTGGGGTGGTTCCAGCCTTCGACTTGTGGAATAGAGCTGCAGATACTGATATGCATGCTTATCTTATGGTAGGATGAGTTGTCGGGATGTATAACCCAGGATGGTATTGCTGGGTCAGGTGATAGGCTCATCTTTTGATTTTTCAGGGTTCTCCATACTGCTTCCACAGTGGTTGTACTAGTTTCCATTCCCGAACCAGCAGCGGATGAGTGTTCTCGCTTTCCCCACACCTCTCCAGCATTTGGTGACTTTTGTTTCCTGAACTTAGCCAGTCCATATAGAGTGAGATAAGATGTCTGAGAGTGGTTTTAATTTCATTTCCTTAATTATTAATGACGTTCAACACTTCTTAAGATGTTTCTCAGACCATTTCTAATTCATCATGGGTGAAGTCTCTGTTCAGCTCTTTACTCCATCCTTTTGAGTAGGTCATTTGTTTCATTCTTTGTTTTTGAGTAGTTATATATCCTTGACATTAACTGCTCTGTCAGATGTTGATCTGAGTGAAGTTTCTCCCACTCTGTGGGTTTCTCTTCACTTCCTTGATTGTTTCTTTTAGCTGTACAGAAGCTTTTGAGTTTGATAAGGTCCCATTTGTCAACTTTTGACCTTATTTCTTGTGCAGCTAACTGCTGTCTGATTTAGAAAAGTCTTTTCCTACACCTATGACTTGTAGTTGCTTACCAACTTTTTCTCTCTATCACCCTCAGAGTTTCATGTTTTACGTTAGAAGATCATTTGATCCACTTGGAGTTGATTTTGTACAGGGTGAAGGTAGGGGTTTTAATTTTTTTTTCTCAAATGGTGATCCCTTTTGCCAGCACAAATTTGCGGAAGACGCGTATCCTTCCTCCATTGAGGTTTTTTTTTTTTTTTTTGCCCTTTGTCAAAATATGAGGTGGCTGAAATGTGTGAACTTAAGTTTAGATCTTCATTTTTAACATTGGTCAACGGTTCTGATTTGTGCCAGACGGCTGTTGGGTATGACTATGGGCCTTTAATATATGCTTGAAGTTGGTAGAGCAATTCCCCCTGTATTGCATTTTTTCACTTAGGGGTTGCTTTAGCTATTCCTGGTCTTTTGTTTTTTCATATGAATTTAAGAATTTTTTTTCCCAGTCTGTGAAGAAGCTCAATGGGATTTTGATTGGGATTGCATTTGAATCTGTATACTAATTTGGGGTAAATCGGCCATTTTTTTTACTATATTAATTTTTTCCAGTCATGAGCATGGGAGATAATTTTCCATCTTTTGAATCATTTAAATCTCCTTCTTCAGTGGTTTAAATTTTTGTTGTAAAGATCGTTGGTTAGTTTGGTTAGGTTTGTTCCCAGGTATTTTACTTTTTTGAGGCTATCGTGAGTGGAAAGTCTTTCTTATTTTCCTTCTCCACTGGTTTATTTTGTGGTATAAAAGAAAGGCTACTGATTTTTCAGGTTAAAGTTTGTATCCTGCCCACTTTACTGAAACTCTTAATTGTTCTAGGAATTTTTCTGGATGAGTTTTAACATCCCTTAAGGTAAGTATCATAGTAACAAATGCTTTCAAAAAAGGATAGCTTAATTTTACTTCTCTTTCTGATAGTACTCCTTTAATTTTCCTTACTCTTTTCTTATTGCCTTAGCAAGCAGTTTCAAGTACTGATTATTGAAGAGGAGTGTGATAAGGGGCAGCCTGCCAGGTTCCCACCTTTAAGGGAAATGAATTCCAATTTTTCAAACATTTAGGATGTTGTTGCTGTGGGTTTGCTATATTGGTTTTGACCATGTTGAGGAATGTTCTCTTACAGTCCAATTTCCTTCTAGGACTTTAAACATGAAGGGATGTGGATCTTGTCAAAAGGCTTTTTCTGCATCAAAATTGGAGGATGATCTTGTGGTTTTGTCTTTCAGTCCTTATGTGTATTACGATATTTTATTGATTTACGTATGTTGAACCTTCCCTGATCTCTGGTATAATCCAACTTGGTCATGGATAATTCTTTTTTATGTGGATCTGTAGCAATTTGGAGTATTTTATTGAGAATTTTGCATCTTATGTTCATTAATGAGATGGTCTTGCTTTCTTTTTGGTTGTATCTTTGCTGGTTTTGGGTATTATGGTGATGTGGCTTCACAGAAGAATTTGGGAGAATCTCTGTTTGTATCACTTCTGACAGACTGAGTAGTAATGGTTGTTAGGACCTCTATAGCTTAAGTGTGATTGATCATATGACCATACTCGCACTGGGACAATCCTATCTGGACTTGGAGTCTCTGTATTGTGTTTTTTAGGTGACGATGGAGGAAGCTGGAGTACTCACTTCTTCTACCTTATGTAGGATTCTCACAGTGCCCACTCTAAAGGCTCATTATAGGGTCAATGGTTTTAAAACTATCCAGTTTTTCTTAGAGTTCTCATCTGTCTCTACGATTTGCGAATGATCGCAGGAATTCTATATTACCATCATATGACCATTCTCAGTGTTCTGTATCATAGTAGAGTTTTAGAGGACATGGAATGATGGTTATAGCGCTTTTCGAGAATTAGTGACGTATATCTGCGGTAGCTAGAAACTAGAATACTTTCTATTGTGCTGTATGTTTATAGACTTTCCTTTTAGAATACTATTGAATTTAGAGGTTTGCTCTTTCTTTACTTCTTTCCCTTTTTTTTTTTTTCTATTTTTGAAGCTTTTTTTTTTTTTGTTTTTTCGGATTAAGTGGCTAGAGGTCTGTCTATTTTTCTTTATCTTTTCAATAACCAGCTTTGGATTCATTGTTATGTAAATATTTTTGGTTTCTATTTCATTGTTTATGCTTGATCTTTGTCAATTTTTTTCTCTTGGGTAGGCTTCCATTTTTGGTGTCATCTCAATATGATGGTTTTCTTAAGTGTGTTCGTGTTATTCTCAGTGCCTTTTTTTTTTTTTTTTTTTTTTTTTTTTTTTTTGGGTTTTTTTTTCTTTAAATATGGGTCAGTAAGTGCTGATAATTTCCCCTCAAGGACTGCTTTTATAGTATTCCCACAAGTTTTGGTTGTGTTGTATTTTCTTTTTCATTCAGCTTCTGTGGAATACTTTTATTTCACCTTTTATTTCTTCCCTGACCTACTCATTATTCAGGATGGTGTTGTTTACGTCCCATGTGTTCTGTAGTTATGGGCTTATTCTGGTGTTCATACTTGACCTTTATTGCTTGTGGTCTGATAGATGCATGAAGTGTATTTCAATCCTTTGGTATTGTTGAGATTTCTTTTGTGCCCCAGTATGCAGTTGGTTTTGAAGTATGTTCCATGAGATGCTGAGGAGAAAGTATCTTCTTTGGTAGTTGTGGCAATTATATTACTGTAGTATCTGTGAGGCTCATGAGTTTGGTGAATTGTATGTTTCATATTCTCATGTCTCTCTGTTTTTTTGTCCCATGATTTATCCAAGGGCTCGGTGGTGTGTTGAAGTCTCCCATTATTAGTTATGTGTAGGGATTAATCTGTGTACTGAGGTCCTGCGGAGTAAGTGTTATAATTCGTGAGGTTGCACGCGAGTTGGTGTGATAGACATTTGTATTTCATTCTTCATAGTTTAATTGTTCCTTTGACAAGGATTGTAATGGCCTTCTTTTGTCTCTTCTGATTAGTTTCACTTTGAGATCTAGTTTGTCTGATATTAGTATAGCCCACTCCGCTTGCTTTTGTATCATTCACTTGGAATATTTTTTCCATCCTTTACTCTAAGGTGGTGTCTGTCTTTGAGGTGAGATGGGTTTTCTTAGACAGTGTATAGAAGGATTCTGTTTCTAATCCATCCCAGTCTATGTTTCGAATGGGGAGTTTAGTCCATTAGTGTTTAAGGTTATTATTGAGAGAATGTGTGTTGCTTCCTTTCTCATTTTTTGTTTGCATTCTGGTCTAATTTTGTATTTACTCTGTTATGCGCTTTTTTTTTTTTTTTTGCTTTCTCTCTTTAATTGCTTAGGGATAGTTGTCCCTTCCCTCTGTTCTTTGGATTGCTTAGAGGATTTTCTGAAGTGTTGATTTCCTAGACATGTATTTTTTCAACTTGTTCATGTCATGAAAGATGCTTCTTTATCCTTCAACTTATCATGACATTTTTGCTGATATGGTAGTCCAGGGTTGGCATCTAAAGTCGTTTAGCCAGGGAATACTTTGGTCCACGTTCTTCTAGCTTTATAGTTTGGACTGAGAATCAGCTGTAATTCTGATGGGTTTCCCCTTATAATATACTTGTTTTTCTCTTGTGGCTTTTGTATTTTGTCTTTGCTTTTTTTAGGATCTAGTGTTTTAACAATTATAATGGCATGGGGACGTTTTCTTTTCTGGTCTGTCTGTTTGGTGTTCTACATGTGCTTCTTAATTTGTATGGGATTGTCTTTTTTCAGTTTGGGGAATTTTCTTCTATATCCTGTTGAAGATCTGGTCAATAGTGTAGTCTTGGGATTCTTCTCCTCCTCTATGCCTTATAATGTGGAGGTTTGGTCTTTCATAGTGTCCCAAATTTTTTGGTTGTTTCACTCTTGTGTGTGTGTGTGTTTGCTTTTTTTTTTCTTTTTAACTTTTTTTTTTTTTTTCTGTTTTGTTTTAGCTTTCAGGTCTGATATTCTTTTTTCTTTTTCTTTTTTTTTTGTTTTTTTAAATTTTGTATTTATTTGTGACCATATAGTATAACAAGTGAAAAATCTGGCTTTTTAGTTTTTAATAAAATGGGAGTATTTTAAATAAAAAGTGGGTGACATTAAGGCAGAAGTAAAAAGAAGTAGAATCCAGGCATCAGATGCTATGAGGATTTCCAAGAGACAGTTGTTTTATAGAACACCAACTGCAGAGGGGAAGAGAGGAGTATTTCTCTGCTAGGGCTTGGTAGTTGTTTATTTACCACGCTTTTGACCACAAGGAAACCAACAAATCATGCTTGAAAATTATGTCTAGGAATAAATGCTGGGAGTGGTTAATGGGGTTGAAAATGACTGATAGCAAACAGATCAATATGTAGCATTTTCTTTACAGAAATATTTTGTCAAATATTCAGAAAAAAAAAAAGTTTGTGGCAAAGGCTATTATCAATATGTAGCATTTTCTTTACAGAAATATTTTGTCAAATAATTCATAAAGTTTGTGGCAAAGGCTATTATCCCCTGAACAGTGGTCTCACCAGGGGTGATTTTTATTTCCTGGGGACTTTTAAAATATGAAAACAGTTTCGATTGCTACAGCTTGGAGAATGGCAGAGATGCCTGTAAATACTCTACACCATGTTAGGACAAAAAACAACAGAAAAGAATATATAGATAGATATATATATATAATAATTATATTATATATAATGCTATCTTTCCTCCATTGTGTCTCTTGGCCCCCTTGTCAAATATAAGTAGCTGAAATTGTATGTGCTCAAGTTTGGATCTTCAGTTTTGTTCCATTTGACAACATGGTTGTTTTGTGCCAGTACCAAATGTTTTTATGACTATAACCTGGTAGTAATATTTTGAAATCTGGTTTAGAGATTCCCCCTGTATTCGCTGCTCTAAAATCAACTTTTAATTTTTGGGATATTGCCATATTATCTTCTGGTGTTCAGTGCTGCTGATTAATTTCTAAAACCATCTGATTTTTCCTTTACAGGTAGATGTTTTTGGGTCTTTCCTTTTGCAGGAGTATTCTGATGTTTAGTAAAAGCATGTTGGGTTAACTACTTTTCATTTTTACCTTCTCTTTCTCGTCCTGCTGGTCTGAGCATAGGGGTACAGCTGTCAACAGCCCTGCCCTCTCCAATACCTCAAAGCTCCTTCCTACCTCATAGCACAGTTGGTAGGGCTAATTTCCAGAGGCTCCTGACTGGTATTTGCTCAACGTTGAATGAGTAGGCATGTCTCTCAGCCACCTACAAGTAGTGGCTGACCCACTTACTATCTTATAGTTTGGAATGTGGCTATAGTGGGATGCTCTCAAGTCACTTCTTGTAGCCCTCCATCTGGACAAGCTCTGATTTTGCAATGGAAAGTACATCTCCCTCCAGAACTTATAACAATCCTGTGGATCAAGCTATGCCTGTGAGAGTGTGTGTGTGTTGTGTGTCTCGAGATTGTGGGAAGATCCAGTTGAATTAGGGGCAGTTCTCAGCTAGCACCCACAGGGCACCATGTGGGAGTCATGGGATTTCTCTAACCTCACTCCCAAAAAGCAGTAAGCAACATGGCCCAGGCACATGATGCTGAGCAGCAGTATACAATGGCATGTAACTGGGGGGTCTGTGAATTGGCTCTGTGAGCTGATGTCATTTTGCTTATAAAAGTGAGTTCAGCAGGCAATAAAGCGAATTCTACATTACCATCATTACATAGATTTCCTGGCTGTTATTTCTGTATGCATACAGGCTGAAGAAGGCCTGGATTTTGAGTGTCTTGGCCTGTGGGTTGGATGGTGGTCCATCAGATCCACCAAATGGTAATCTGGTGTGGGACTGGATGGAGACCCACAGGTCACCAGCTTGTGGAGGGAATTGTGAGTGGGTGCAGGCTGAAGATAGGCCATCATCCATCGCCTGAAATTCCTGTCCAGAGACCAGTCTTTAGGCAGGTGAAGCATGGCCAGAAGGGAAACATTGTTTCCCAGGCTAAGGACCTGCGTTGGAAGTACCTCTCAGGTTGGGTTATGAAAGAACCAACTACCTCTGCACCGAGGTCAGTGCTTACAGTGGCTGTAGGTGGTTAATATGCTTCCCTTCCCTTAGCAGAACTGCACTTTACCTGCTTGTAGCAAGAGAAGCTTCCTACGCAGATAGATGCTACTACAGAGATACACAACTGCTCAAAATGCAAAGAACAAATGACTGTAGGGTGCCCATCCCTAACTAGCATAACAAACCTTACACCTAAAGTTCAGAAAACATTATGGAAGATGGGGTAGACNTATTTCATTTTGTTATTGAGGGTTTGTGCATTCGTACATCATTTTCCAATTCAGTCAGGCATATTTCCCTTTCCCTTCCCCCCACCCACCCCACCCCATCCCAGATCATGTAGTCTCTGCCATAACTGTCCCTGCATCTTTCAGGTTTTTTTCATTTTTTTAGCTATACAGTGATAATCCGAGGTAATAAACATCCTTCGTGCAAAACCAATCTACAGACGTGTGTGCCCAAACCCCCACAGTCCCACCATTCTTTTTACTTCTTCCATTCTGCTCTGAGGCTTTTTTCCCATCCTTCCTGGTGGTTGCATGAAATGTTCAATATCCTTTTTCATTTCATCCGGTGATTCCTTTATATTTTCTTACTTCCCTCTGGAACCTGTCATTCTCATCTTGTAGCTAATTGGTTTGTTGGTCATTCCTTTTTTTTCATTTTGGCCTGGGATCTTTCCAGGTGTTCCACTTCCTTCCAGAGTTTGCCATTTTCTTCTTCTAGGTTCTTCTTGAGTTTTAATCTCCCCCTCATTTCTTTCCACCATTTGTCATTTTCTCCCTCAAGGCCCTTCTGATTTTCTCATTCTCTCCCTTAGTCTCTAATCTCTTTGAATATGTCCGCAGTTGTTCTTCTAAGATTGGTTGTCTTGGCTTCTTTCTTTTCTTGGAGACTCTTGTAGGGGATCTTCTTTAGGGTTGGTAGAGTTCGGTGTAGACTTACTATGAGCTTTTCCCATGCTGTTTTTTTTTTTTTTTTTTTTTTGTTGATTTGTTTGTTTATTTATTTCTTTGAATTCTGACCCCTCAATTTGGCTGCACAGACTATAACCACCTGCGCCAGAGCTCAACAAGGCTGATGGGGGTGGGGTGGGGGGGTGGCTTTGGGTGCTGACTTTGTAGACCCCAAGGGTCAAGGCAGGTCCACCTTGCCTCATGGATCCTCACTGACTCCAGGCGGCTGTCTGGAGCTGGACTTCCGGGGGCATGTGTTCTTATTTTAATGAATTTGGAGAAGTTTATTTTGATAATTTGAACTGGTAGTTGAACTCTCTTTCCATCTGCCTCTCCCTGTTCTTATTCCTTTTTTTTTGCATGCTTGTTCTTTTGTCTTTGTTCCTTGCTCGCCTGATCCCCCTCACTCCTTGCCAAAGCAGCCTCTGTTTCTTCTCTGCCATTAGTCTTGCTTACCCTGCTGGAACTCACACACTCTACAATGTGTTCACTAGAATATTTTTTCAATACATACATATTTTTCTATCTATAAGAAGACATTAACTACAAATACTATTTATTTGGCCAGATTATATGAATTTATAAATGCAATAAAAATCCTTTTATCATACGTCTTCCCAGGGTTTCACTGTCTATAGTCCTTTAATGAATAATGCCATGAATTTGCCTACATCTTACTTTTTCCTATTTTTGAGTTTTTTAAAAATTTATGTATGATTTGAGTATTCAAGTCCTGTGTAGCTGAGGACGACCTTGATCCCCTGCTTCCATATCTCCGGTGCTGGCATTGCAGAAACGCACCAACATGCCCAGCTATATTAACCTTTCTTGCCCATTTCTCAGTGCTTGCCATTCCCATTTCTCTCTCTCTCTCTCTCGCTCTCTCTCTCTCTCCTCCTCTCTCTCTCTCTCTCTCTCACACATGGTTACCTTGTGAACTAGACTCTGAACTTTGTACCTGACATTTTCCTCTTTGGGCTGCTCAATCCATCCCTCCCCTCAGAAATGCAATTTTAACCTATATTTAAGGCTCATATGAAGTATCATATTTTCTACTAGATTTCCCAGCATCCCTCCTAGCACTGGCTCCTCATTCTTTTGTCTATTTCCTTTAGTTATGATTGGCTGATTCATCTGGTACTACTCTGTGTTGCTGGTTTGTCACAGTTTTGGGTGACTCTACAACAGTAGAAATAATAATGGACAAAGCATTTCAGACAATTCATTTTCTTATGCCTAGCTGGTTTCCAGCTCTCTATTGCTTTAGTGTTGCTCATCTCCTCTCAGTCTCATTTTTATACTTTATGAAATGAGAAATTGCTGTTTACTAAAAGGATGGAGTTAACAACTTATTGGAGAAAGGCTTTGTGAGGATTAAGGAGATGCCATGTCCAGGGTTAGGCTTCTTACTTATGACAGATGCTGGACTTATTTGGCAAATGGTAATCCCTTGTACTCTAGAATACATTTTCTGTAGTATTAACATTATAAGCTTTGTAACTTAAATCAGCACACACATTTGATAGCTTATTGTGTTTGACTGTCAAACCCCTACTACCTATCAATATTTTTCTTTAAAAAATCTTGGCTCAAGGCCATCTTTCAAGAATATTTGCTTGTCCACATTAGTCAGTTCCTTGTGGTTATAGGAATATATTTGATGCTTCCTATGAACAGAGGATTATTCTCAAATCCTAAACACCACCACAAGACATGGGCATATGGTCTAATCACAACTCAAGTTCAACATATGCAGAGAAGTTCTTCAAAGCTAGGAGGAGAATCTCTCTCCTTTCTCCTATGATTGTCTCACACCTATCACTGAAGTCAAATGAGATTCCCCCTTCATGCTCATTGGTCCTTTGTAAAGTAAGAAGGAGGAAATTATAGAGAGCATGTTAATCCATAGATAGATTAATAAGAGCAATTTGCCTTATAAATTTGCCAACCACAACCCAGCAAGCTAATAATGATTTCATAGATGCAGGAACACTAGGAAGTAGTTGACTGAGGACCCTGAGGAGATTTATAATCTGTGAAGAGGGATAACACAAAACAAACACTTGTTCCTACATGGAGAATGTGGAGAAAGTAGGAGAGCAATAGAAATATTTATACTTGTTAAGAGGTAATGGACAGGAAAATGGAAGAATGGCTTTATCCATCTCTAGTATTGCTGGTTTTTGAATAAGCAAAGGGGAAAGTGAATAGAGGAGAAAAGTCTTCTTTAAATACAAACAATAACTATTTTATTTTTAAAAATATTTGTTTTTTTTTATTTTATGTTGAGTGTATTGTCTGCTTGTAGGTTTAAGTGCATACTTGTTCAATCCCTCCTTGGAGGCCCTGGAAAAAGGGCACGATATTCCCTGGAACTGAAAGTTATGAACAGTTTGTTAGCTGACATGTAGGTAGTAAGAAAAGAACTTGGTCCTCTGCAAAATCAGCCAGTGCTTTTAATTCCTGAGCCACATCCAATCCTCAAATACATACACAGACCTTTAACTCACTGTTCTTTCTAGTGGACTGTGTGCCTTCTGTGTTTAAAGGAGCTGTGTTAAGCATTTTCCAACTTGGAAGTAGAGTGCTGAGTCATGCTACATAACTGTTGAAAATAACAAGGATCACATTGAAAATAGCCAATGCCTTTCTTCACTATTATTCAAATTTAAGGAGATTCGAATGATTATGACTCGAGATTTTCTAAATGAAAATTAGCTCTTGGCATTTGACACTGTGTATTCAAAACTGTTTTTGGAAAAATCTACAAGTTTGTTAAAGAAGTAAAACATGTGCTGTTCTTCTCTCCAACAACTGTACTTTGACATTAGTAAGCTTAATGCTGTCTTTTAATTCAAGCCAACAAATACCAATACTGGAGACTATTGTGGTCCACAGTTACTGTATTAACTGTATTAAGTGCTTTGAGGGTGATAGATAATAGATAGATAGATAATAGCTAGAGAGATCAGGATATAGTTTCTTCAAAGAGTAATTTATATTCTAGTGGAAAAGACAGATATAAAAATGATTCTAATTCAAGGCACAAATTTCTCTATAGGAAAAAAAGGTACCAATGAAGCTCTATGGCAGGTAGCATGGGTTAGGGAAGTTCAGTGTTGCACAGGAAAGTCTGGGTCGGCTTCTTAGCTGAAGAGGGATTTAAGCTTTGAAGGAATATTAAGAATGTAATAGTTGGATATTGATAAAAATAGTTATGATCCTAACACCATGGCAGGAATGATATTTTCTTAAAGACTCAGGTCCCATTACTACTTGTATGATATCAGGAGAGACAAAGAATGGCCAAATTGGGTTTAATCAGACTGGAGACATACAGATGAAGAAGGAAAACTCACGCCAGTGGAGTCCAGGAAGGAAATATCATAGCTATTTTCTACTATAATAAAACCCACTGAAAATCTCTACATCGGGAAGAGGTGGGGTTATTCTTAGAGTAGGACTCTCACCTGAAGGAAAGAAGTCTGGAAATTAGTTCTGAAATTTATTTTTTAATTTTATTTACTGTTTTAATGGTAGGAATGTACTGTGTGGCATGTAGGTTTGGCACCCATGTCGTGCAATGCCCGCGGATGGTCAAAAGAAGCGGTGTCGGCATTCCCCTGGAAAACTGGAGTTAAGACAGTGCTCAAGCCGCCCATGTGGGTGCTGGAATCGAACCTGGGTCGCTTTGCAAGAGCTGTCAGTTGCTTTTAACTGCTAGGATGTCTCCCAGCCCAACTAGTTAACTTTAAAGCATATGTTTTAGTTGTATGAGGACCATAGGAGGATAGGCCAGAACTCAGAATTTGTAAGAAAGAACACAGTCTACCTTCAAAATGACACAAAGTGTTTGAACCTCTAATGAGATTCTGTAGTAATTCCCTGTGTGGTGGGATAATCATAATATAAACTAGTGCAGAATAGAACACAGTGGATATGAGGAGAAGAGTTAACCAATCATGATGTCTCTTGGATGAAATATTAAACCTTTAAGACTCCACATGATAAAATTTGTTTTAGTGCAGGGCAGGGAAATAAGGAAGATGGAGACCATGGCATTGGAGGAAGCATTTGGAGGCTGAGGCATGTTTGTGTGGGACTTGTTCAGAGCCTGAATAAGGGAAGATGCAGAATATTGATGTATGAGTGCTGGACTAGGGGAGATAGGATTGGATTAGGAGCCTGGTTGTTGGAGAGATGACAGACATCTGAGACTGAGGACCCTGCAGATGGCTGCAAGCAAAGGGTGTCTGAAGTTGGGAGAACTTCTTCCTGACCCCTCTTTTCTTCATTGAGATAACAAAATCAGCTTTATTCTTAAATGTGGGCCTAGAAATATGGCAAAGATTAAGACGTGCTTTCTGATGAAGGTAAGTGACCCCAAGAGACCCCAAGTGACGGGAAGGGAGGCTCTATCATGGTAGTTTGCCTGTTTATTTATTTTCTGCTTGGGCCCTGCAATGTAGCTTAACCCTAAAATACAGGCCTAAATCCATTGTGTCCTGCCAGGTCTCTAGTTTGGACTATGAGGGTTTCACATTGACCAACTCCAAGACCGCCATTCATATTTACCCAGTGTACACACTTCCTTGACTCTGCATTGGATGATAAACCCTTGAAGCTGTATTCCAAGATCCTCTTGGTAAGTCCTAGAAATCATTGCAAGGTGCTCCTGCCTAGAGCCACAAGCTTTTTGCTCTTAACTTTTTACATGGGACGTGGACATCTCCTTCCTACTGAGGCGTTAAATCTCCCTGCGGGGAATCACAGGCTTTTTCAATTCTGGTCAATATTTTCAGCTCTGGGTGTAGACAATGACTCCTTTGTCTTTCATTTCCTGTGGATGACTCATCTTTGGTCTCTGAAAAAGAAAGTTAACATTCCAATTTATTTTTTCTATGATCAGAAAAGGAATAATATTAATTTTATGAAAAAGAAAATAAGATAAAAGGCGGATGTGGCTCATGTCAACTTGATGACTTTCATGGTTGCTGACTGTCATTTGGTCATAAATTTTTCTAGCCCTAGCTTATTTTCTGGGCTACTTACTTGCCTATTAATTGCACTGCTCCATCAAACCCCAAGCTCAGCCTAATCTAACTGTCTCAGGAAGTAGTGAAGCGGAGCCAGCAGGAAAACAAATATTCAAACAAAGAAGAAACTGGATAGTTTACGCCAGAAAAGCTATATCCTGCTATACATGGTAACAAATATTCCTAAACTAAGAGTTTTCTAGTGTAGTAAACGGAGTTACTAACACATGCTTTACAATTTCAGTATGAGGAACAGCTATTATACCCAATAACTCCTGGTTGACAACAAAAAGCATTTGACAAGCATTGGCTCCCGTCTCCTATTCTCAGTTAGTAGTAGTCTAGTATTGTTTAAGAAAGTCAGAAGAAAAAGTCTAAATAGCATATTTTCTCTCTGGTATGAGCTTTTTGCAGCAGATTGATATTGTACATGGAACTGAGATGAGGAGTCACTTTATTTGAAAAACTGAATACTTCAAATTTATTTCTGAGCTCCTGAATTCCTTATAGATGTCTAACCACTGGATCAATTCTTGGCAAATCTGAGTTTCCTTTTTTCCCTATTTTTACTACTTTTCACATTCAACTTGTTGATGTCTTCTATCCGCTCTCTCTCCAGCTCCTCTCTCTCTCTCTCTCTCTCTGTGTGTGTGTGTGTGGTGGGAGCATATGAATATCTGGGTGCTCTCACATGCAATAAATGTAAAGGGGAATAGGGTATGATTCTCCATCACTCTCTGCTTTATTACCTTGAGACAAGGTCTAATTTTGGCTTGGCTAGGGCCTGGCTGGTCGAAAGTTTCAGTCAGGAGGTCCCAGGATCCACCTGTCCCCCCGACCCAGTGCTAGAAGTAACATGCCTACTACTTTACATGGATGCTAAGGTAAGGACTCATGTTCTCATGTTTGCAGGGCAAGTATTCTACCCAGTGAGCCATATCCCACAACCTTTAAAACTTCCTTTTCAGTGTAGCTCTTCTTAAAAGATCCACAGTGGTAAATTACTTGAAGTTTCATACAGTCTGCTCAGGGAGAAGCTCTTGAATCTCTTACACTGGCAATCAGTTGCCAGAGTTGGCAGAAGTGCCTCAACCCCACTTACCCTTGGTTGAGTTCTAATTTTCATATAATAAAGGTATGTGAATTCTGTGTTTTCCTTTGCTTTTGGGATCAAGTATTTAGGGCTGCTAAATAGAGAAGTTTAAATTTGGGGGCAGAATCCGGGAAAGTCTAAAGACTTTCTTAAAGAAAACTTTAAGGAAAGCACAAGTCCAGCTCTGTAATAAGTTTAAGAATAGTCGCTGAATTGGAAAAATGTATGAATTGCAGCAAAGCATCAATAAAAACTAATTTAAAAAAAAAAGAATATTCCTTTGAAGAATCATTACATTTCTTTTGTGCAAGGACATTATTATTTGATTTTTGGTAAAGCACACCATGCCTTTGCAATATCTCCATAATCAACTCCAGACAAGATCTCTAGGACAATGATACTCAGAAGTCCATTCTTTTCACTTCAGTCAAGAAGTGTATGTGACTTTTATGGTTTTATATACCCCCACATTTTCATATTAATCATGAGGGATCTAGGTAGTATTTGACAATTGCTGCAAAAAATTTTTGTGCAATATCATAAGATATTTTATCAACACATCTTTATAAATCATTGTATCTATTCTACAGGGTGTGATTATGTGATCCAATGAGAGTAAGCATTTCACAACTAACAGTGCTAGAATGAAGTGATTAGTTCTATACACTCTGTAATACCATGTCCCACTTTTAGGTATACAGCAACAAAGTCAGATCAAACTGGAAATGGGATTTAAAGTTCACAAGAGGATTGTTCTGTTTCAAATGTACAATAAATACCTAGATCAATTTCATATGTGAGATTTATTTTTCCCTGTCTTGTTATCTTATGTCATTTCATTGTGGTATAATGGTAACTGTAAAAACAGAGCGAGTCTTCAGAAAACCCCAGTAGTGATTCTATGTTTACAGACAAATCTAAAAATTGGATTTGGCTTAAGCCTTCTAAATCAAACTAATTCCCTTTCTCAGGTTAATACCCAAAGTCTAATATAATATATGGAGCTTACAGGATAGTGTTTTTTGTTTTTTGTAATTAAGATGAAGAATTTAATTCCAATTCAAAGACGCAATTCTTTTGATTAATTAAAAATAATTAACTGTATTTTTAAGTGAAAGTTTTTGCTCAATATAGTGGAAATATGACATATTTGTGAAACATCAAAATACAATTTTTAAAACAAAAATTGCTCATGTTATAGGGTTTAAAGAGCAAGATAGCTGTTAATATTTGTTCTTTTTGAAAAGTAAATTGTTGTCTTTCTCCACCATACAAATCAAATGAAGTCAATTTAAAAATCAACTGAATCTGAGGCTTTTCTTCCTTTAGATATTCAGATAGGTCAACCGTTTTAGTTGGCAATTTCTGTACACCTAACTATGCAAAGCTGTAATCTTTTCTTTCTCAGCCATTAAGTTGGTGAAATTTTGTCTTGTTGGGACCCACAAATCTTTTCCCATAGTTTAGTTTTGAGGATTTGATTGCAAGGTTTTTGACAAAAGGTTTCATGTCTATCTGTATCCCCCCCCCCGTTTTTTTTTTTTTTTTTTTTTTGACCGATGAGTCTCCAGTAGGCAGTTGTATTGTACATAACTGTAGGGTGGAATCAAGACACAAATTTCATTCATCAAATCACTCAATGTTGTTTTTGGGTGACTATATATGATTACTTGGGAAGCAAATTAATTTTTTACGTTAAAATCATCTTAAAAAGAGAATGGCTACAAGGGTGAATACTGTACAACAAGAATTGGGAACACATTTTTATGTGTCAATCCCAAAGTTAGTGCTCTACACATTTTATGAAACAAATGGTGGACAACAGCGATTTATATCGCCATTTAACTCAGATGCATTAACCATTTTTAAAATCAGAGTCTGTAAAACCAATGTGGGTTTAATATACACATATTTTACTTTTAACTAAGTCCCTAAGACATCATGTTTTCGGTAGACAGTGTCAGGCAAAACGGGTACTATTTGAAACTCAAATCATTATACATGGAGTTTAATGGAATATACAACCGTGTCCCTCTCCACCCCTCCCCCATTCCCAATTCACCTTATAGGTGCCGCAAGGTTTTGATATGAGAAACTTTCTAGCCTCCCCGCCCAACCAGAAAAAGGAGAAATATGATGATGATGGAGGTCGTCTCCAACTGGAAATTGGAGACAACTATAGTAGAGGTAATCTCGTATAAAACCAGTAAAACTGAAACTGCCTTCTTTAATTGACTAAATAAGGCATAAGAACTGTGAAAAGGATTACTCTATTCAGAACCAAATAAATACTAAAGTCCTTAAAAAAAAGGCCCCCTATGAACTGATAGCATAATATATTAATACAGGAACTATGACATCAGCAATGGATTATCCTACCAGGGAGATGTTGGCCAAGGGAATCCAAGCCCCCACAAAAAGGTAAAGGATCCTTGCCTCTAAACGGGGATACCCTGCAAGAAGAGATGCCATAAGGCCCTGCTGAAGACCTGACATTAAATAACAATTAGAAAGATAAATTGAGACGCAACAGTGCAAGTGTACCAATGGCCTCTGGAATACCAGAGAGTGTTACCAAAGGCCACTCAACAAATAAAGCAAATTCGGGTCCTCCTGAGTCAAGCAAGACTCCCCATCGTCAGCACCGAGCTACAAACACCCTGCCCTGCCTGGAAATACTGTGCAGCATAGGCAGCCATATGCTGTATATAAATCCCAAACCTAATTGGCTGAATTGGCTCTCTCCTGGAGGAATAACTCACATGGCCAAGGCCACAAGCTTACAGCCTCTACAGGTTAGGAGAGTTATAAAGCCACAGTAAGACCCTGTCATATTAAACAGGAGAAATGTAATTCATGGATTAACATATCATCCAAACATATGTGGCTATACCAAAGTAACCAACTAGAACGATTAGTTGCTCTTTAAATACCTATATATCTAACTGCTTGGGCTTATTAGTAGGATCAAAAGGTTTTATTCCTGGACAAACTGTTCAGCCCAGAAGTAACAGCCAGAATTGACCAAGTCCAGACAACAGCTCCAGAGAGAGTGACTGTTTTGCCTCTCTCATCCACCTGTGCCCTTTCTAAGCCTAGGGAACATCCTGCGGAAGAGGGGGCGTGTAGAATGTAAGGGCTGGCGATTGGGGTGAATGGTGAACTACAGCAATGTAGTCTGGACACTCAGTTGATCACCTTGATGGAACAGCAACCCCTCACCCCCTGCTGGATGGTGGGGCTGGGGGGGTTTGGGCACAACCGCCTGAAGAATTTTGGTTTCATATTAAGGATGCTTGTATTCATGAATCATCACTTATAGCAAAAAAATGAAAAAAAAAAAAAACAGAGAAGATGCAGGCCGAGTTATGGCAAAATGCATGATCAAAACTGGGATGGGGTGGGGTAGGGGTTCAGGGAACAGTTAATATGCCTGATCTGAATTGGAAAATGATATATGAAAATGTACAAAGCACCAATAAGAAAAATAAAGAAAAAAATAAAAAGAAAATAAAACTGAACAAGGCTCAGTTGGTAAATGCTTGCCACACAAAGCCATGAAGACCTGAGTTTGGATCTTAGCATACACTTAAAAAGACAAAAGTAATCAGTCACGTGTGCCTATAAGACATGGCTCTGAAAGCAGAGAAAGGAGTGTCCTAGCACATCTTGCTGACCAGCTAGTCTTCCTGAATCTGTGAGCTCCAGATCAATAGGAAAGGATGCTGATTCCAAAAGTAAGACGGGAAACAATATAAGACACCTGATATTGCCCTTTAGCCTCCATACCATCACAGATACATATGCATACACATATATATGTAAATATTTTTTAAAAACAACAAAATAAACCAAACACACACACACAAAACCCACACACGCACACCAACAAAATAAAAATTTCACACATGAAAACATTTTGGCACAAAAAAATTATACCAAGTGACAAATGACAAATGAGTTTTTCTAGAAACAGTGTTAATTTAAAAAACTGTGCGCATTTGTGTTGGTATGTAGGTGTGTGGTAGGAGGATGGGCACTCCAGACAATGCTCTAAAAAAAAAAAGTAAGAGTAGAGCCATCAATTCCCTTGATGGCTTTCTACTTTTATTTTAGAGACAGTCTCTTCACTAAACCAGAAACTCATTGCTTCAGCGAAGCTGCTTGGCCAATGAGTTCCAGGGATCCTCCGGTCTCTGTCAACCCTAGCAGTGCTGGATTTTTAAAGGCATAAAGGTCACTAGGCTTGGCTTTTTTACATGGTTTCCAAACTTGAATCTTCATGCTTTGGGTGTGTGTTTTGGGTGGAGGGGAGGGCGGGGTCAGGGTTAATAGGCACTTCACAAGCTGAACCATTTCTTTCGCCAACCTCTAAACGGTTGTTCGTGTTTTTTCTTGAACTGATATTTAACATGGGACTGTGAAAGCTATTTCCAGAGGTAGTGAAATATAATGAAAAATTTCCTGAAAATGTCAATTAATGATCGAAAGTCTTCTAAATAATTTTGGAGAAGTCACACACACACAAAACGTGGCTTTGAGAACGCCAGTATATGATTAGATCTTTCTGACTTTGTGCTGGAAATCTGTCCTGTATTCAAAGACGCGAACGAACATTGTAATGTGCACCTAATATAGGACCTGAGTGCACTAAAGGACTAAAACTGTCCTTCTGAGCTGTAAGTGCCCGAGATTATTTGAATGTTTTATTGTCTAAACACTGAATGTGTAGTTTTAATTTCCACAGGCTACTGCACAGCACAGAAAGCAGAATTCCTCTCAGCAAAATCAAAGGGCAAAACGTAAAATTATATAGTTATTTCAAGCTAAAGGGAGGCTTAGGTGTGGCACAAAGTCAAGTTGTGACCGCCTTAATACTCCTTTTTTTGTTGTTGTTTGGTTTTGTTTGGTTTTGTTTGTGCTTTCGAGACAAGGGTCGCCCTGTAGGTACCCAGCTGTCCCGGAACTCCTCTGTAGACCAGGCTGGCCTTGAACACAAAGATCCGCCTGCCTCTGCCTCCCAAGTGCTAGGATTAAAGGCCAATGCGCCACCGGCCTTTATACTCTTAACAGAACTGCCTCAAAACTCATAAACCCAGGATAGGTATAGCTTCTCCCTGAGTGTGCATGGCTGTGAGCATTTGAAATATTCCCCCAAGACCAGGGGGAAGCAGAAGCCTGAGTGGCTCTCCTTGGGTTGACAGAAATAACCCTGAAGAAGAATTGTACCAAAGGGGTTAATTAGCAGTGGAGATTTGTGGTGGGAAGAAAAGCCTCATTAGTCTCTCCAGGAAATAGTGTTTAGGACCTGTGTCTGCTTGTTGGTCATAAAAGACTGCTGCTTCTGGGGAAAAGACTGGAAAAGAAGCAGTGGTGAAACCAAGTTCATGACTGGGCAGACTTTTTCCGAAGGGCAATTGAGTTCATTCTAAATCCAAGGGAGAGTCAATCCTAAGGTTAAAAGAGACAGTGAGCCCTTGCTTCGCCCAGGACATCAGACCAATCTCAGGTTCAGAAACTATCGCAAAGCCTTGCTTGTTGGTGACTAAGTTTAAGGCAGTAGAATTAACTCAACCCTATAGGCCTAAACAGGATGACATAGAGTAGACACTCAATATTAGGTTCCCCATAAAAACTCACTTAGTACTGGAGATTCAACAATGTAATTCCATGTTATGAAACTGATGAAAGGTAGACTCTAACCAATGCCTTTTAACATGTCCTGGTACAGTCCTTTAAGAGAAGTTTGTCTTGCACATTTTGTATAGCATTCTCAATGCCAATGCAAAGCATAGCCACTGCTGTTGGCCTTGTGTCTAATTATGTAAAATGGGAAAAAAATAAATGACAGCAATAGAAGTGAAGTGCTAAGTATAGTATTTATTGTGAGTTCTATAGAGAAGTCTTTCCTGCTCTGAGGGGACAGTGGGAGTAAGATCTTTTCCAAGATATTTACTTATCTCTGATGTGTGTGAAACCTCATCAGTCATGTATGGAAGGACACAGTTACTGACTTCAAGTTCAGAATTTCAGCACAAGACAGGGTATACATGCTAAGAATGACAACACAAGGTAATTGTTAGTGCCAAGTGATGTTGGAAGACTATAAAAGTCTGCAAGGTGAGGGAGACCTTAGAGAGGGCCTCGTAGGTGGCAGGTACTTGGTGTTTGCTGGATGTTGATAGTATTCTAATTTGATGTGTTCGGTGAAAGTCTATTTTACCCTTTCTTATATTCATTCGCTTAATGCATACTTGGATTGGATACACATTAGATACCAGATATTTTTCTGGACTTAGAGATATTACCATGTGTAGCTCTGTCTTCAAATATTTCACACCATGTTAGATTCATAAAGATGAACTGAATCTCTAGGTTAGAAAAATTTAAAGGTCATATGGTCCATTTCACCTTCAATTTTAACTTTAGAATAGTGGACACTACCTGAGGGTTTAATGGAAAGGCAGAGGTTTTTTTTTAGTATTTTTATTGAATTTTTTTGTGTATTTCATACAGAACATCGCAATCCATTTTATACGCCTCGCCACCCCACACTTCCATGCCACCCAGTGGATTTCATGCATTAGGGCCATACATGTTATACATGTTAGGGCCTATATGGTCAAGCATTTGTACCCAGATGTTCTTCTGTGCAAATTCATCAACTGGAGCTAGTTAGCCTATCTAGAGTCCATCCTTTAAAGACCAGGTTGAGCGCACCCTGAAGTAGTCAAGCTGCCAATATTTCCCTTCAGCTAGGATTGGAATTCTTTGCCCATCTTCCCACAGTGTCTATCCTGGGTTTTTTTTGTCTGCTTGAGTTTGCATGGGTCTTGTGCAATGCTGACATCATGCGGAGATTCATATGAACAAGGTCCCAGGGACCTGGAAGGCTCGGTTCCATATGGTCATGTACCTCCTAATCTGGCCTTACAATCTTTCCACCGCCTCTTCCACAATGGTTCAACTGGAGTCCAGGATGGGTGGTGTTTAACGTAGGAGCCATATCCAAGGCCCCACACCCACATTCCATAGACTCTTACTCTCTACTCTTTGGCCATGGTGGCCTTTTGTCTTTGTTGCCCTCTGTGGCATGAGGGAGCTTCATTGATGAGAATGAAGAGATGCATTAGTGTTCTTCTCCAGCCCCTTGTTAAACTATTTTCCATGAGTCTTAGGTACAGAGGTTCCATGGTAGATGGGTCCACATGAGGTTGGTCATTTCACAAGGACAATCTCTGTGTGTGACCAGTTGGGGAAGTAGTAAGCAGTAAGTAAAGTAGTAGGAGTAGCAGAGTAATAGCAGTATAAAATTAGTAGTAGTAGTAGTCCTCCACTAGTTACAAAGAAACTTCTTTGATGAGGGTGACTGGAATACTTGTATGTAAATGGAAGGATCCATATTTAGCAGCAGTAAGATGATAGATTTGTCTCTGGATTTGACAGCCTTGGAGCTTTGTCTAAGCTCTACGGCCTCTCTAGCTGTATGTATTTCTCTATGTTTACACTAACCATCTTGAATTCCCTCTCAATACATGGGCTATAAATCCAAATAGGTAGATGTTTATTAAAACCCAAGATAAATGTGCCATAACGCCGTAATGTAGTTAGCTGTTCCTGTTATTTATGTGGTTATTAGGCTTTAAAGCTGAGTTGGACCAAGGGGTTGGGATGTTATCCCTTACGATTGTATAGTATCTTCCAAAACTAGAGCTGGGAGGGGGATTTCCAGGTCAGCTCCATTTCTCCAATTCCTGTTGTCTGAGTATGGCAATATCTTCACAATAGGGTCTTACCTCAAGTTCTGGAAGGCAACAAGCGATGTGCAATAGCCTGCTTATTTTTGGGAGTCTCTTGGACTACCCTGGACACCAACTCCAAGGGGGAATTTTTTTATTGTCTTTCACTTTGTCTTCTTTTTTAAAATTTTTTTTAATTTTATTTATGTCGGTATGTGTATGAATGTAAACGTGTCCTGCATTGCAAGTTTGTGCACCGGTATCGTGCAAATGCGCAGAGTCAGAAGAGGGTGTCGATGTCCCCTGGAACTGGAAAGTCTCCTGAATTGGGCGTTTTCAGACAGTTCTCAGTGCCATGTGGGTGCTGGGAGATCGAACCTGGGTTCCGCCGTAAGAGCGGTCGACGCTCCTAACCCCCGCTAGGCCATCTCTCCAGCCCCTAACTTTGTATTCTTATATACATATATCTATTAGACCTACACTGTGAAATATTGTATGCTAATTTTCCAGTAGGTGTTTTTTTAAACTATACATTTCCCTGGGGTTGTCACACAGGTTATCAAGTATTTATCTCTTTTCTCTCTCCTTGTCTAAGCCTCCCTCCTGCCTTCCCAGTTAAAGTAACCCATTTTTCCTACTACACCCTTGAAAATACCTGTAACTCATAGTTCCCCTTTCTTAGGAACTCCCTCTTACTCTTTACCCCATGAAAGATCTTTGACACATAAGCTTCAGCCACTATCACTGAATCTTCTTTTTTTTGGCAAAGGTCCTACTGAAATCAACCTGGCTTCAGACTGAGATCAGCCTACACTAAATATTCTACTCCTTGAATTTACCTTTCTTTCCTATTATCATTTTTATTTTTGTATCCTACAACCAAATTGATGTCTCTCATTGACAATAATATATATATATATATGATATAATATATATATATATATTTCTTATGGTGTGATTCTGGACACTTAGCATATATTGTTCACAGATGAATAGCTAGCATCCTTTTATTCTTTAATAGTGCTTGGGAATTGTAACATATCTTTTAGAATCCTACATCTTAGAAGTGATGGAATTTAGAAGTCTCAGTTTAATAAATTATTCTGCTTCTTTTAATATTAGCTAACATATCCTATACCTTTATTTGTAATACCAAAGTCTAGAGTGGGAGTTACTAAGATTGGAAAATATGCAGAACAAGAAAGCCTAGTAACATCTATATTCACTGTATTATTTTGTTCTTGATCCAAGCAAGGTTTAGTCTTTTTTTTTACTTATGTTATTTTGTATGTGTATGAATGTATGTCCTGCCATTAGGTTGTTGCCCCATTGTGCATGCCGCGGAGGTCAGAAGAGGGTTCAAGTCCCTGGAACTGGAGTCTCCTGGTAATCGGAGTTACCAGACTCGAGATGGGTGCTGGGGATCGGAACGGGTCCTCTGAAAGAGCAGTTACAATCTTAACTGCTAGGCTCTCTCCTCCGGCCTGAGTTTGTAGGAATCTGTTGAGACCATGGGTCGTCTCCCTGTAGTCCCACCTGGCCTAAAACTCGCTCTGTAGACCAGGCTGGACTTGACCTCAACAAAACCAACGGTCTTTACCTCCTGAGTGCTTGGATTAATGGGATGAGCCACCCTGCCTGAGAAGGCATACAATTTTGAATTACTTGTCTTCATTGATGTGAGACATCATGATGATGCAGAGCC
This sequence comes from Rhizomys pruinosus, assembly GCA_009823505.1. Classification (NCBI taxonomy): domain Eukaryota; kingdom Metazoa; phylum Chordata; class Mammalia; order Rodentia; family Spalacidae; genus Rhizomys; species Rhizomys pruinosus. Next base: position 105,823 of record VZQC01003337.1, read on the forward strand.
TTTCCATGTCTTGAGCATGCCTAATCATAAGAACATCTATGCATCAACTATTGGCATGTAATACAAAGCCCAGACTAGTTGATGAGATGATTCTAGGAGGGGCGAATCTCCCAGACCACCTGAAGCACAGGTAGAAGATGGGTGCTTCAGCCAGGCAGACTGTTTGATGTATTTCCTTGTCTTTGGCCCAACAGGCTTGTGTGGCTGTGGGGTGGAGTTATCCTCCACAGCGGGTATAAAAGGTCGGTTTGTGTGAGTCTTGAGATCCGGGATCTCCAAAGACCACCTGAAACACAGGGTACAGGGCAACACCCCCCCCCCAACTGGAATGGAGGAAGGAGGGTCCAAGGGGATTCTTTGGAGAACTTTCAGACAGGCAGGGAATAGTGAGTTGGACTTCCAATATAAAGCCTAAAGCTTAGAGAATCAACACTCAATAAGCAAGGAGTAAAGGAGAAAAACAAATCAGTCAAACAAACAACGAAGGCAGCTGAATGAGCAAGCAAGCAAGCCTTCAACACAGTGAAGAGCATTTGGGATTCAAATTGAATACAGGCAAAGAGAACCGCGGATATCAGGGCACAAAAAGAAAACAATGTGGGGAAAGTACAGGATAATTCGACAACAAGCTCTACCAATGCTGTGGGAAGATTCCTACAGTGGATCCCCATAGGGGGATGGCCAGGACACAGATAGTAGAAGTACATTTGTGAGCAGACTTAAAGAAGTACAAGATTATAAAGAGCAAATCAAAGAATAAGAAAGAGAATGAAGAACTCAAGAAGGACCTAGAAAGAATGACAAACTCCAGAAGAAAGTGGAAACACTGAAAAGATTTCCCATGTTGAAAAGATAAGGAACCAACCAGCAAAGCAAAGAGTTACAGGAAGAATGGAAAGATCCAAAAGGAAGTGGAAATACTAAAGAAATAAGAAGAGGAAAAAAAAAAATCAAAGAGATAGAAATAACCACAGGACCTGGACACCTGCTGCTAGGTAGAGTCTTCTAGACATGAAGTGATGCTGGCTGCACCCATGAAATCTCTACAATGTGGTTACTTAAACAAGACCTGCACAATAACCACTGTTTTACAAGCCAACAGAGACAGAAAAGTTTTCTAGATCCTAGCCTCAGATGAAGTACTACAGGCAGTTGATGGCTAGGGAGGAAGGGAGGACCAAGATTCTTTATGAAGGAGAAAGCTGAGTGGTTATCTAGTTCCAAGAGGACAGCCCTAGATCAATAGTAAATGGACTTGGTAGACTTTGTGTGTAATATTAGTATATTGTGCATTTACTTTGTACGTCATATATTCTTAATGGCAATAATATACATATATTATAATATTTTTTGTGAAATATAAATTTTAAGTATATAAATTATATATATATATTTAATAATTTATATAATATATAATATATATTATAAAATAATATATATATGATAAATTATATTTTTATAAAGTAAGTTAATATTAGAAAGTCAACAAATTTCGCATTGGTGGACATGTTTTTAATTAAGGACTCAGGATACAGAGGCAAGGAGATCTCCTGTGAAGATCCTGGTCAGCTTTGGGTTACATAGCAAGTTCCAGGCCAGCTGGGGCTATAGGAAGACTTTGTCTCAAAAATTTAATAACAAGTTATTAATGGATACAGACTCTACCCTGTGCTTGCAACTCCAGAGATTTAACACTGTCATATTAGATCCCCACAACCTTCAGATAAGTCTATAACATTGTCACCTACTTCTATGTTAGTCAATACCTGGGCTGGGCAAAAGGAAATAATTTCTGTGCTCCATGTTTTGCCCCTCTAGGGATTTTAATTCACTCACTAGTTTATTATTGTGGTTTTTGGTTACAAAAATTTGATTCTGTGGAAGAGCAGAGCTTCTTTCTAATATGAAAGTCAACATCCTTGTGTGACTTTCTATATCACAAACAAGAGCAGAAGCCAAAGTTTCTTTGGAATTTCTAATAACACTTATTGTTAACAATTCTTTCTCAAGAGTAGCATATTGTATTTTAGAGATAGATGACATCATTGACTTTCACTAAGCCTCTTAAGAGCTTATTAAAAGCTCGATCTTTCCATTTTTTTCCCCCTAGGGTGCATTTTTTCACTTGTCCTTCTCTTGGGCCACCGTCTTTTAAAATGTGTAGTGAGCTTGGATGCGCCTATATTTTTAATTTTTTATTATTTTTATGTGTATGAGTGTAGTGTCTGCATGTAAGTTGGTGCACCTGTGTTGTGCAATGCCACGGAGGTCAGAGGAGGGTGTTGTATTCCCCTGGAACTGGACTTAAAGACAGTTCTTAACTGCCATGTGGGTGCTGGGAATCGAACCCAGGGTCTCTGCAAGAGCAGTTGGGTGCTCTTAACTGCTGAGCCATCTCTCCAGACCCTGGAATGCTCCTATTTTAATAACATGAAGTGTAAATGAATTTTTTAACAGCCAGTTATGTGATTCCATTGGGTTTACTTTTCTAGTATGTCACTTCTCTGAACGAAAGGAATAAGTAGATGGAAGAGGCCAAGCACATGGTTCATTTTAGTGTGATGGGGAAGGCCTATTTTTATTCATACTATAGAAAATTACAAATCTTTTTTTTTTTTTTTGTCTTTTTTCCAGACAGGGGTCTCCCTTAGCCCCAGCTGTCCTGGAACTCACTCTGTAGACCAGGCTGGGCTTGAACTCACAAAGATCCACCTGCCTCTGCCTCCCAAGTGCTGGGAATAAAGGCATGTGCCACCACGCCTGGCAGAAAATTACAAATCTTTCAGCCTTCAGCTGTGTGTGTATCACACCAAGGATTTATATTTTTATGTCAATCTGTACATTTTAAATTAAATCTAATTTCTTAAAAAATATTTTTATGTGACATATGTTTTGCCTCCATGTATGTAAGTACCCTGTGTGTGTATAATGCTCATGGACAGAAAGAGGGCATCAGATTCCCTGGAAGAGGAGTTTACAGAAGTTGTTAGCCAGCAGTGGCTACTGGGAAAAGCTCAGGTCCTCTGTAAGTGCAACCAGTGTTTTAACCACTGAGCAATCTCTCCAGCCCCTTCAAGTTACGTTCTAATATAAGAAGTTTATTAACTTCCAATCTGGGAATATTCGTCTGTTTGATGTTCTTATTTATTTGCTTTTTTGATGTTTTGTGTGTTTCAGACATCATTGTCTCAGTTAGTTTACATATATTCCCTTTCCCTTCCCCGCACCCCACCCCAGATGCATGCACTATTTGCCATAAAACTGTCTGCCTCTTTCTCTCAGTCTTTTTTTTATGTTTAGGAATTCCATTTTCCTCCTTTAATTTTTATATTACTTCTAAATATGCATATATCTTTCCACTCATATACAGAATTACAGAGTCTGAGAGTAAGTGGTGGATTATTCTAGAGCCCGTTAAGTGATTTAACATTATAACAACATGTTGCTTTCACATTAAAACAGAAATATAACAATAATGTTCAAGCTGCCTTCCATCTGGGATTTGGTGTTAGCATCACAAATGAGGGAGACAATTTGCCGCTGGTTTTTCTGGGACTGTGTAACTTCACTTAGCAATAATGGCTTTGGGTTCCATCCATTTACCTACAGTTCATGATGTTATCTTTCTTTACAGCTGAGTAGTACTCTGTGTGTAGATATACCACATTTTTGTCATCCACTCATCTGTTGAGGGGGTATTTGGGGTGGTTCAGCTCTTCCACTTGTGAATAGAGCTGCAATAACTGGATTGCCATGTTCTTTATGGTAGGATGAGTTGTGTGGATTATAACCCAGGACTGGTATGGCTGGGTCAGGTGTAGGCTCATTTTTGGATTTTTCAGGGTTCTCCACACTGACTTTCCAGACATGGTTGTACTAGTTTCCATTCACCAGCAGCGGGATGAGTGTTCTCGCTTTCCCCACACCTCTCCAGCATTTGGTGCTTTTGTTTCTTAATCTTAGCCAGTCATATCAGGAAGTGATGATGATGTCTGAGAGTGGTTTTAATTTTCATTTCCTTAAATTATTAATGACGTTCAACACTTCTTAAGATGTTTCCAGCGCATTTTCTAATTCTCATGGGGTGAAGTCTCCTGTTCAGCTCTTACTCCATCCTTTTGAGTAAGGGTCATTTGTTTTCTTAATTTTTTTTGTTTTTTTTTTTTTTTTGTTTTTGAGTAGTCTTATCTTGCTTTGTCAGATGTTTCTTTGCTGAAGGTTTCCTCCCACTCTGTGGGTTTTCTCTTCACTTCCTTGATTGTTTCTTTTAGCTGTACAGAAGCTTTTGAGTTTGATAAGGTCCATTTGTCAACTTTTGACCCTTATTTCTTGTGCAGCTGGCTGTCTGATTTAGAAAGTCTTTTCTACCACTATGACTTGTCGTTGTTACCGCGAACTTTTTATCTCTATCACTTCCAGAGTTTCATGTTTTACGTTGAAAATCCTTTGATCCATTTGGAGTTGATTTTGTACAGGGTGACAGGTAGGGGTTTAATTTTTGTTTTCTCAAACTGGTGATCCAGTTTTCCAGCACAAATTTGCGGAAGACGTATCCCTTCTCCATTGAGGTTTTTTTTTTTTTTTTTGCCCTTTGTCAAAATATGAGGTGGCTGAAATGTGGTGAACTTAAGTTTAGATCTTCATTTTTAACATTGGTCAACGGTTCTGATTTGTGCCAGACGCTTGTCTGGATGACTATGGCGCCTTTAATATACTTGAAGTTGGATAGAGCAATTCCCCCTGTATTGCATTTTTCATTAGGGGTTGCTTTAGCTATTCCCGGTCTTTTGTTTTTTCCATATGAATTTAAGAATTTTTTTTTGCAAGTCTGTGAAGAAGCTCATGGGGATTTTGATTGGGATTGCATTGAATCTGTATATAAATTTTGGGGTAAAATCGGCCATTTTTTTACTATATTATTTTTTCCAGTCCATGAACATGGGAGATTGAATTTTCCATCTTTTGAATCATTTAAATCTCCCTTCTTCAGGTGGTTTAAATTTTTGTTGTAAAGATCGTTGGTCTAGTATTTGGTTAGGTTTGTTCCCCAGGTATTTTACTAATTTTTGAGGCTATCGTGAGTGGAAGGTCTTTCTTATTTCCTTCTCCACTGGTTATTTTTTGAGGTATAAAGAAAGGTACTGTTTTTCCAGGTTAATATTTGTATCCTGCCCACATTTACTGAAACTCTTAATTGTTCTAAATTTTTCTGATGAGTTTTAAGCATCCCTTAGGTAAAGCTATCATAGCTAAAACAATCTTTCAAAAAGGGATTAGCTTAACTTCTTACTTCTCTTTTCTGATTAGTACTCCTTTAATTTTCCTTTCTTTTTCTTATTGCTTAGCAAGCCATTTTCAAGTATGATTAAAGAGGAGTGTGATAAGGGGCAGCTGCCAGGTTTCCCACCTTTAAGGGAAATGATTCAATTTTTCAAACATTTAGGATGTATGTTGGCCAGTGGGTTTGCTATATATGGTTTTGACCATGTTGAGGAATGTTCTCTTACAGTCCAATTCCTTACTCGGACTTTAAACATGAAGGGATGTGGATCTTGTCAAAAGGCTTTTTCCTGCATCAATGGAGGATGATCTTGTGTTTTTGTCTTTCAGTCCTTATGTGTATTACGATATTTATTGGATTTACGGTATGTTGATCCTTCCCTGTAATCTCTGGTATAATCCAACTTGGTCATGATTGATTCTTTTTTATGTGGATGCTGTATGCAATTTGGAAGTATTTTGATTGAGAATTTTGCATCTTATGTTCATTATGAGATGGTCTTAGCTTTCTTTTTGGTTGTATCTTTCCTGGTTTGGGTATTATGGGAATGCTGGCTTCACAGAAGAATTTGGGAGAATCTCTGTTTGTATCCTTCTTTACAGACTGAGTAGTAATGGTTGTAAGGACCTCTCTCCTAATATGTATTTCACTCAGAATTCTGCTCGTATTGCCATCTGGCCTGGGTTTTTTTTAGTTATAGGAGTGCTCTTTTTATTTACCTTCGGCTCATTCTTTCCTCAAATATTATGGTGTCTGTTTCAAGACTTCCAGTCTCTTTGCTTGTCCTAAGTTAACTTTGTTGGTTCCCAGGATTTCAAATATTCACACATTTCCAGGTTTTCAAATTTGGTGGAGTATAGGCTTTTGAAGTATTCCCGAGTATGGTTGTCTAGACTTTTCTTTTCTGTTGATATTTCCCCTTTCATCATGAACACTATGATTTGGAGTTGCTCTTTCTTTTTCTTTACTTTCCTTTTTTTTCTTTTTTTTTTTTTTTTGGTTAAGTGGGCTAGAGTCTGTCTATTTTGGTTTATCTTTTAAAAAAAACCAAGCCTTTTTTTTTTTAATTTTTATTGATGGTTTGTGCATTTTATACATCATTTTCCAATTCAGATCAGGCATATTTCCCTTTCCCTTCCCCCCCACCCCCACCCCATCCCAGATCATGTATTCTGCCATAACTGTCCTGCATCTTTCAGGTTTTTTTTCATTTTTTAGCTATAAGTGATAATCCATGAGTATAAGCATCCTTCGTGCAAAACCAATCTACAGACTGTTGTGCCCAAACCCCCACAGTCCCACCATTCTTTTTTCTACTTCTTCCATTCTGCTTCTGAGGCTTTTTCCCATCCTTTCCTGGTGGTTGCATGAATGTTCAATATCCTTTTTCATTTCATCCTGTGATTTCTTTAGATTTTCCACTTCCCTCTGGAACCTGTCATTCTCATCTTGTAGCTAATTGGTTTGTTGGTCATTCCTTTTTTTTCATTTTGGCCTGGGATCTTTTCAGTGTTTCCACTTCCTTCCAGAGTTTGTCATTTTCTTCTTCTAGGTTCTTCTTGAGTTTTTAATCTCTCCCCTCAGTTCTTTCCACCATTTGTCCTTTTCTCCCTCAAGGCCCTTCTTGAGTTTCTCATTCTCTTCCCTTAGTTCTCTAATCTCTTTGAATATGTCCGCAGTTGTTCTTCTAAGATTGGTGTCTTGGCTTCTTTCTTTGGAGATCTCATTGTAGGGATCTTCTTTAGGGTTGGTAGAGTTCGGTGTAGACTTACTATGAGCTTTTCCCATGCTGTTTTTTCTTTGTGCCTTTGGCATGTAGATTTGTTTGTTTATTTATTTCTTTGAATTCTGGTAAACACCTGCGCCAGAGCTCCACAAGGCTGATGGGGGTGGGGTTGGGGGGGTGGCTTGGGTTGCTACTTTGGTAGGACCCCAAGGGTCAAGGCAGGTCCACCTTGCCTCATTGGATCCTCACTGACTCCAGGCGGCTGTCTGGAGCTGGGACTTCCGGGGGCATGTGTTCTTATTTTAATGAATTTGGAGAAGTTTATTTTGATAATTTGAACTGGTAGTTGAACTCTCTTTCCATTCTGCCTCTCCCTAGTTCTTATTCATTTTTTGCATGCTGTTCTTTTTGTCTTTGTTCCTTGACTGACTGAAATCCCCACTCAACTTGCTCAAAGCAGCCTCTGTTTCTTCTCTGAGCCATTAGTCTTAGCTTACACTGCTGGAACTCACACACTCTACAATGTGTTCACTAGAATATTTTTTCAATACATACATATTTTTCTATTCCTATAAGACATTAACTACAAATACTATTTATTTGGCCAGATTATATGAATTTATAATGCATAAAAAATCCTTTTATCATACGTCTTCCCAGGGTTTCACTGTCTATAGTCCTTTCATGATAATGCCATGAATTTGCCTACATCTTTACTTTTTCCTATTTTGAGTTTTTTTAAAGAGTTTCATGTAGCCCAGCCTGAGCTTCAAGTCCTGTTGTAGCTGAGGACGACCTTGATCCCCTGCTTCCATATCTCCGGTGCTGGCATTGCAGAAACGCACCAACATGCCCAGCTATATTTAACCTTTCTTGCCCATTTCTCAGTGCTTGCCATTCCCATTTCTCTCTCTCTCTCTCTCTCTCTCTCTCTCTCTCTCTCTCTCAACATGGTTACCTTGTGAACTAGACTCTGAACTTTGTACCTGACATTTTCCTCTTTGGGCTGCTCAATCCATCCCTCCCCTCAGAAATGCAATTTTAACCTATATTTAAGGCTCATATGAAGTATCATATTTTCTACTAGATTTCCCAGCATCCCTCCTAGCACTGGCTCCTCATTCTTTTGTCTATTTCCTTTAGTTATGATTGGCTGATTCATCTGGTACTACTCTATGTTGCTGGTTTGTCACAGTTTTGGGTGACTCTACAACAGTAGAAATAATAATGGACAAAGCATTTCAGACAATTCATTTTCTTATGCCTAGCTGGTTCCCAGCTCTCTATTGCTTTAGTGTTGCTCATCTCCTCTCAGTCTCATTTTTATAGTTTATGAAATGAGAAATTGCTGTTTACTAATAGGATGGAGTTAACAGCTTATTGGAGAAAGGCTTTGTGAGGATTAAATGAGATGCCATGTCCAGGATTAGGCTTCTTACTTATGACAGATGCTGGACTTATTTGGCAAATGGTAATTCCTTGTACTCTAGAATACATTTTCTGTAGTATTAACATTATAAGCTTTGTAACTTAAAGCAGCACACACATCTGATAGCTTATTGTGTTTGACTGTCAAACCCCTACTACCTATCAATATTTTTCTTTAATAAATCTTGTCTCAAGGCCATCTTTCAAGAATATTTGCTTGTCCACATTGAGTTAGTTCCTTGTGGTTATAGGAATATATTTGATGCTTCCTATGAACAGAGGATTATTCTCAAATCCTAGACACCACCACAAGACATGGGCATATGGTCTAATCACAACTCAAGTTCAACATAAGCAGAGAAGTTCTTCAAAGCTAGGAGGAGAATCTCTCCTTTCTACTATGATTGTCTCACACCTATCACTGAAGTCAAATGAGATTCCCCCTTCATGCTCATTGGTCCTTTGTAAAGTAAGAAGGAGGAAATTATAGAGAGCATGTTAATCCATAGATAGATTAATAAGAGCAATTTGCCTTATAAATTTGCCAACCACAACCCAGCAAGCTAATAATGATTTCATAGATGCAGGAACACTAGGAAGTAGTTGACTGAGGACCCTGAGGAGATGTATAATCTGTGAAGAGGGATAACACAAAACAAACACTTGTTCCTACATGGAGAATGTGGAGAAAGTAGGAGAGCAATAGAAATATTTATACTTGTTAAGAGGTAATGGACAGGAAAATGGAAGAATGCTTTATCCATCTCTAGTATTGCTGGTTTTTGAATAAGCAAAGGGGAAAGTGAATAGAGGAGAAAAGTCTTCTTTAAATACAAACACATAACTATTTTTATTTTTAAAAATATTTTGTTTTTTATTTTATGTATGAGTGTACTGCCTTCATGTATGTAAGTGCATACATGTTACACAATGCCTATGGAGGCCTGGAAAGGGCACCGGATTTCCCTGGAACTGAAGTTATGAACAGTTGTTAGCTGACATGTAGGTAGTAAGAAAAGAACCTTGGTCCTCTGCAAAATCAGCCAGTGCTTTTAATTCCTGAGCCACATCCAATCCTCAAATACATACACAGACCTTTAACTCACTGTTCTTTCTAGTGGACTGTGTGCCTTCTGTGTTTAAAGGAGCTGTGTTAATGCATTTTCCAACTTGGAAGTAGAGTGCTGAGTCATGCTACATAACTGTTGAAAATAACAAGGATCACATTGAAAATAGCCAATGCCTTTCTTCACTATTATTCAAATTTAAGGAGATTCGAATGGTTATGACTCGAGATTTTCTAAATGAAAATTAGCTCTTGGCATTTGACACTGTGTTATTAAAACTTTTCTTTGGAAAAATCTTACAAGTTTGTTAAAGAAGTAAAACATGTGCTGTTCTTCTCTCCAACAACTGTACTTTGACATTAGTAAGCTTAATGCTGTCTTTTAATTCAAGCCAACAAATACTTGAGAGACTATTGTGGTCACAGTACTGTATTAACTGTATTAAGTGCTTTGAGGGATAGATAGATAGATAGATAGATAGATAGATAGATAGATAGATAGGATATAGTTTCTTCAAAGAAGTAATTTATATTCTAGTGGAAAAGACAGATATAAAAATGATTCTAATTCAAGGCACAAATTTCTCTATAGGAAAAAAAGGTACCAATGAAGCTCTATGGCAGGTAGCATGGGTTAGGGAAGTTCAGTGTTGCACAGGAAAGTCTGGGTCGGCTTCTTAGCTGAAGAGGGATTTAAGCTTTGAAGGAATATTAAGAATGTAATAGTTGGATATTGATAAAAATAGTTATGATCTAAACCATGGCAGGAATGATTTTTTTATATGATATCAGGAGAGACAAGAATGGCAAATGGGTTTAATAGACTGGACATACAGATGAAGGGAAAACTCACAGCCACTGTGGATGTCAGGAAGGAAATATTTATAGCTATTTTCTCTATAATAAACCCACTGAAAATCTCTACATAGGGAAGAGGTGGGGTTATTCTTAGAGTAGGACTCTCACCTGAAGGAAAGAAGTCTGGAAATTAGTTGAAACTTTATTTTTTAATTTTATTTACTTTTTATGTGTATGAATGTACTGTCTGCATGTAGGTTTGTGCACCCATGTCGTGCAATGCCGCGGAGGTCAAAAGAGGGTGTCGGATTCCCCTGGAACTGGAGTTAAAGACAGTTCTCAGCCGCCATGTGGGTGCTGGGAATCGAACCTGGGTCCTTTGCAAGAGCTGTCAGTGCTTTTAACTGCTAGGCCATCTCTCCAGCCCAACTAGTTGAAACTTTTAAAGCATATGTTAGTTGTATGAGGACCATAGGAGGATAGGCCAGAACTCAGAATTTGTAAGAAAGAACACAGTCTACCTTCAAAATGACACAAAGTGTTTGAACCTCTAATGAGATTCTGTAGTAATTCCCTGTGTGGTGGGATAATCATAATATAAACTAGTGCAGAATAGAACACAGTGGATATGAGGAGAAGAGTTAACCAATCATGATGTCTCTTGGATGAAATATTAAACCTTTAAGACTCCACATGATAAAATTTGTTTTAGTGCAGGGCAGGGAAATAAGGAAGATGGAGACCATGGCATTGGAGGAAGCATTTGGAGGCTGAGGCATGTTTGTGTGGGACTTGTTCAGAGCCTGAATAAGGGAAGATGCAGAATATTGATGTATGAGTGCTGGACTAGGGGAGATAGGATTGGATTAGGAGCCTGGTTGTTGGAGAGATGACAGACATCTGAGACTGAGGACCCTGCAGATGGCTGCAAGCAAAGGGTGTCTGAAGTTGGGAGAACTTCTTCCTGACCCCTCTTTTCTTCATTGAGATAACAAAATCAGCTTTATTCTTAAATGTGGGCCTAGAAATATGGCAAAGATTAAGACGTGCTTTCTGATGAAGGTAAGTGACCCCAAGAGACCCCAAGTGACGGGAAGGGAGGCTCTATCATGGTAGTTTGCCTGTTTATTTATTTTCTGCTTGGGCCCTGCAATGTAGCTTAACCCTAAAATACAGGCCTAAATCCATTGTGTCCTGCCAGGTCTCTAGTTTGGACTATGAGGGTTTCACATTGACCAACTCCAAGACCGCCATTCATATTTACCCAGTGTACACACTTCCTTGACTCTGCATTGGATGATAAACCCTTGAAGCTGTATTCCAAGATCCTCTTGGTAAGTCCTAGAAATCATTGCAAGGTGCTCCTGCCTAGAGCCACAAGCTTTTTGCTCTTAACTTTTTACATGGGAGTGGACATCTCCTTCCTACTGAGGCGTTAAATCTCCCTGCGGGGAATCACAGGCTTTTTCAATTCTGGTCAATATTTTCAGCTCTGGGTGTAGACAATGACTCCTTTGTCTTTCATTTCCTGTGGATGACTCATCTTTGGTCTCTGAAAAAGAAAGTTAACATTCCAATTTATTTTTTCTATGATCAGAAAAAGGATAATATAATTTTATGAAAAAGAAAATAAAGAATAAAAGGAGGATGTGGCTCAGTCAACTTGATGACCTTTCATGGTGCTGACTGTCATTTGGTCATAAATTTTTCTAGCCCTAGCTTATTTTCTGGGCTACTTACTTGCCTATTAATTGCACTGCTCCATCAAACCCCAAGCTCAGCCTAATCTAACTGTCTCAGGAAGTAGTGAAGCGGAGCCAGCAGGAAAACAAATATTCAAACAAAGAAGAAACTGGATAGTTTACGCCAGAAAAGCTATATCCTGCTACTACATGGTAACAAATATTCCTAAACTTAAGAGTTTTCTAGTGTAGTAAACGGAGTTACTAACACATGCTTTACAATTTCAGTATGAAGAACAGCTATTATACCCAATAACTCCTGGTTGACAACAAAAAGCATTTGACAAGCATTGGCTCCGTTCTCCTATTCTCAGTTAGTAGTAGTCTAGTATTGTTTAAGAAAGTCAGAAGAAAAAGTCTAAATAGCATATTTTCTCTCTGGTTTGAGCTTTTCCAGATGATATTGTACATGGAAAATGAGGAGTCACTTTATTTGAAAAACTGAATACTTCAAATTTATTTCTGAGCTCCTGAATTCCTTATAGATGTCTAACCACTGGATCAATTCTTGGCAAATCTGAGGTTTCCTTTTTTCCCTATTTTTACTTCTTTCACATTCAACTTGTTGAAATCTCTCTCTCTCTCTCTCTCTCTCTCTCTCTCTCTCTCTCTCTGTGTGTGTGTGTGTGTGTGAGCATATGAATATCTGGGTGCTCTCACATGCAATAAATGTAAAGGGGAATAGGGTATGATTCTCCATCACTCTCTGCTTTATTACCTTGAGAAAAGGAGCTCTATTTTGGCTTGGCTAGGCTGGCTGGTCAGAAAGTTTCAGGAGTCCAAGGATCCACCTGTCTCCCCGACCCAGTGCTAGGATTACATGCCTACTACTTTTACATGGCTGCTAAGGTAATGAACTCATGTTCTCATGTTTGCAGGGCAAGTATTCTTACTCATGGAGTCATCTCCCCAGCCTTTAAAACTTCCTTTTCAGTGTAGCTCTTCTTAAAAGATCCACAGTGGTAAATTACTTGAAGTTTCATACAGTCTGCTCAGGGAGAAGCTCTTGAATCTCTTACACTGGCAATCAGTTGCCAGAGTTGGCAGAAGTGCCTCAACCCCACTTACCCTTGGTTGAGTTCTAATTTTCATATAATAAAGGTATGTGAATTCTGTGTTTTCCTTTGCTTTTGGGATCAAGTATTTAGGGATGCTAAATAGAGAAGTTTAAATTTGGGGGCAGAATCCGGGAAAGTCTAAAGACTTTCTTAAAGAAAACTTTAAGGAAAGCACAAGTCCAGCTCTGTAATAAGTTTAAGAATAGTCTCTGAATTGGAAAAAATGTATGAAATGCACAAAGCATCAATAAAAACTAATTTAAAAAAAAAAGAATAGTCTTTGAAGAATCATTACATTTCTTTTGTGCAAGGACATTATTATTTGATTTTTGGTAAAGCACACCATGCCTTTGCAATATCTCCATAATCAACTCCAGACAAGATCTCTAGGACAATGATATTCAGAAGTCCATTCTTTTCACTTCAGTCAAGAAGTGTATGTGACTTTTATGGTTTTATATACCCCCACATTTTCATATTAATCATGAGGGATCTAGGTAGTATTTGACAATTGCTGCAAAAAATTTTTGTGCAATATCATAAGATATTTTATCAACACATCTTTATAAATCATTGTATCTATTCTACAGGGTGTGATTATGTGATCCAATGAGAGTAAGCATTTTACAACTAACAGTGCTAGAATGAAGTGATTAGTTCTATACACTCTGTAATACCATGTCCCACTTTTAGGTATACAGCAACAAAGTCAGATCAAACTGGAAATGGGATTTAAAGTTCACAAGAGGATTGTTCTGTTTCAAATGTACAATAAATACCTAGATCAATTTCATATGTGAGATTTATTTTTCCCTGTCTTGTTATCTTATGTCATTTCATTGTGGTATAATGGTAACTGTAAAAACAGAGCGAGTCTTCAGAAAACCCCAGTAGTGATTCTATGTTTACAGACAAATCTAAAAATTGGATTTGGCTTAAGCCTTCTAAATCAAACTAATTCCCTTTCTCAGGTTAATACCCAAAGTCTAATATAATATATGGAGCTTACAGGATAGTTTTGTGTTGTATTTAAGATGAAAGATTTATTCCAATTCAAAAGCAGTTTCTTTTGTTAAAAAATATTAACTGTATTTAAGTGAAATTTTGCTCAATATAGTGGAAATATGACATATTTGTGAAACATCAAAATACAATTTTTAAAACAAAAATGTGCTCATGTGTATAGGTAGAGCAAGATAGCTGTTAATATTTGTTCTTTTTGAAAAGTAAATTGTTGTCTTTCTCCACCATACAAATCAAATGAAGTCAATTTAAAAATCAACTGAATCTGAGGCTTTTCTTCCTTTAGATATTCAGATAGGTCAACCTTTTAGTTGGCACTTTCTGGTACATCCTACTCAATGCAAAGCTGTATCTTTTCTTTCTCAGCCATTAAGTTGGTGACATTTTGTCTTGTTGGGACCCACAAATCTTTTCCCATAGTTAGTTTTAGGATTTGAATTGCAAGGTTTTTGACAAAAAGGTTTCATGTCTATCTGTATCCCCCACCCCTTTTTTAACCCATGAATCTCCAGAAGACAGTTGTATTGTACATAACTGTAGGGTGGAATCAAGGCACAGATTTCATCAAATTCACTCATGTTGTTTTGGGTGACTATATATGATTAACTTGGGAAGCAAACTTAATTTTTTACGTTAAATCATCTTAAAGAGAATGCTACAAGGTGATACTGTACAACAGAGAAATTATGGAAAACATTTGTGTGTGCCAATCCCAAAGTTATTACTCTACACATTTTATGTAAAACAAATGTGGACAACAGCGATTTATATCTCCATTTAACTCAGATGCATTACCGTTTTTATCAGAGTCTGTAAACCAATGTTGTTTAATATACACATATTTACTTTTACTAAGTCCTAAGACATCATGTTTCCTGTAGACAGTGTCTAGGCAAAACTGGGTACTAGTTGAGCTCACATCAATTATACATGAGTTAATCGAATATACACCCGTGTCCCTCTCCCACCCCTCCCCCCTTCCCAATTCACCTTATAGGTGCCGCAAGGTTTTGATATGAGAGACTTTCTTGCCTCCCCCCCACAGAAAAAGGAGAAATATGATGATGATGAGGTCGCTCTCCAACTGTAAATTGGAGACAACTATTATAGAGGTAATCTCTTATAAAACCAGTAAAACTGCCTTCTTTAATTGACTAATAGGCATAAGAACTGTGAAAAGGATTATCCTCTGTTTAGAACCAAATATAATACTAAAGTCCTTAAGCTATGCACTTAAGCAAAATATATTAATACAGGAGCTCTGACATCAGCAATGGATTATCCTACCAGGGAGATGTTGGCCAGGGCATCCAAGGCCCCACAAAAGGTAAAGGATCCTTGCCTCTAAACTGGGATACCTGCAAGAAGAGAGGCGATAAGGCCCTGCTGCCGAAGACCTGACGTTAACATGGGAAAGATGTATTGAGACCACACATGCAAGTGTACAGATGGCCTCTGGAATACCAGAGAGTGTTACCAAAGGCCACTCAACCAATAAAGCAAATTCGGGTCTCCCTGAGTCAAGCAAGACTCCATCGTCAGCACCAGCTACACCCTGCCTGCCTGGAAATACTGTGCAGCAGAGGCAGCCATATGCCTGTATATCCCAAACCTAATTGGCTATTGGCTCTCTCCTTGGAGGAAT
Source organism: Rhizomys pruinosus (assembly GCA_009823505.1). Classification (NCBI taxonomy): domain Eukaryota; kingdom Metazoa; phylum Chordata; class Mammalia; order Rodentia; family Spalacidae; genus Rhizomys; species Rhizomys pruinosus. The sequence goes on from VZQC01003337.1 coordinate 121,590, forward strand.
AACCCATGGCCAATGCCACAAGCTTACAGCCTCTACAGGTTAGGAGATGTTATAAGCCACAGTAAGACCCTGTCATATTAAACAGGAGAAAATGTAATTCATGGATTAACATATCATCCAAACATATGTGTCTATACCAAAGTAACCAACTATAACTATTAGTGCTCTTTAAATACCTATATATCTAACTGCTTGTGCTTCATTAGTAGGATCAAAAGGTTATTCCTGGACAAACTGTCAGCCCATGAAAGTAAACAGCCAGAATTGACCAGAGTCCAAGACAACAGCTCCAGAGAGAGTGGACTGTTTTGCTTCTCATCCACCTGTGCCCCTTTCCTAAGCCTAGGGAACAATCTGCGGAAGAGGGGGCGTGGTAGAATGTAAGGGCTGCGATTGGGGTGAATGGTGAAACTACAGCAATGTAGTCTGGACACTCATTTGATCAACCTGATTGAACATACAACCCCTCACCCCCTGCTGGATGGTGGGGCTGGGGGTGTTTGGGCACAACAGCCTGTAATTTGGTTTCATATGAAGGATGCTTGTATTCATGGATCATCACTTATAGCTAAAAAAATGAAAAAAAAAACTGAGAGAAAGATGCAGGACAGTTATGGCAAAATGCATGATCTGGGATGGGGTGGGGGTAGGGGGGAAGGGAAAGGGAAATATGCCTGATCTGAATTGGAAAATGATATATGAAATGTACAAAGCACCAATAAGAAAAATAAAGAAATAAAATAAAAATAAAAATAAACTGAAACAAAGGCTCAGTTGGTAAATGCTTGGCACACAAGCATGAAGACCTGAGTTTGGATCTTAGCATACACTTAAAAAGACAAAAGTAATCAGTCACGTGTGCCTATAATCCCAGTGCTCTGAAAGCAGAGAAAGGAGTGTCCTAGCACATCTTGCTGACCAGCTAGTCTTCCTGAATCTGTGAGCTCCAGATTCATGGAAAGATGCTGATTCCAAAAGTAAGACGGGAAACAATATAAGACACCTGATATTGCCCTTTAGCCTCCATACCATCACAGATACATATGCATACACATATGCATACAAACACATTCATGAGCATGAACATATACCAAACACACACACACACACACACCCACACACACCAACAAAATAAAAATTTCACACATGAAAACATTTTGGCACAAAAAAATTATACCAAGTGACAAATGACAAATGAGTTTTTCTAGAAACAGTGTTAATTTAAAAAACTGTGCGCATTTGTGTTGGTATGTAGGTGTGTGGTAGGAGGATGGGCACTCCAGATCAATGCTCTAAAATAAAAGTAGAAAGCCATCAATTCCCTTGATGGCTTTCTACTTTTATTTTAGAGACAGTCTCTTCACTAAACCAGAAACTCATTGCTTCAGCTAAGCTGCTGGCCAAAGAGCTCCAGGGATCCTCCAGTCTCTGTCAAACCCTAGACAGTGCTGGATTTAAAGGCATAAGGCCACTAGGCTTGGCTTTTTTACATGGTTTCCAAACTTGAATCTTCATGCTTTGGGTGTGTGTGTTGGGTGGGGGGGGCGGGGTCAGGGTTAATAGGCACTTCACAAGCTGAACCATTTCTCCAACCTCTAAACGGTTGTTCGTGTTTTTTCTTGAACTGATATTTAACATGGGACTGTGAAAGCTATTTCCAGAGGTAGTGAAATATAATGAAAAATTTCCTGAAAATGTCAATTAATGATCGAAAGTCTTCTAAATAATTTGAAGAATTCACACACACACAAAACATGGCTTTGAGAACGCCAGTATATGATTAGATCTTTCTGACTTTGTGCTGGAAATCTGTCCTGTATTCAAAGACGCGAACGAACATTGTAATGTGCACCTAATATAGGACCTGAGTGCACTAAAGGACTAAAACTGTCCTTCTGAGCTGTAAGTGCCCGAGATTATTTGAATGTTTTATTGTCTAAACACTGAATGTGTAGTTTTAATTTCCACAGGCTACTGCACAGCACAGAAAGCAGAATTCCTCTCAGCAAAATCAAAGGGCAAAACGTAAAATTATATAGTTATTTCAAGCTAAAGGGAGGCTTAGGTGTGGCACAAAGTCAAGTTGTGACCAGGCCTTTATACTCTTTTTTTGTTGTTGTTTGTTTGTTTGTTTGTTTTTGTCTTTTCGAGACAGGGTCTCCCTGTAGTCCCAGCTGTCCTGGAACTCACTCTGTAGACCAGGCTGGCCTTGAACTCACAAAGATCCGCCTGCCTCTGCCTCCCAAGTGCTAGGATTAAAGGCATGCGCCACCGGCCTTTATACTCTTAACAGAACTGCCTCAAAACTCATAAACCCAGGATAGGTATAGCTTCTCCCTGAGTGTGCATGGCTGTGAGCATTTGAAATATTCCCCCAAGACCAGGGGGAAGCAGAAGCCTGAGTGGCTCTCCTTGGGTTGACAGAAATAACCCTGAAGAAGAATTGTACCAAAGGGGTTAATTAGCAGTGGAGATTTGTGGTGGGAAGAAAAGCCTCATTAGTCTCTCCAGGAAATAGTGTTTAGGACCTGTGTCTGCTTGTTGGTCATAAAAGACTGCTGCTTCTGGGGAAAAGACTGGAAAAGAAGCAGTGGTGAAACCAAGTTCATGACTGGGCAGACTTTTTCCGAAGGGCAATTGAGTTCATTCTAAATCCAAGGGAGAGTCAATCCTAAGGTTAAAAGAGACAGTGAGCCCTTGCTTCTCCAGGACATCATGACCAATCTCAGGTTCAAAACTATCCAAGCCTTGCTTGTTGGTGACTAAGTTTAAGGCAGTAGAATTAACTCAACCCTATAGGCCTAAACAGGATGACATAGAGTAGACACTCAATAATTAGGTCCCCATAAAAACTCAACTTAGTACTTGGAGATTCAACAATGTAATTCCATGTTATGAAACTGATGAAAGGTAGACTCTAACCAATGCCTTTTAACATGTCCTGGTACAGTCCTTTAAGAGAAGTTTGTCTTGCACATTTTGTATAGCATTCTCAATGCCAATGCAAAGCATAGCCACTGCTGTTGGCCTTGTGTCTAATTATGTAAAATGGGAAAAAAATAAATGACAGCAATAGAAGTGAAGTGCTAAGTATAGTATTTATTGTGAGTTCTATAGAGAAGTCTTTCTGCTGAGGGTACAGTGGGAGTAAGATCTTTTCCAAGATATTTACTTATCTCTGATGTGTGTGAAACCTCATCAGTCATGTATGGAAGGACACAGTTACTGACTTCAAGTTCAGAATTTCAGCACAAGACAGGGTATACATGCTAAGAATGACAACACAAGGTAATTGTTAGTGCCAAGTGATGTTGGAAGACTATAAAAGTCTGCAAGGTGAGGGAGACCTTAGAGAGGGCCTCGTAGGTGGCAGGTACTTGGTGTTTGCTGGATGTTGATAGTATTCTAATTTGATGTGTTCGGTGAAAGTCTATTTTACCCTTTCTTATATTCATTCGCTTAATGCATACTTGGATTGGATACACATTAGATACCAGATATTTTTCTGGACTTAGAGATATTACCATGTGTAGCTCTGTCTTCAAATATTTCACACCATGTTAGATTCATAAAGATGAACTGAATCTCTAGGTTAGAAAAATTTAAAGGTCATATGGTCCATTTCACCTTCAATTTTAACTTTAGAATAGTGGACACTACCTGAGGGTTAATGTAAATGCAGAGGTTTTTTTAAGTATTTTTATTGAATTTTTGTGTATTTCATACAGAACATCTTAATCCTCTTTATACTCCTCTCCCACCCACACCTTCCAATAGCCACCCATTGGATTTCATGCATTCTGTCATTTATATTAAGCCTATTGAGACAATTTAGTATGCCCAGATGTCTCTCAGTGAAAGTTCATCCACTAGTATCTAGTTAGCCTATCTAGAGTCATTCCCTTATAAAAGACCAGGTTGAGCTCACCCTGAAGTAGTCAGCTGCCAATATTTCTTCAGCTAAGATTGGATTCTGCTGTCCATTTCCCCAGTTCTATCCTGGGTTTTTGTCTGCTTGAGTTTGCATGGGTCTTGTGCATGCTGACATCATTGCTGTAGATTCATATGAACAAGGTCCCAGGGACCTGGAAGGCTCTGTTTCCATATGGTCATGTACCTCCTAATCTGGCTCTTACAATCTTTCCACCTCCTCTTCCACAATGGTCACTGAGTCCAGGATGGGTGGTGTTTAACGTAGGAGCCATATCCAAGGCCCCACACCCACATTCCATAGACTCTTATTCTCTATACTTGGGCCATTTGTGGCCTTTTGTCTTTGTTGCCCTCTGTGGCATGAGGGAGCTTCATTGATGAGAATGGAGAGATGCATTAGTGTTCTCTCTGCCCCTTGTTACACTATGTTCCATGAGTCTTAGGTACAGAGGTTCCATTGTAAATGTGTCACATGAGGTTGGTCATTTCACAAGGACAATCTCTGTGTGTGACCAGTTGTGGAAGTAGTAGCAGTAGTAGTAGTAGTAGTAGTAGTAGTAGCAGTAGTAATAGCAGTAGTAATAGTAGTAGTAGTAGTCTCCACCAGTTACAAAGAAACTTCTTTGATGAGTGGTGACTGGCATACTTGTATGTAAATGTAAGGATCCATATTTAGCATCTAGTAAGATGATAGATTTGTCTCTGGATTTGACAGCCTTGGAGCTTTGTCTAAGCTCTACGGCCTCTCTAGCTGTATGTATTTCTCTATGTTTACACTAACCATCTTGAATTCCCTTTCAATACATGGGCTATAAATCCAAATAGGTAGATGTTTATTAAACCCAAGATAAAAGTGCCATTACTGCCGTAATGTAGTTAGCTGTTCCTGTTATTTATGTGGTTATTAGGCTTTAAAGCTGAGGTTGGACCAAGGGTTGATGTTCTCCCTTAGCAGCTTGTATAGTATCTTCCAAAACTAGAGCTGGGAGGTGGCTTCCAGGTCAGCTCCATTTCTCCAAGTCCTGTGTCTGAGTATGGCATATCTTCAACAATAGGGTCTTACCTTCAAGTTCTGGAAGGCAAACAAGCGATGTGGCAATAGCCTGCATTATTTTGGGAGTCTCTTGGACTACCCTGGACAACAACTCCAAGGGAGATTTTTATTGTCTTTCACTTTTTCTTCTTTTTTTAAAATTTTTTTTAATTTTATTTATTTCTGTATGTGTATGAATGCACTGTCTGCATGCAAGTTTGTGCACCTGTATCGTGCAATGCCGCAGAGGTCAGAAGAGGGTGTCAGATTCCCCTGGAACTGGAATTCTCCTGGAATTGGCGTTTCAGACAGTTCTCAGCCGCCATGTGGGTGCTGGGGATCGAACCTTGGTCCTCTGTAAGAGCGGTCGACGCTCCTAACCGCTAGGCCATCTCTCCAGCCCCTAACTTTTTCTTCTTTTTTTTAATAACTTTTTAAATAATTTTTTAAATTTTATTTATTTCTGTATGTGTATGAATGTACTGTCTGCATGCAGGTTTGTGCACCCGTGTCGTGCAATGCCGCTGAGGTCAGAAGAGGGTGTCGGATTCCCCTGGAACTGGAATTCTCCTGGAATTGGCGTTTCAGTCTGTTCTCTGCCGCCATGTGGGTGCTGGGGATCGAACCCTGGTCCTCCGTAAGAGCGGTCGACGCTCCTAACCGCTAGGCCATCTCTCCAGCCCCTAACTTTTTCTTCTTATATAACATATATCTATATACCTGGACACATGTAGAAATATTGTATGCATAATTTTCCAGTAGGTTTTTTTAAACTATAACATTTCCCTGTGGTTTTTCACACAAGGTTATCATTATTTATCTCTTTTCTCTCTCCTTGTCTAAGCCTCCCTCCTGCCTTCCCAGTTAAAGTAACCCATTTTTCCTACTACACCCTTGAAAATACCTGTAACTCATAGTTCCCCTTTCTTAGGAACTCCCTCTTACTCTTTACCCCATGAAAGATCTTTGACACATAAGCTTCAGCCACTATCACTGAATCTTCTTTTTTTTGGCAAAGGTCCTACTGAAATCAACCTGGCTTCAGACTGAGATCAGCCTACACTAAATATTCTACTCCTTGAATTTACCTTTCTTTCCTATTATCATTTTTATTTTTGTATCCTACAACCAAATTGATGTCTCTCATTGACATATATATATATTTCTTATGGTGTGATTCTGGACACTTAGCATATATTGTTCACAGATGAATAGCTAGCATCCTTTTATTCTTTAATAGTGCTTGGGAATTGTAACATATCTTTTAGAATCCTACATCTTAGAAGTAATGAATGGAATTTAGAAGTCTCAGTTTAATAAATTATTCTGCTTCTTTTAATATTAGCTAACATATCCTATACCTTTATTTGTAATACCAAAGTCTAGAGTGGGAGTTACTAAGATTGGAAAATATGCAGAACAAGAAAGCCTAGTAACATCTATATATCTATTATTATTTTGTTTAAAATGAAGTTTAGGATCTTTTTTTTTTAAAGTTATTTTTGTATGTGTATGAATGTACTGTCTGCATGTAGGTCTGTGCACCCATGATGTGCAATGCCGCGGAGGTCAGAAGAGGGTCTCAGATTCCCCTGGAACTGGAGTTCTCCTGGAATTGGAGTTACAGACATGGGTGCTGGGGATTGAACCTGGGTCCTCTGCAAGAGCAGTTAGCACTCTTAACTGCTAGGCTCTCTCTCCGGCCTGAAGTTTAGGATCTTTTTGAGACATGGTCTGTCTCCCTGTAGCTGCCAGCTGGCCTAAAACTCGCTCTGTAGACCAGGCTGGACTTGACCTCACAGAAATCCAACTGTCTTTACCTCCTGAGTGCTTGGATTAATGGGATGAGCCACCCTGCCTGAGAAGGCATACAATTTTGAATTACTTGTCTTCATTGATGTGAGACATCATGATGATGCAGAGCCTTTCCATGTCTTGAGCATGCCTAATCATAAGAACATCTATGCATCAACTATTGGCATGTTATACAAAGCCCAGACTAGTTGATGAGATGATTCTAGGAGGGGCAAATCTCCCAAGACCACCTGAAGCACAGGTAGAAGATGGGTGCTTCAGCCAGGCAGATTGTTTGATTGTATTTCCTTGTCTTTGGCCCAACAGGCTTGTGTGGCTGTGGGGGTGGAGTTGTCCTCCCAGCTGGTATAAAAGGTAGGTTTGTGTGAGTCTTGAGATCGGGGATCTCCAAAGACCACCTGAAACACAGGTACGGCAACACCCCCCCCCCAACTGGAATTGCTGAAGGAGTGTCCAAGTGGATTCTTTGGAGAACTTTCAGAACAGGCAGGGAAGAGCGAGTTAGACTTCCAATATAAAGCCTAAAGCTTAGAGAAGTCAACACTCAATAAGCAAGGAGTAAAGGAGAAAAACAAATCAGTCAAACAAACAACGAAGGCATCTGAAGGAGGCAAGCAAAGCAAGCCTTCAACACAGTGAAGAGGCATTTGGGATTCAAATTGGAATACAGGCAAAGAGAAACCCGTATATCAGGGACACAAAGAAGAAACAATGTGGGGAAAGTACAGGATAATTCTACACCAAGCTCTACCAATGCTGTGGAAGATTCCTACAGTGGGATCCCCCTGGGGATGGCCTAGGACACAGATAGTAGAAGTACAATTGTGAACATACTTAAAGAAGTACAAGATTATAAAGAGCAAATCAAAGAATTAAGAAAAGAGAATGAAGAACTCAAGAAGGACCTAGAAAGAATGACAAACTCCAGAAGAAAGTGGAAACACTGAAAAGATCCCATGTTGAAAAAGATAAGGAAACCAACCAGCGAAGCAAAGAGCTACAGGAAGAGATTGAGAAGCTCCAAAAGGAAGTAGAAATACTAAAGAAATCAGAAGATGAAATGAAAAAGGAAATCAAACACTCATCCAATCAAGAGGAAAGGAATGGAAAAAGCCTCAGAAGCAGAATGGAGGAAGCAGAACAAAGAATATCAGACCTGGAAGATAACACAGAACAACTAAAAACCTCAAGGAAAGATTATGAAAAATTTAAAAATACACAAAAGTGGAACAACCAGGAACTGTGGGACACTATGAAAAGATCAAACCTCCGCATCATAGGAATAGAGGAAGGAGAAGAATCCCAAGAGAATGGTATTGATCAGATCTTCAACAGAATAATAGATGAAAACTTCCCCAAACTAAAAAAGGACAAACCAATACCAATACAAGAAGCACATAGAACTCCAAACAGACAAGATCAGAAAAGAAATTCTCCACGCCACATCATAGTTAAAATGCTAGACACCCAAAACAAAGACAAAATCCTTAAAGCCACAAGAGAAAAACAACAAGTGACCTATAAGGGGAAACCTATCAGAATTACAACGGACTTCTCAACGCAAACTATGAAAGCAAGAAGAACCTGGAGCAAAGCATTCCCAGTGTTAAGGGACAATAGATGCCAACCCAGGTTACTATACCCAGCAAAAATGTCAATTATAGTTGAAGGAGAGAGAAAAACCTTCCATGACATAAACAACTTGAAAGAATACATGTCCGGAAAACCAACCCTTCAGAGAATACTTGAAGCAATTCAAAGAACAGAAGAAAGGAGCAACCAACCCCAGGCACCTAGAAAGAGAAATCAATAAAAGCATAACTGCAGAAGTAGAAACCTAAACCAAAACCGCAAATGGATAATAAGGCAAAAGGAAGCAACACAAACCTATCAGTCATAACCTTAAATATTAATGGACTAAATTCCCCAATCAAAAGACATAGACTGGGAGATTGGATTAGGAAACAGAATCCATCGATATGCTGTCTACAAGAAACACATCTTACCTTCAAGGACAGGCACCACCTTAAAGTGAAGGGATGGAAAAAAATATTCCAAGCAAATGGTACCAAAAAGAAAGCAGGTGTTGCTATTTTAATATCAGACAAAATAGACTTCAAAGTAAAAGAAATCAGAAGAGACAAAGAAGGCCATTACATTTTTATCAAAGGAACAATTCACCAAGAAGATTTCACAATTATGAATATATATGCCCCAAATTCTGGTGCACCAAACTTTATAAAGACAATTCTCCAGGACCACAAGTCACAGACTAACCCCAGTACACTCATAGTGGGAGATTTCAATACCCCACTGAGTCCTTTGGATAGGTCAACAGGACAAAAAATAAACAGAGAGACATCTGAACTGAACGATATGATACACCAAATGGACCTCATAGACCTCTACCGAACATTCCATCCTAATACCAGAGAATACACTTTCTACTCAGCACCCCACGGAACATTCTCCAAAATCGACCACATCCTGGGACACAGAAGAAACCTCTACAAATACAAAAAGATTGAAATAATTTCATGCATCCTGTCAGACCACAGTGCAATGAAGCTCAACATCAACACCAGGACAAGCCCTCCTGCCTACAAGAACACATGGAGACTAAACAACACACTCTTGAATAATGAATGGGTCAAGGAAGAGATAAAGAAAGAAATAAAAACATTCCTGGAACTGAATGACAATGACAATACAACACAACAAAACTTATGGGATACCTTAAAAGCAGTCCTAAGAGGGAAATTTATAGCCCTGGGTGCCTACATTAGAAAAACAGAAAGAGCACAAGTGAATGATCTAACACTACAGCTAAAAGCACTTGAGAGGCAACAACAGATGAACCCTAAACGCAACAGACAGGAAGAAATAACAAAAATCAGAGCAGAAATCAATGAAATAGAAACAAAGAAAACAATACAAAAAATCAATGAAGCCAAAAGTTGGTTCTTTGAAAGAATAAACAAGATAGACAGACCTCTAGCCCAGTTAACAAAAAGAAAGAAGGAACAACTCCAAATCAATACAATCTGTGATGAAAAGGGAAATATCACAACGGACAAGGAAAAGATCAAGAAAATTATATGGGAATATTACAAGAACCTATATTCTACCAAGTTTGAAAATCTAGAAGAAATGGATGAATATCTGAAATCTTGGGAATCACCAAAGCTTGGCCAAGAGGAGACCAGCAGCTTAAACAGACCCATAACATATGAAGAAATAGAGGATGTAGTAAGAAGCCTCCCAACTAAAAAAAGCCCAGGCCCAGACGGTTTCACAGCAGAATTCTATAAAACATTTCAAAAAGACCTACAACCATTATTTCTGAAACTGTTTAGAAGTATACAATCAGAGGGAATTCTCCCAAATTCCTTCTATGAAGCCAACATCACTCTATTACCAAAACCAGGCAAAGATCCAACTAAAAAGGAGAATTATAGACCCATCTCCCTCATGAACACAGATGCCAAAATTCTAAACAGAATACTGGCAAATCGCATACAGACCCACATCAAGAAGATCATCCATCATGACCAAGTTGGATTCATACCAGAGATGCAGGGATGGTTCAACATACGAAAATCAATAAACATCATCAAACACATAAACGGAATCAAAGACAAAAACCACACCATCATCTCAATTGATGCTGAAAAAGCCTTTGACAAAATCCAGCATCCCTTCATGCTTAAAGTCCTAGAAGGAATTGGATTGGAGGGATCATTCCTCAATGTAATCAAAGCCATATACAGGAAACCCACAGCCAATATCATCCTAAATGGGGAAATGACAGAAACATTCCCTTTAAAGGTAGGAACTCGGCAAGGCTGCCCCCTATCACCACTCCTCTTCAATATAGTGCTTGAAACACTTGCTAGAGCAATAAGGCAAGAAAAGGATATTAAAGGAGTACTAATTGGAAAAGAGGAAGTCAAACTATCCCTATTTGCTGATGATATGATTGTTTACTTAAGGGATGCAAAAAACTCCACCAGAAAACTCCTAGAAACGATTAACAGCTTCAGCAAAGTGGCAGGATACAAAATTAACCTTAGAAAATCAATGGCCTTTCTTTACACCAAGAACAAGCAACTGGAGAAAGAATTCAAAGAGACCTTCCCACTCACAATAGCCTCAAAAACAATAAGATACCTAGGAACAAACCTAACCAAAGACACCAAAGACCTCTACAACAAAAATTTTAAACCCTTAAAGAAAGAAATTGAAGAAGACCTCAGAAGATGGAAAAACCTCCCATGCTCATGGATTGGGAAAATTAACATTGTAAAAATGTCCATTTTACCAAAACTCTTGTATAGATTTAATGCAATCCCAATCAAAATCCCCAAGAGTTTCTTCACAGGCTTGGAAACAAAAGTTCTTAAATTCATTTGGAGAAACAAAAGACCCCGAATAGCCAAATCAATCCTGAGTGAAAAGAGCTACACAGGAGGGATCTCTATACCAGATTTTAAACTATACTACAGGGCTATAGTCATAAAAACAGCCTGGTACTGGCACAAAAACAGACCTGTTGACCAATGGAACAAAACCGAAGATCCAAATCTGAGCACATACAATTTCAGCCATCTCATATTTGACAAGGGGGCCAAGAAACCACAATGGAGAAAAGACAGCATCTTCAGCAAGTGGTGTTGGCAAAACTGGATCACCACTTGTAGAAGAATGAAATTAAACCCCTACCTCTCACCCTGTACAAAAGTCAACTCCAGATGGATTAAAGACCTCAACGTGAAACCCCAAACTCTGAAGGTGATAGAAGAAAAAGTTGGCAGCAGACTACAAGACATAGGCGTAGGAAAAGACTTCCTAAATCAGACAGCAGCTGCACAAGAATTAAGGTCGACAATTGACAAATGGGACCTCATCAAACTCAAAAGCTTCTGTACATCAAAAGAAACAATCAAGGAAGTGAAGAGAAATCCCACAGAGTGGGAGGAAACCTTCACTGCAGATACATCTGACAAAGCATTGATTTCCAGAATATATAAACTACTCAAAAAACAAAGAAAAAAGAAAACAAACGACCCGCTCAATAGATGGAGCAAAGAACTGAACAGAGACTTCACAAGCGAGGAATTAGAGATGTCTGAGAAACACCTCAAGAACTGCTCAACATCACTAATCATTAAGGAAATGCAAATCAAAACCACTTTAAGATATCATCTTACTCCAGTAAGACTGGCTAGGATCAAGAAAACAAATGATACCAAGTGCTGGAGAGGTTGTGGGGAAAGGGGAACACTCATCCACTGCTGGTGGGAATGTAAACTCGTACAGCCACTATGGAAAGCAGTGTGGAGAACCCTTGGAAGACTTGGAATGAACTTGCCACCCGACCCAGCCATACCACTCCTGGGCATGTACCCTCAAGACTTACGCCACCACAGAGATACATGCACGGCCATGTTTATTTCAGCTCTCTTCACAATAGCAAAGAGCTGGAACCAACCTAAATGCCCCTCAACTGACGAGTGGATAGAGAAAATGTGGTACATCTACACAATGGAGTTCTATGCAGTGGTAAAGAAAGATGACATCATGAGCTTTGCAGGTAAATGACTAGAGCTAGAAGATATCATGCTGAGTGAAGTAACACAGTCCCAGAAAACAAACAATAAATGGTATCCCTCATCTCTGGATGCTAGTACCAATTACCTAATTGTATGGCAAACTGAGCAATGTCAATGTGATATGAAATCTACTATGCTCTGATATTGTGAAATAAAAAATAAATAATAAATAAAAAAAGATGATCCTAGAAGAAGAGCTTCTTTTTCTCAGCAAATGAAAAGAAAGATAGAATGTAAACACTAGGCAGAGCATTGTACTAGGTACAGCACATGATAGAGAGGCTTGCGGAGAGCATGAAGGAAGAACGGGTGGGGATCAACACTTAGTAGTGGATGAGGTCTGGGAAGGCAGGCAGCAAACGGCAGGTACTAGAAGCTTGTGGAATGATTCAGGGAAAAGAAAAACAGAACTTTCTGTGATATGGGAAAAAGAAGAAAGTAAGTTGTTAACTCTAATTCTTCACTAGACTCTACAGTCAGAGCCAGACCTTGTAACAATTCTAAACAGAAGGAAAGACAGAGTGCTGGTAGTTTTCAGTTCTTGAAAGTCCCAGGAGGCCAGCCTAATCTAAGACTTGGATTTAGGCTGAATCTGTAGAGTGGTGGTGGCATCACTGTGGAAGTTGCAGCAAGGCAGGGAGGGGGATCCCAGCAGAGGGTTAGAATTTATTACCTGCCTAGAAGAGCAAAATGGATTTGGATTTAGTGCATGCCTGCATGTTTCTTTGAAGATGAGCTAGTATTTATACAAAGCAGACCTTGATAGAACTACTGCTGACAGCATGAGGGATGGAATGTGCTTGGAAAGGGTGGCCAGTGGAGACCTGAAGAGAAATTGTTATAATGTGAACTTGTGTATAAGTGTGCTAGATAGCTTACATGTCAACTTGACACACCTGGGTTGAGGGAGCCTCAATTGGGGAATTGGCTCCATTGAACTGGCCTGTGGCCATGTCTGCAGAGTATTGTCTTGATTGCAATGTGGGAGGACCCAGCACACTATGGATAGTGCCACTCCTGGGCAGGTTGTTGTGTATGGTATAAGAAAGTAGGATGGGCATGGGCCAGGGGAGCAAGCCTGTAAGCAGCATTCCTCCATAGCCTGTGCTTCAGCTCCTGCCTCCAGGTTCCTGTCCTGGGTTCCTATACTGGGCTCCCTCACTGTTGAACTGTGACCCAGGAGATGTGAGCTGAATAAATCCTTTCCTCCCCAAGTTGGAATTGGTCAGTGTTTTGTCACAGCAATGGAAAAACGAACTAGAATAAAAAGAATGTTTTCTTCCCAGGCATATTTTGTAAGTTGATTCTTTTAAGATCTGCAGTTGTCTCTCTGTGCTTTTTAAACATATGCTTACCCAACTGTACCCATAGATATACCACGATATGCTCCTTTTAGTGTGAATGTAGTCTTTATACTTGTAAAATAATATTCCCGTTTTGCTTCTTTCCTTGGTGAAGTGTATCATTTCTTCTGACCCTAAGATAAAGAAGACTAATAGTTTATTGACTCAAACACATCAAAAATGAAATTGTGTTTTACATTCCTTTTATTTTATTTATTATTTATATCTTGTTCTTTAGACTTTATGTCTTTCTTTTCTATAATTCAAAGACCATAAAACCACTATATGCATTACATTGGTAGGGCCTTGTTTTATTTTAGCTATCCAAGGTGAAAAAAAGCAAAGGTCACTGTTTAACTAAAACCCACTCTTTGCGATTGTTCAAAAACGTGACTGCTGTAATAATTAATGAATTATTCACTAACTCTATGAAGAATGAGCATTACTAAGTCCTTTCTACTAAGACAGTACAAGCTGTATTGTTACTATTAGTACTTATGAAACTTTTGTAGTCAAGCCCAGGAAGCTGCCCAGTAACTAAGAGTGGCTGTCTTTGGCACTAGTCCACAACAAACCACATTCGTTTTCTGTCTTTCATGACAGGAAGTATTGCTTCTTCAAGTCTTTCCTTTATCTTAAAAACTTTTATTTAAAATTATTCCCTCACAAAATGAATGCAAAGTGTTGACTGAGAGATGTGTATACTGTAAACATTTTTACTTAACTCATATAATTATATACACTAGTATATCCGTATTTGTTAAGTTAAAAAAACCTCACTAGAGGATTAGCAAAGGTGTGTGTATGCATGCACGCACATGTGTGTGTGTGTGTGTGTGTGTGTGTAAAAGATGAGGAAGGCTTTTGCAAGAGTTTAAGAAATATACAACAGATTGAGTTAAGAAAGGCAGAAGCTGAAGGGTATCAGACTGAAAAATTAAATTAGGTTAGTGAGGGGTGGATTGTTTGAGGGTTTTGAACCAAAAAGGACAGAGCAATATTCCAAAGAACTGCACGGAAGAACAGTTTTGTTCAAGAAGTGAGGTAAGCTTAAGAGCTTGTCCTACAAGACGGAGGGAGAGAGCAGAGCAGGACAAGCAATGAAGAGTAGAAGGGTGCAGGAGGAGAAGGGGGAAGGGGAAGGGGGTGAACAGGAAGCTTTGTAAAGCAAGTTCTGTGCTTTGAATGGTAGCATAGGCCTTTAAGCCTAGCGCTTGGGAGCCAGAGGCAGACACAGGCAGATCTTTGTGAGTTATAAGTCAGCCTGGTCTACATAGTGAATTCCAAGACAGCCAGGGCAATATAAAAATAAAACAAGCTGTGTAAATTTTAGGAAATGATTCAGCATGGCTAAAATAGTAATGGGAATAATTCTGTGATTTTGCTGTATTCTTCTGCTACCACTTTCTAAAAAAGAAAAAGAAAAAGAAAATTCTGTGGTCATTAGTGGGAAATTTGGCTATGTATGGCTAACCTTATTAGTGTTAGATAATAAGTTCAGTGGAAGCAAGCTGAATGGTGCTCAAGGTAATTTTACATTCTTTGAGAGCAGAATGAATTTTCTAATTATTGTGTGCCCATTATAACAGTACTTGAAATATAGGAAAACTTTTTAAAAACCAGTTCATTTTCTCTGAGAAATTAAGCTATTGTTTAGAAAAGTAGAATCATAGGAGAACTTTGTATTTTTAAATATATTTCCCTTAATCAAGTACAATAAGCTATTGTTTTATTCTGTAGGCATTCACAAGTTGTTTAAAGGAATCAGTGAGTCAATGTCTCTTCCAGGTATTTGCACAGCAAGGAAAGTGTACCTTGATATTTCTTCAAACCAATTCATGTGTGGTGAAGAGTACTCGCTATTCTTCCAGAGGCCCTGAGCTCAGGTCTGAACATCTCACAAGCACCTGTGATTCTAGCTCCAGGGGATCTAGCTCCTTCTTCTAGCCTCTGAGGGTACCAGCACACAGCGGGCATAAACGCACAGACACTTAATGCATACCAAAAACTCACAGACACATACATGCATGCCAAAAAACATAGACACATACATGCATGCAGAAAACACACACAGATACAAATATGCATGCCCAAAACATGCACAGACACATAAATGCTTGCCAAAAAACACACACATACATGCATGCCCAAACACACACACAGACACATAAATGCATGCCAAAACCACACACAGACACATACATGCATGCCAAAACCACACACAGACACATACATGCATGCCCAAAACACACAGACACATACATGCATGCTCAAAATACACAAAGACACATACATGCATGCCAAAAACATACACATACATGCATGCCCAAAACACACACAGACACATACATGCATGCTCAAAACACACGCAGACACATATATGTATGCCAAAAACATGCACAGAAACATACATGCATGCTAAAAGCCACACACAGACATGTACATGAATGCCCAAATCACACAGACACATACATGCATGCCCAAAACACACAGACACATACATGCATGCCCAAAACACACACAGACACATACATGCATGTCCAAAGCATGTACATACACATACATGCATGCTGAAATCACACACAGACACATATATGCATGCCCAAAGCACACAGACACGTACATGCATGCCAAAAACACACACAGACATGTACATGCACACCAAAAACAACAGACACATACATGCATGCCAAAACCACACACAGACATATACATGCATGCCAAAAACACACAGACACATAAATGAATGCCCAAAACACACAGACACATACATGCATGCCAAAACCACACAGACACATACATGCATGCCAAAACCACACACAGATACATATATGCATGCCCAAATCACATAGACACATGCATGCATGCCAAACACACACACACAGACACATGCATGCTAAAAACACATGCAGGTACGTACATGCATGCTAAAACCACACATACACATACATGCATGACAAAACCACACAAATACATAATGCATGCCCAAAACACACAAACACATACATTCATGTCATAACCAAACACAGCACATACATGCACACCAAAACCACACACAGACACATATGTGCATGCCCAAAACACACACAGACATGTATATGAATGCCAAACACACACACAGACATGTACATGCATGCTCAAACCACACACAAACACGTACATGCATGCCAAAACCACACACAGACACGTACATGCATGCCAAAACATGCACAGACACATACAGGTATGCTAAAAACACACACACAGACACATATATGTGTGCCCAAAACACACACAGACACATGCATGCATGCCAAAACACACACAGACACATACATGAATGCCAAAAACTCACACAGACACGTACATGCATGCCAAAAGAAATAATAAATATCATTGAATGTTTTGTAAAGGTTAAACTAAGAATTTGAGTTTGATTTTGTGTATGTATTTTATTTTCAATAGCTAACACAAACAACATAACATCATATTTTTCATAATGGAATTTATAACAGAATTTTAAGGTCTAGCTAAAAGATTGAGGGATAAATAAATGTGGATTTTGAGGGATATTTTCCTCTTGAATAAATATGGATTTCAGATAAGTTTTATATAAATGCGAAAAACCCAATTCGAACTCTGGGAACACTTGTCTACTATCTGGCAGGTAGGTAGAATGATAGTTAGATAATCACTATGTATTTAAAGTACCTCATATTTGAAAGAGACGATTCAATAGGATATTTAATTGTTCTGCAATTATAGTTTCTATGAACTGTAAAATCCAAGATTCTTAAATCATGAAGTCAACAGAAAATAAGGAATAGTTAGAAAAAATATTATACAACTTTTTATATTTTACAAAACTGTATTTGAAAATCATGCCCACTTTAATTTTCAGGGTTTTTGTTTTGTTTTGTTTTGTTTTACACAAAGGTCTGTAAGAAAAATCTCCATTTAAGCTTAGGTCAAAAATCTTACTCAAATGTATATGCCATGAATTTGTGTCCCTAAACATTTTTATGGGAGTTAAAGCCTTTGAAAGAAACCTAATGACAAGGGGGAAGGCAGCTTTCACTGTAAGAGCAGTAATGATTTCTTTCATTTGTTTCATTATCTCTATTATCTGTGATTCTAACATACCATGTTTTGTGTTATAATTCTCATTCCACCACTACCTATTTCTCTCTATGTGTGTGTCTTTTCTGTCTTTTTATCTCTATGTCTCTCTGTGTGTATTTGTTTGTATGTATGTGTGTGTGCGTATGTGCGTGTGCGTGTGTATGTTCTTACATGCTTTCAGAAATATCTAATAAGCGACATGAAGGAAAACAAAAAAAAAACCCCATAATCTCCTGATGTCCTAACATCATACCAAGTACAAAGAGGGGCTTTATAAAATTTAGTGAACAAATTAATAAAAGATATCAACAAATATCTCATGGAATTTATATCCAGAATTGTGCACACAGTGAAAAAAGTTTCTTATGCCTAATTATGTTAATTACAGCAAATATTGCATGTGATTTATTAGGAAGAGGAGTTGGAAGAAGGATCATGGCATCCGGGCCATGTTTCTCTTCAGTTACTCAATTCTTTGCAGCAGAACCCAGACATTTTTTACTGATCATGTGGCAGCAGCGGACAAGCCACTGATGAATGTGAAAGGTGAACTAGGGGTTTGTTTAGAGCTATGTTTGCCCTTTATTCTAATAAGTAACCCACCTCTTATATTAATTGACCTGTGTGGGAATAGCTCATGTTTGGGGGATGGGCAATAAAAGCAGGCAGGCAAGCTGTCCTTACCTGCTATTGTGGTCACATAAATCCTAGCCCTCAACACTCTATGATTACCTAATGAGTCTGTTTCTTTTTCTTTAACCTTTAAAAGATTTTTAATGATTTTTTTTGAGACAGGCTATTCCTTTATCCCTGTCTCCCCAGCTGATCTAAAACTGGCTGTATAGACCAGTGTGACCTCCATTTCACAGACATCTATCTACCTGCCTGTGTCTCCCAGGTACTGGGATTAAAGGTGTACATCACTAGGCTTGTTTTTTCCTTTCAAAATTTTTTCAGTGCATAATCCCAAATGGCCTAGTTGTTGAAACCTGTCCCCTCTCAAAAGTGTCCCCCAGGTATTGTGAGGAATCCCCATGGTGTTCTGTAACAAATCTTTGGCATCAAGGCTCTGGTTTTTCCACCTTTACTCACCTTCCCCCTTATGTTTAGTGACTGTTACCACTTTGTTTCTTTATGGAGTCAAGGCATTATATCAGGACCCCCACTTACCTAGCCCACGACCTATACTCCATTCTTCTCAACACATGTACACACCAACAGAAGAATGAAAACCACATCACATTCTAAGGGGGTCCCTTATTGGTTCTTCATAGGCAACTGAGTTTACTGCAGGATCTAATATAAAGAAACTGCCGTACACAGTCACTAAGCGTAACCCATGTGTTGGCTTCTCATCGCATGGCAAGTATCTGGGAGAGGCTACTTAAATATAGAAAGACATTTTCAAATGTGGTTTTAGAGGTTTGAGTACATGATCACTTGGCCCTATCACTGTGGGCATGTGGTGAGGCAGATCATCAGGGCAGAGGGCATAATGCACTCTGGAGCAGCCAGGAAGCATGAAGAGGGATCAATGAGGAAGAGACAGAGCTCTCATTAACACACTCAGTCACCTACTTCCTCTATGCTCCATCTCTGAAGGTTTCCACATAGCCTGACAATGTCATCAGACTAGGTATCCATTGACAGATGAAGCCATTGATAAAGTCAAAGATCTCATTACCCGGTACTTCCTGAAAATCCCCATCAGCTAACCGCCAAGCTTTCAGCACATGCACCTTTGAAGGACATTTCAGATTCAACAAAAATAATCCCAGTGGTATGTGGTTGGGTACTCTTAGCTTATAAAGCAACATCACAGTGCCTTACAGGTCTAACAGCATCAACAGCTTCTGCAGTGTTTCTGTGTACCAAGGGAAGCTCATGCCACTGCTATGACCCATTGCCAACAATTTACTGTCCCAGTTTTCAGAAACTACCAAGTTTTTTCCAATGCTAGGAATACCACACCATTAAGCATTTCCTAGGACAATTAAGATGGAAAAGTCCATACAGGTAAAATCCCACTTCCTGTATGTATACATGTGGTCAGGCTACTGGCCTTGCAGACAGCCTCAATAACAATAACAGCAGTTTGCATTACCTTCTAATCTGTGTTACTCCACCTGCCCAATTCAATTTGTGCAACCCCAAAGTTAGCCAAGTTTCTGCTCTTTCATTTTCTCTAGTACAAGATGATGGCGAGTAACGTGTCCATCAACTTACCCTCCTCAATTCACGTCATCAAATTCCCTGCTGCATATATGCTCAGCAAGCAAGCATGGACTATGCATAGACTATGACATATTCAGATTAACAATGGAGAAAGTGTATATATGATGCTGTGATGAAACCAGCCACCTTGTATTCTAACAGAAAACATAAAAATGATGTTTTGTTCCAGGGTTCAAATATACCTAACTTAGCTAGTTAGAACCAGGCTGCTTTCTTTCCATCATTCCACTTTGGCATAGGTTCTTTCACACTATTGTACAGCTCCAAGCTACCCAGTCTGGAATCAGTACCTCCAACAAAAAAGTCAAAGTGAGAACCTGAAGCACAGACCAACTAAATATTCATACCTGATTAGAAAGCAAGCAAGCTAGGTCAACAATAGACTCAGAACCAAACTTCAACTCAGCAAAGACAGGCTAGAATTTTTTATCTGATCTACAACCGACAAAATAATTTAGTTCTAGGTCACATTGCAAAGACACCAATAATATGAAAATCCAAAGATAATATGTGTCTGAAAATTTCCACCAGTTCTATATAAATGTTTTACCCAGAGGAACCCCAGGACACAGGATTTAAAAGAAAAATTATAAATATGATCAAGAATGCAATGACTTAACATAAACAACTCAAAGAACTCACAGGGGATAGGAATAAATACCAACTAAAGTTCATGAAATACAAATATAGAGTTGAATGAAGTGACAAAAACAATTCAGGATTTAAACAGTGAAATCACAAAAGAGATAGAAATATTGAAGAAAATTCAGGCTGAAATGAGTATGGAATTGAAAAACTCAATAAGCCAATTTGAAATGACAGGAGGTAGGTTCTCCAACAAAATGAATCAAATGGAAAACACAATATCAAGACTGGAAAATAACCTTGAAGAACTGGACCACTCAAGCAAAGAATATGAAAAAAATTTTAATCCATGGGAATGGATTATGTAGGAAACGAGGGACACAAGGAAAAGACCAAATTTACACATCATAGGCATTAAAGGAGAAGACTCTTAGGTCAATGGTATGGACCAGATCTTTAACATGGTTATCTTTAAACTTCCCCAAATTAAGAAAAGGCATAGCTATGCAGATATAAGAAGCACACTAAACACCAAATAGACAGAAACAGAAAATTAGCACTTCCTATCTCAGTAAAAACATTTAAATGTATAGAATAAAAAGAGGTGCTGAAAGCTTCAAGACAAAAATAAGTTACAAATAAAGGAAAACCCATTAGAATTATAGCTGACTTTTCAATGCAAACTATAAAAGCTAGAAGAGCCTAAAGCAATGTTCTAAATGATCATAGATGTCAACCCAGAATACTTTACTCAGCAAGACTGTATATCATAGTCAAAGGGGGAAGAGAAATATCCCATGATAAAAATAGGTTGAAGGAATTCATGTCCACCAAACTAGTATTACAGAGGATATTCAAAGCAACACAAAGGTCTGAAGAAAGGAATGAGGAATGCCCATACCCAAGAGAAAAGCAAAATAAAAGGCATAGTTATAGAAGGCCAAAATAGCACCAAGAACACAAACAGAAAATAAAATAACAGTAGCCAACACATATATTTCAATTATAACTTAAAATAAGAATGGCCTCAACTCTCCAATCAAAAGACACAGACGAGCTGAATGGATTAAGAAAAAAATTATACCTCTATGTTGTCTATAAGAAACTCATCTTAGGGGCTAAAGAGATGGGTCAGAAGTTAAGAGCACTGGTTGCTCTTGCAGAGCACCTGAGTTCCATTATCAGCACATACATGATGGTTAACAACTGCCATAGCTTCAGTTCCAAGGGATCTGTTGCCCACTTCTGACCTCCATGGGCATTGCATGACACTAGTTCCCTTCCATACATGCAGGCAATACTCTCATATACAAAACAAAAATTTAAAAAGAAATTCATCTTATGTTTAAGAATAGGCAACATCTTAATTGTGAGAGAATGGAAAAAAAGTATTCCAGAAAAGTGGCCCCAAGAAGCAGACATTATAATTCTAGTAATTGGCAAAATACACTTCAAAGTAAAATTAATTAGAAGAGATAAAGAATATCACTTTGTTCTAATCGAAGGAAAAATTGACCAAGAAGACATCATAGTCATGAACATTTTTGCAACAAATTCCATTGCACTCAATTTCATAAAAACAGTACTGCTGGACTTCAAGACATGGATTAATCTCAACTCAGTAAGAACAGGTGAATTCAATACCCCACTTTCTCCAGTTGAGAAGTCAACTGCACAAAAATAAACAGAAAAATATTGAATTAAATGATGTATGTCAAATGGACCTAACAGATACATATAGAAAATTCAACCTAAGCATGAAAGAACATAATTTCTATTCAGCAGCATGTGGAAATTTCTCTAAAATAGACCACATAATGAGGCACAAAAGAAATATCAACAAATATGAAAAACTTTAAATAATTCCATGCATTTTTGTCAGATCACAACACAATAAAGCTTAAAATAAATAGCAAAAGAAGTTCTAATTACTACACAATCACATGAGATTAAGCAACACACTTCTGAAAGATGAATAGTCCAAGAAGTAAATAAAAAGATGAAACTAAATGAAAGTGGTAATAGTAGACAATAAAACCTCTGGTATACATTAAATGGGAGTTTGTAGTTCTAGGAGTCTACATTTTATCATTTTTATTTTATGTGTATGAGTGTATTGCCTGCATGTGTGTACGTCCACCATGTTGTACAAGGATTACAGAAGAGGGTGTTGGATCAATTGGAACTATAGCTATAGATAGTTTTTACCTGCCTTGTAGGCACTGGAGATTGAACCCGGTTTCTCTGCAAGAGTAGCCAGTCAGTGGTCTGAACTGCTGAGCCATCTCTCCAGGCCCAAGAGCCTACATTTTAAAAAATCAGAAAGAGGACAAATAAATGACTTAATGGTACATCAAAGAATCTAGAAAAACAAGAAAAAAACCAAAGTCAAGCCCAACAGATGAAAATAAATAGTAATAATGAATTGGAGCAGAAACCAATGAAATAATAACAAAGAAAACAATGCAAGAATCAAGGAATCTGAGGACTGTTTCTTTGGAAAGATAGAGCCTTAGTCCAGTTAACCTAAAGAAAGAAGTGGGAAATCTAATCAACATAATCAGAGCTGAAATAGGAAACATCACAACAGACATCAAAAAGATCCTGAACATTATAAGGGAGTACTTTAAAAAGCTATATTTTACTAAATTTGAAAATCTAAAAGGAAATGACAATTTTCTAAATTTAGTGCATCCCTAAGTTAAAGCAAGAAGAGAACACAAACATAAACTTACCCATAAAAATAAGGAAATCAAAACAGTAATACATAGTCTCTGAACTGACAAAAGCCCCGGCCTAGATGGATTCACAGCAGAATTTTATCAGATCTTCAAAGAAGATCTACCACCAATACCTTGTAAATTATTCCAGAAGACAGAAACAGAGGAAGAACTCCCAAAGTCCTTCTATGAAGCTAGCATTACTCTAACATCAAAATCAGGTAAATACACAAAAAAAGAAAACTATAGGGCCATATCTCTAATGAACATAGATGAAAAAAATTCTCAACAAAGTACTCACAAACTGCATACAGACACACATCAAAAAGATGAGCAACTTGCCTTTGTTCCAGAGATACAGGGATTGTTCAATATACAGGTCAATAAATGTAATAAGTCAGATAAATGGACCTGAGAAAAATCATGTGATGATATCAATAGGCATAGAAAAGACCTTTCACACAATCCTACATGCATTCATGATAAAAGTGATAGAGGGAATTGGACTGAAGTGAACATGTCTCCACATAATTAAGGCTATATGCAACAAACCTAGACTCAACATCATTCTAAATGGAGAAAAACAGGAAGCATTCCCATTACAATCAGGAACAAGACAAGGTTGTCCACTATCCCCATTCATTTTCAATATAGTGCTTGAAACTCTAGCTAAAGCAGTAAGACAAGAGTAAGAAATTAAAGGTGTACTAATTGGAAAAGAAAAACCCAAATTAAATGTATTTGTAGGTGATATTACAGTATATATAAGAAATCCAAAAAATTCCATCAGAAAATTTCAAAACTTCTGGAAATGATCAACATTTTCAAGGGTGACAGGATACAAAATCAATTTTACAAAAATCAGTAGCCTTTTTATATCCCAATAGCAAGCAATCAAAGAAAGAGTTCATGGTAACACTTTCATTCACAGTAGCCTCAAAACCAAACCAAACCAAGCCAAACAAAACAAAACAAAACAAAAAACTAAGGATGAAACCTAACCCAAGATATTAAAGACCACTCCATTGAAAACTTTAAATCTTTGAAAAAGAGATTGATGAAGATACAAGGAGATGGAAAGACCTCCCCAATCATGAAATGGTAGAATTTATATTGTGAAAATGACCATCCTACCAAAAGCAATTTGTAGATTTAACGTAATCCCAATGAAAATCCTCATGACATTCTTCACAGTGATAGGGAAAAAAAATCCTAAACCACACAGAATTACAAAAGTCCTCAGATAGTCAAAGAAATACAGAGTACAAGTAGTATGCATGGGGTGGCAGGGATTACTATATTAAATCATATGCTATATTACAGAGCAGTAGTCACAAAAACAGCATTGTACTAGCACAAAAACTGATATCAATGGAACAAAATGGAAGACCCAAACACGAGAGCACACAATTTCAGCCACCCGATAAATGAAGAAAGATGCCAAGAACACACATTAGAGGAAAGAGCATCTTCTACAAATGGTGTTGGGAAAACTGGATCTCAAGGGGGTAGAAGAATGAAATTAGACCCTTATCTATTACCCTGCACAAACGTCAACTCCAAATAGATCAAATATCTCAATTTGAAACCTGAAACTGTTAAAAGAAAACATGGGCAGTACCCTACAAGATAAAGGTACAGGAAAGGACTTTCTAATTTGAACACCAGTCACTCAGAAATTAAGGTCAAAATTGATAAATAGGATGTCATTAAACTGAAAAGTTTCTATGAATCAAAGGAAAGAACCAATTGTGTGAAGAGGAAGTCAACCAAATGGGAAAAATCACCATCAACGATATATCTGACAGAGGATTAATGTCCATAATATACAAATACCTCAAAAAACAGCAAGAAAACAAATTACTCACTTAAAAATTGGACATGGTTCTGAACAGAGATCTTTCAAAAAAGGAAATAAAAATAGCTAAGAACACCTTTAAAAGTGTTCAACATCCTTAGCAATTAGGGAAATACAAATCAAAAGTATTTTAAGATATCATCTTACCCTAGTCAGAATTCTAGGATCAAGAGAACAAATGATACCAAATTCTGGTAAAGATGTGAAAAAAGGGGAACCCTGATTCATTGCAGGTGGGATCCCAAATTGGTGGAACCCCTATGGAAAGCAGTGTGGAGAACATTTTACAAACTATAACTAAAACTATCAGATGAACTGGTTCTACCACTCCTTGGCATATAGCCAAAGGACTCATCCTACTGCAGAGACACAGGCAGCCATGTTCATTGCTGCTCTTTTCACAATGACTAAGAAATGGAAGCAACCTAAATGTCCCTCAACTGATGGATGGATAATAAGAATGTGGTACGTTTACAAAGTGTAGTTCTACTCAGCAGTAAAGAAAAATCAGATCATGAAATTTTCAGGTACATGGATGGAATTAGAAAGGGTTACAATAAGAAAGGTAAGGTATGCTCTGAAAAACAAGTGATTTGTGCTTTCTCTCGTTTGGATCTTAGCTGGAAGTCCTTGGAAACAAGTGTATCTTTCACCAGTCATCACACATTTCTTTCAGCAATAGTTGGAGACTTTTACAGAGTTCCACAATTGGTCAAACTCAGAGAATAAGTATCATCATAAGTAACATCCAGCCCTAAGTGACACATCTACAATACAACCTCTACACCTAAGGGAACATGGTAGAATAAGGACAGAAAATATGAATGCATCTTTCAGTTCTCACCATAAATCTTCCTCATGTAAGAGATGGTAATTGACAGAGAAATCCACCACTGGCCAAAGTGGAGAGAATGAGACTGGAAACTATGTGGCCCTGGATAGGACAACTATATTGATCCCTGGCCAATCTGGGCTCAGGGACCATTGCAGAATGATGGGTGGAAAGAGTGTAAGAGCTGGGGTAGGGGATGCTAACAAGGACATTTTTCTTAGCAGCTGGGGAATTTGATCAACTGAGCTTATGGTAATGTTCACAGTGTGCCTAAGACCGATGTGAGCTCAAACCAGGCAAAACTTTACCATAGAAGTGGAGAAGTTGCTAAGAAGCCCCAGCCTAGGCTGAGGAGCTATTGGAAAAGGATAGTTACTGGGAGTGGGAGAGTTGCTTTTCTTTAAAGGAGCCATGCAACATAGGGTGACTAGGATCCAGGGCATGGGCTCACATCATGGGACATCTGGGGACAAAAACTAATGTTATAGGCCTTAACATACATGACAGAATGGATGCAATCTGGTGGGGGGTGCTATATATAAGAGAGGTGGAAATAGAGGAGAGTTCTAAGTATGATCAAGATGTGTTGGATGAAATTCCCCCAAATTCAACCAAAAATAGAAATATAAAATTATCAAAATGGATCAACTCTTTTAACTCTTAGGAGAATAGATTTACCTCATGGAATGGTAGGCTCACTGTCTCAGCCTGAAGTACCTGCTGGGGATTAATTCATAGAATGCATGACTTCTCTGGTAATGTAATTATGTTCTACTAAATTCCTATTTAAGCAGCTTTTTCAAGTAAATCAATAAACTGTGATCCTTACCTAAAGAGAAAAAACTCACATATCCTTTGAAAAATGGTTGTTTTTAAGCTTGGAAAAGTTCCAGTTCAAGTCTTCCTACAGCACACCCTCTCTCTTCCATCCCATCTCCCAATATCAAAAAAATATAAAAATTATAGCTAAATTGTATTAAGGCATCTCAGACTTTCCCAGTTATCTCTAGTTCCAGGTGCTTTTATGAAAAGATTTTCTAGAATTAACAGATATTTCTTATAACAAAAAGGAAATATGGAATTGACCAGGGAGTAGTACCCTCAAGAAATTTCAAGATGGCTATGAGATAGTAAAGCAAAAACAATTCAACTGGAGATCCCTGCCATTGAGTGCTTGCTCTATGCTTTACTAAAATGATTTTCAGGGAAAGCTGTTTAATCTTTTCAGATCTCTCATAAGAGTACAACTGATGTCATAAATATATTCATAAAATACTTGTCTAGAATATAGGAGATAATTTTGTCAACTGCCTATTATTATTAATTATTATAATTATTAATTATTAGTATTATTAATATTTTATGTTAACTTCTAATATTTGAAACCATAAAAACTCTGTTGCTGCTATTATCAAATTATTTATCTAAAAATTGTCCTGTAACAATCTTCTCCTGCTATAATCTTCTAATTTTGGAGCAGACAAGCTATTAGAAATACATCTTGTATGATCTGGGATTGGTATGGGTATATTGTGAACACTAAACAGATATTCCAAAAGCACATTTTGTTGAAATGATTTGCATATACAGCAGAACACGCCACTCTGGTAAGCTAAAAACAAGATTCATTAGCTTTCTAGAACCCTTATTTGACCAATTGTGTAATAGTGGACTTTCTGAGATATTCCACTATTGTCAAGGAGAAGTTGACACACATACCCTTAATTTGTTACTGTAGTTATTTAAAATTTGTTACTGTAGATAATAAAGATTAAAAATGAATTAATGTACTCTATGATCATAAATCCTGACTGATAGAAAGTGACTTAGTGTTTTTATGGTATGCTTTATTTTCAAGCATTTCCAAACCCACATGTTATGTGTATAATGGGACAGCTAGCAGATAATTTAGAATGCATTTTAACCTGTATGTCTCCCTTGTAGCACATCATTTCTGGATATTGGATTTAGACTTTTGAAACCAGAAACAAGGCCCAAGAAGATGGCCCAGCAGTTAAAGACATTTGAAGACAAACTCAAGTTTGATGACTTGAGTTCTACTCCTGGGACCCACATGGCAGAAAAAGAGACTGACTCCCACAAGTTGTCCTCTCACCTCCACATTTATGACACATGCATGGAAATCAATCAATCAATCAATCTATCATCTATCTACATATCATCTATCTATGTACTTTAAATTTTTTTAAAGAGAAAACAATGGTAGAAATTCAAAATATCCTAATTTGAGAACAGATGTAAAAATGTTATTGAAAATATCATGTGCTTGATATAAATCTGAATCTTGACTTTTATTATTAATTTCATTTTATCTGAGTGTATTGCCTGCATGTATGTAAGTGCACCTATATTGTGTAATACCTACAGAGGTCAGAAGAAGCCATCAGATTCCCATGGAACTGCAGTTACGAATGGTTGTTAGCCTCCACGTGTTGCTAGGAATTGAACCCAGGTCCCTGTCAGAACAGTCAGTGCTCTTAACTACTGAATCATCTCTCCAGCCTCTAAATCTTGTCATTTTAAATTTTAAAAATACACCTCTCTCTAATTTTAGAACTTGCTACTGTAGGGACTTCTTAAATTTGTTCCATCACAGTTATACATTCAGAGCATGCCCTTAGTAGCATCTGCTTAAAAATCAGGGGGATGGAGATGCCTCAGTTGGAAGGATATGGGCAGAAAAGAGCCCCCAGTGGCTATTTGCATTTAATCATACTCAGCCTTTCTTCTAGGGGTTCCAAATTAGCAGTGGGGAAACTTATTCTTTATTTTCTAGTTTGAGCAAGCAGGTGTTTTTTTCACAGGGTCCATATGTTCTTTAACAAGCTTTATCCACTATGGCCTAGGGCAGTGTGGAATACAGCCAGCATCCTTACAAGCCTTTCCTTTTATTCCAAGGAGAATATGTGAAATGTGTGAGAATATGAGAATATGTGTGCCTGTGTGTGTATCAAGTCTCTCTCTCTCTCTCTCTCTCTCTCTCTCTCTCTCTCTCTCTCTCTCTCTCTCTGTATGTGTGTGTGTTTAAGAGCCAAAGCAAAGCAATAGAGCTGATGCTTTCTCTTTCAGCAGGTGGTACATACACTCCTTGTGCCAAAAAATCCCAGTGAAAATGAGCTGTCCATGAAGCCCAAGCTCCAAACTTACCCCATGCCAAATCTTGCTTGTCGGCATGTTTCCCAGCAGGCTACAGCACAGCTAAGGTAGACCCTGAGAGCAGATGTTCTCTGCCTGGAGAATGGGCAGTGGTCCCACCAAGTGGATCTCTCAAGTTTAAAACTGGAGTCAATAAGAAAAAAGAAGACTACTCTGAGAGTTGACTGCTCTGTGTTTAATCAAGATCACCATGGACTCCTTAGAGGAGCAGGGCAGGGTGATAGGGGAAAAGACCATGGAGGTAAGAAACAGGCTTGTGTTGGAACATTGGAGAAGTGGAAGATTCCTGGAACACCAAGTAAAACTAGTCAAGACGTGTGTCACTGATGCTTTCCTTTGCAGACACAGCTTCATGATTATCAGCAAAGCACTTTTTGCATTGTTGGAGAAAACCTCACAACTATACTCACCTAAGCTCCATATTGCTTTTGTAATATAACGGAAGAAATAGCATGGGCCTCTTTATTCTATGCTCCTGAGAAATGTAAGAATTTGTTACTAAATGAATATAGTAGTCTAACCTTCCTGTAAGTTTGTACTGGATAGCTTCAGATGTCAACTTGACACTCCTAGGAGGCGGGAACTTCAACTGAGGCATTCTTCCATCAGAATGACCTGTGGTCTCCTTTGTGAGGCATTTTTAATGGTTAATCGAAGTGAGAGTGCCCAGGCCCTGGGCCACTCCTGGGCATGTGGTCTTAGATCCTGTAAGGAAGCAAGGCCAGGAGACACAAGCCAGTATGCAGTGTCCTCTGTCTCCAGGTTCTTGTCCAGAGCTCCCGTGCTGCAGTCCCTAACTGATTCTGTGATTGAGATATTAAGCAAAAAAATCCCTTTCTTCCCCAAATTCCTCTTGGTCATGGTGATTATCATAGCAGGAGAAAGCAAATACAGACAAACCTGGATAAATTAAACATTGAATTGAATGAAGCAAGATTTCAAATACAGACATTGCAGCAATTTAAAAGAATAAAATTAGTGGTAATGTCTTGTCTGATTAAAAAGTATACTTCTCAAATAAAGTCTGGCAGGACTAGATGGCTACCAGGATTGTATTATGCGTATGGACGTCTTCCTTTCCTAGAAGAATGCTTTCCAGTGACCTGATGCCTGATGGCTGGCTTTGTATTCATGTCATCTACATTTCCTTGGAGTCTGTTAGAAATGTAGATTCTATAGCTCCATCCCAGACCCTATGGACCCAAATCTGCATTTAACAAGATCTTTGGGTGATTTGCAAAACATTAAAATCTGATAGACTGTCTTTTCAAAAGTTTGATCCACTGCTATGATAAATACCACAACCAATGCAATCCAGGAGAGGAAAGTGTTTCCTTGGCGTATACTCCCAGGTCCCAACACATCACTGAGGAAAGTGAGTGCTGGAACTCAAGCAGGAATTGAAACAGAGGCAATGGAGGAACTCTACTTCCTGGCTTGCTCACTCCCTCATGTTAGCTACTTTTAAAAAATATAATTTGATAATTTTTATGAGTTTCATGTAATAAATTTTGATAGTATTTAGCTCAACTCCCCTATCTACACCCCTCTTATACACTCCTGCTGTTTTTCATATACTCTGTCATATACATTAAAGTCTATAGAACTAAGTTTGTGTCCCCAAATGTCCTTCAGTGTGTATTCGTCCACTGAAATCTGGTTAACCTATCTAGTGTCACTAAAGAAAAACAACTCTTCCTCTCCCAGTAGTTATCGGTTGTCAATAGTTCCTCAGTGAAGATTCTCCCCCTCTTCCATACTTCTATACAGGGATTTCATCTGGTTTAAGCTTGCATTGGTCCTTTGCATTCTATTACCATGGCTATGGATTCATATGAATAACTGACCAACTGGAAAACTCTGTTTCCTTGTGGTCATCAACCACCTGTGGCTCTTACAAACTTTCCACCACATCTTCTGCAATGGACCCTGAGCCTTGGATGGAACAGGTTTAACGTAGGTCTCCTATTCAGAGATAAGCTCTCTGTTGTCTCTTATTCTTTGTAGTTTGGCCAGTTGTGGACTTCTAGGTGAATTGTCATCTGTTGCATAAGGAAGTTTTGCTGGTATGAGATGAAAGATGCTTTAATATTCTTTCCACCCCTTGTTCCCTATGTTCCCTGAGCTTTAGGTGTAGAGGCTGCATTTTAGATGAATCACTTAGGGCTAGGCACCTGACAGACACTTATTCTCTATATTTGACAAGTTGTGGAATGTTGTTAATAGTCTGTGTCTATTGTAAAAAAGCTTCTTTTATGAGTGGTAAAAAGTATACTTGTCTGTAAATATAAGGAAACATATTTAGAATACAGTAAGAAATTCCATTGATCTAGGGGTGTGACAAAAGAAGGCTTTTCTATAAAATCCATGACTTCTCCAGGCATGTATATTTGGCTATGTGTACAGCACTACACATGAGTTCTTTCCCATTGAGTAGGCCTTAAGTCCAAATAACCAGATGTTGATTACCACCAAGATAAAAGTGTCACTACTGAATATTGGTAGAGATTAATTTCTAAGCTGGTCATTACTGTGGCTTATACAGCCCAGGACCAATTGTCCAAGGAATGGCGCCACCCATAGTGGGCCTGGCCCTCCTACATCAATTAATAATCAAGACAATCCCTCACAACATGCCACAGATCAATCTGACTTAGGAAATTCCTTTACTGAGGTTTCTCCTCTCAGAAGATTCTAGACTGTGTCAAACTGACAACTGAGGCTAACCAGCACACTGTCTTTCCTAGAGCATCAGGGAAGCTTTCCCTCTCCACCTCCTCCCCACTGCCCTTCCACTCCTCCTTTCCCTCCCCCTCTTCCAAAAGGATTTATTTCATTATACAATCTTGGCTGAGCTATAACTTATGTTTCTCCTGCTTCAGCCTCCTGAAAGTGCTTATATTATAGGCCAAGCACTACCAGGCCAAGCAAGAAAACTTAATTTGCATATTAATTTGCAGTTATTATGAATTTCAGAGGTAATATTGATTGTAATGTATCTATGATACCTAGGTACTGAAATCATCAGTCACTATCTCAAATGATGTAGGGATACATGTGTTGTCTGAAAAGTGAATTTGGTTTATATAATTTAAAAATAAACCAGAGTCTATTCATTTGAGGCACTGAAGTTTAAGCTTGCTTGCTTCAGTTATAGTAGACTCTGCTTTTTTTGTTTATTTATTTATTTTTTTTTTGAGACAGGGTCTCCTTATAGCCCCAGCTGACCTGGAACTCATTCTGTAGACCAGGCTGGCCTTGAACTCACAGAGATCTGCCTGGCTCTGCCTCCCAAGTGCTAGGATTAAAGGCATGCACCACCACGCCCAGATTAAAGACTGGTTCTCAGCCACCATGTGGGTGCTGGGAATCGAACCCAGATCCTCTGCAAGAGCAGTTGGTGCTCTTGAAACCGCTGAGCCATTTCTCCAACCCTGACTCTGCTTTATTATTCTGGGTCATTTATTTCAAGAAAATAATGATACCAAGATGCATCCCATTATAGCATTGGTTAGCTATCATAAAGTCAGCACAGTGAGAATTTCAGTGCCTATTAAATTGAAGCTATCAGTCTCAGATAAGATTGTTCTAACTAATCTTAAATTTAATCTATTAGACAAATAGGTTATTTAACCATTTAACTTAGTGTGTTAGATAAAACTGAAAAAAAAAAGGTATAGCTGTCTTCTTTGATGGAAAAATCACAAATGATGGTGAAAAGTGACTCAAGCATAAGTGTTGTGGTAAGACACCAGAATGAGATTTGTCCATGAAGAAATCAGGTATGAATGCTGATCCACTGTGGAATACAGCAAGCACTGGGAAGGGTCATGTGCTCCCACCCATGTAAGTGGAGACTGCATCCTGCTATTGACTTACTCTCTGAACTTGACCTGAAACCAATGGAATTCTGTAGGTTAAACAATGGCAGGATGTCTCTGGAAATGTTCACATTTCAGGGATCTGGAAGGAACTATTCAAAACACATTCTTTTTAAACTCATGGAATATTTACCTACTGCCCAACAGATAATAATAGTTGTTAAATATCAAAGGAAATTCCTTACTTCTCAAATTCAATAGGCCTTTACTTTAGAAGAAAATACACTTGTAGATTTTCAAGAAAAGTTTTTAAACATAGAAATTCTTAGGAAAATATTTAATAAATAAATAAATACTGTGCTTCCCAAGTTTTCAGGTGCCTTCAGTCAACTGAAAATCTTGAAAAAACACAAGATAGCCTGATCCTAGTGCATGTTTGGTGGGTCTGAAGAACTCAGAATTTGTATTTTTAAAAGTTACTTAATGATGGTGATGCTGTTGGTCCAGAGGTCACATTTGAAAACATCCATACTCTAGTAAGACATGTTGCCGATTCATTTCATGGCTGATTTTAGACTCATGTATTATTATACTACCAGAATTAAACATTTTCCATGTGCCCAGTACAATGAATGCTGCTAGAAATACAAAGCTGACTTTCAGACTTGCTGACATATAGGACATAGTCTAAGGGGATTAGATCACCCAGGCTGATGGAGAAGTTACTTATCTCCTTAGCCATTAACAACAGAAGCTCTCCTACTGCCCTCAATTTAGGAGAGACTACTGTTCCTCCTTACTGTACTTCTACATTTGTCTGTCTTCAGGATGTCCAGAGAAGAAACAAGAATTGTTTTCACATCTCAATTCTCTTCATGCCCTCTCGGGTGACATTCAAGGCTAGCAGATCATTGCGATTTCTCATCTAGAGAAGACAAATCTTTTCATGCAGCTCTGAGTCTCATTTTCAGGCCCTCACAAAGAAGGCTTAGTGGGTTGCTGCTTCCTGCAGGTTGAATCTTCAATCATCCTTATGCATCAGTTACCAGACTTAGGTGTCAACCTTGGTTTTTTCCTCCTTGGATTTGCCCATAGACTATGTCCCTGTTCAAAACACTTGAGCAATAGTAGTGATCCTGTGGTTATGATGCCTTGGCCCATGCTTCCACCTACATCTTTCCATCCTTATTTTCCACCTTTGGCATTGGAGCTTCTCTGTATGTTCAAGAGCTTCTTGGTATGTCTGTATCACATATGTGAATGGCTTGTTAGCTTCATTTGGCAAAGCGTTTTACAGGCATTGTGTCTCCTAGAATACTCTCTACACTACATAGCTACCTCTGCTGTTTCTACTTATTCATGTTAATGTTGGCTTTAGAACATAGTCTTGAGTTATAAAGGTTTCCATAGTAGAGAAACTCAGTCAGAGCATTCCTTGAAAATTTGAGCCCAAACATTCCTTCACATAAGTCCTCCTCGATGAGCTAACTTCCTTAGTCTCTGGGTATTAATTTGGAGTTACTTACTTGTCAAAACATCTACTTAGTCTGATTTTGGTATTTTCTACTATGTGTTTATCTCAAGTATAGTAGTTTCCTTATTTTAATTTTTATTAAACTTAGAATTGTTTGTTTGTGTATACTGATAGACCAAAGCACGAAAGTTGTTCTCTCTTTTATGTGTACATATGGTGTAGTCATGTACACTTACACTATTCCATGCATACATTCATATATACATACATGCTCACATGGATAAATTCAGTCTGAATTAATTGGGCAATGATTAGATTCCACGTGTTGTTTAAATAGTGGAAATCTATGCCAATTATTTTTAAGTGGTAACTCAGTGTCCCTCACCCATTACTTCTACTATCTCCTGATTTCCTATGGACACCTGGTCATAACACCTACCTGCATGTTAGTAAAGAGGGTTGATGAGACTTACTGATCCTTAACAGCAAGGCTGGGAAGGAATACTGTTTAAAATTATTGACTTAAACAACACAATTTCTCTTATTTCATGGGTAGTAACTACTTAAGTGGCTCGCTTAGATAAAAGGGGAGCTAGAATAATATCTTCCAGTTACATTTCTGCCATGTAGAAAAATGGCACAAATCTTTAGCTGGCCATAGAATATCTCTTCCAGAATGTAACACCCAACTATACAAGCATAACCTTTTTGCAAATTTGCCTATCACTTTAAGAAATCCAATCCAAATTATACTGTTACCATTGCCAACTTAATGTCCAGGGCTTCATAATAGCATGCTCAACACTCTATCAGGACTATATGTGACTTCATTTGGTCTAGAAATGTATGAACTGTGAAGCCCCATTATACAGATAAAGAGCAGAGACTTGAAAAGAGTAATGCCACATTTGCTTACATCATGGGTGGCAGGATCAAGTTTCCTCCCTTGGCCCTGCTGATTCTAGATCTCAAGCTATTTCTGCTCTTCTGTTCTACCTTCCTTCCAGGGGTCCTCTTATTCATGCAAAGAAGCAACTTCTCTGAAGATAGTTTTCTCTTTTTTCTCTTGGGTCTAAATTACTTTTCACTTAGATATTATTTATATCAGAATGATTCCCAAGGATGAGAATTTTACTGAAATTGGTTAAAATGAAAAATTCATCAGAGCACATGAAAGAAGAGAGGGATAATGCTGAGATTGGGGGCCTAGCGGACTTGGGAAACCCCTCTTCAAATCGAACCTTTTCTGAGAGCAAAGAGGAACTATCTGGCATCCATCAACCCAAACCTACAATAAAATGCCCTCTGGCTAATGTTCACAGGGAACGTCCTGGGACACTCGGCTAGAAATGCTACTTTGGCCTGAAAGATTAATTGGTTAATCATGAACAACCAATTAAGAATCATAGCTTTTTGTTCTGCAGGAAAATGTTGCTGCCAAACATAGCTAGTCATTAATGTTTTTCATTTAGGATAATTTGCTTAATCTTCTAATATGTTCCATATGGTCTTGATTGTGCCTTGTCAGCATAGTAGTTGTCCTTAAGTCACCCTCATATAACATGGGATTATTTCAGCACAAAATATGAAGGGTATGAAACATTATCTGTATTTTAAGTTAATTGTAAGTTTTCATTGATTTTTATCGGTTCAATTAAACAAATTTATATCATATTTAGACATTTCAAAATTTCCAATGGGAATTTCAGCCTGTGTTCTAAAATTCTCATGAAGTATCCATGAGAAATATGGTATTTTCACATACAAAGCTAGCTAAAAGATAGAAGTTTTCATGGTACTAAGTCTGACCTTCAAGTTCAAAAATTTTAGGCTTCCTCAGAAGTTAACAATCAGATCTGAGCTTATGATGAACCTGTTTCAAAAATCTCCTACAAGTAGAAAATTAACTCCTGCCTTACCCTGTGTGAGGTGTCCCATGAAAGAGTAACATGACAGATACTGATCAAAACTGTAGTCATATGCTTAGGAAAGACAGCTTTGGTTAAAGGGACAGCACTGATTGCCAAGGCTGAAGTCATATGCATAGGAAAAAGATAGGTTTGGTTCTTAGGTCAGATAGTCAAACTTGTTTTTCATTGAGGCTTTCTTGACCCCATTTCCAGTGTTATATGGTCAACATTCCAGAGTGTTTCTGCCTTTACTGCCAACATATGTGATCCTGTTTATAACCCCGGTTGAGGTATGGAAATCTATGTACAGGCAGTATAAAACTGTGTTACCTACATAGCTCGGACTTCTCTGGTCCCATGGGAAGATAACTGAACAATCTACAGCTGAATTTATGAGGACAGTAATGATGCTGTGTGGAAATGTGGAAGACTTCATTTCTTCTTCCTTAGTGTATCACATTTCTAGTGTTCCAAAATCTGGAAGTTTTGTCCTTCTTGATTGTACACTGGTCTGAATACATCCGTCTGATTTCCATGAGTGAGTGTACCAAACATTTTACCTTCTTAGCCTTGCTTATCTCTGGCCCCAGAAACATGACTGGGGTCCAGCATGCATTCAATCTGAGCACTTCTTTTAGACTTATTTATTATCCACATTTCTTTCTAGGAATGGTATCTATATTTTTCCTTAGGAACACTTTGACTATGTTATTTATACTTTTAACTAATTATAATAGTATAATATTTAATTATAAATTAATACATTCCTCTTATTGTTCATCACATTCATCCTGTCTCATGTATTTTTCCTCATCTGTTTATTTGTGTCAGAATCAATGCTATCTCTAGGTCAGGTGTCGTTATTGGTTAGTATCTCTAGGCTCAAGACCAGATGATTGCAGTTGCTTAATAATTCAATCAACAAGTCACATAGGACCATTTAAATTTAAGGTGTAATTCCTAGGTCTTACTTGGTTTGGTTTAGTTCTTGGAATGAACCTAGGCCTTAAGCATGCCAACATGTGCTTTACCATTGAGGTATGTTATAAACCTCTCAAGTCCTAACTCTTGTCTAAACATGGTCAGGCAAGATCATGACATTCCTGAGTTAGCTCATAAAAGCATCAATAGCAAAAGTGGAAGACATTACCAGTACATTAGGAGAACATGCCGGAGATGGGAGGGAAGTATCCGACAGACCTTGTCACACTCTCAGGATTGCAAAGCAGTGGTGTATCAGGAGGATGTTCAGGTTCATTCGATACAGACTGCTGGACTCTGATTCAGAGCTTCTACTTTGAAGAGCTGGTGTGAGCCCCCCCTCCCCCCAAAAAAGAAAACAAAACACAAGATCCCAGATAATGCTGATGCTGCTGGTCCATGCATAACAGTTTTGGAACATTGTTCTTGAAATATTGTTCTTGATAATGATGTAAATTAAAAGTGTTTCCCATTCGCTCCCTCCAGGGGGAACACAAAGAGACCAAGCTTCCAGAATCATCTGTCTGCAAGTCTCCAAGTTTCCCATTTTCTGGCTTACAGGGCACGGGTGAACTACCTGGTGTGGACTTCATTTTTGGCATCTCTCAGCCATCACCATTTCTCAACTCTCTTCTAGCAGAAACACTAGCCATGTAGTTATGTTTAAAATCATGGGAGGTAAGTATTCGCCAGTTTTTGTTTCTCTCCATGGCAATTATTCATAATGCTTGTTGTGAATATATTGGAAGGAGAGGGGCATCTGGAAGGGTGGGAGAATTAGCCTTTGGGATTAATTCTGGAGAATTCACTGAGCTAGAGAAAGGATTTAGTGTGGCAGCCTACAATAGAAAATAATATTTCATATTTTTATCCTGCTATGAATCCTTCCCTAGGTAATTTATTTTATTTTGCCTCTTCTTTCCTTAGAATTGGAGTCTAACTTTTTCTGCATTATGTCTTCCAAACAGTTAATTCCCATATGCTCCAATAACGAAGCAATGAATATTCTTCTAGCATTATACATTGAGTACACATTTTACTTTCAAGAATCAGATGTTTACAAACAAGCATTTCGCTTTATTGTGCACCCGACATGCTTTCGTTGACTCTTGAGGCACCTCCCATCTGCTTAAAGTATTCCTATTTGCCTTTCCAATTTCAATAAACTCACTATAATTCATGTATTAATACTGGGTTTGACGATGGTAGATACTATTCAATGCACAGTTACATCCTCTAGAATTCATGCTGTCCATACATAACTATCCACAATTTTAAGAAGGAGCTTTGAGAGAAGGTACAACCCAAATCCCAGTAGTGTAGTCTGCCTTTCGTCAACTCTATCCATTACTGCACTTTCTGTATATCCATGTGTTTCAGTGTGGACCAGCTGTTATGAGAGGTTAGGAATTTTGCTAAACATCAGACACTAGGAAAGAAGCAGTTATGTGTTCAAAATGCTTAAGAGGAAATCCATCAAACTGACTCTATAATCAAGTTTCCAGAAGACGGAGTCATGCATGTTAGTCTTCATTGCCTTGTTTCCACCAATGCTTCAGTTTCCCCTGTGAGTGTGTGTGTGTGTGTGTGTGTATGTGTGTGTGTGTGTGTGTGTGTATGTGTGTGTGTGTGTGTGATACAGAGTAAGCTAAGGTACAGAGGATAACATAGGCAATGGTTTTGGAAAATACAATAAGCTTATTTTGTCTACTGTCCATGGTGCTGGGCTAGCAGGAAGAGCTGCTTCATTGAAATCTGGAAGTGAAATCGTTAAACCTTGTTTTCTTCTTGATTTTCTCTTTACAGATGAATGGAATTCATCAATACTTCATTTTATCATATTCTTCATTTTCTATTGCACCTGAATTTTTTTTTTTTTTTGG
Source organism: Rhizomys pruinosus (assembly GCA_009823505.1). Lineage (NCBI taxonomy): Eukaryota > Metazoa > Chordata > Mammalia > Rodentia > Spalacidae > Rhizomys > Rhizomys pruinosus. Next base: position 160,903 of record VZQC01003337.1, read on the forward strand.
TCTTTTTGAGACAGGGTCTCCCTGCAGCCTCAGCTGGCCTGGAACTCACTCTGTAGATCAGGGTGGCCTTGAACTCACAGAGATGTGCCTGCCTCTGCCTCCCAAGTGCTAGGATTAAAGGCGTGTGCCACCATGCCAGGCCCTGCACCTGAATTTTTAGGAAACAGTTCTCAGCTAAGGATCCTACCAAATTTACAAGGGTGAGGATTTCAAAACAGAGAGCATTAAGGAAAGTCTCTAGATCAGTGTTTGTTGAGGACACTAAAACACTTAGATGTATGTAAAGTGTTTGGTAGGTTAAGATTAAAGTACCTAGATACAGATGGCAGAGGTATTTAGGCTGTGCTGAAGACCAACAACCATTTCTTAGAGGAATCTGAGGGGCAAAGCCTGAAGAACAGCTTTCCAGCATTCAGGAAGCCATACGGACTGATGCCACAGTAGAACTCCAAATATCATGCCTAATAAATGTTCTGCTTTAATCATGGCTATAAGGTGTCAGTGTGCTTATTTCATTTGAATTTTTCTCCCTATAGATTGCAAGCACCTTGAGGGCAAGCTTTGTGTTTGTTTCTTCACATAGCCTTCACCTCTACCAGCACACAGCAGATGCCTTTGAAACATCAGTAATTGTTGAAGCATTATTATTATTAATAGAGCTGAGTAACATTCAAAAATTATTAAGTCCTAGGAGCTATTTGACAGAAACAAAATGTAATCATTCTTTAATTACTGGTATAAAATTGCACTCTTATATCAACCACTCACACTTGAAATTAAAATGGAATCTCTCTTGTAATAATATTAGAAGAAGAAAATTCATGATTTTGCATTAATGTGCTTTCTGGTTTATTACTTAATAAATTACTGTTGGTTGCAAGAAATATTTTAGAAGACCTTAACTGGTAGGCTCATTGTATTCCATGAACATTGAGGTTTTGAAAAATTATTCTGACAACTTTTCACAAAATGAAAATGATTTAACAAATTATAGGGATGTGAAATGCTAGCTCTTGGTGACCTGCTGTTTTCATGAATCTGTCATGTATATTATAAATAAATCATGGCCATTTTATTGTTCCAGCTTGTTATATTGTTCATTTCAGGACAATGTTGTCTTCAGTGTAGATAAATGAAGTGTTTTCTTTGTATGGGTTGTTTTGCAGTGGACAGTCAAAGTAGCTCATAAGTTAAAATGGTTAGAATCTTTCTTAAAACTCCCCAAGTCCTCTTTTTTTCTGGATTGAAATTTCATAGTAAATGCTAAGATTAGAATTGTCTTACTAACTAAAATAATCTGTTTTACCATGTTTAAAAAATACAAAGATAAATCGAAGTGAATGAATCTGTGTTTCCTACATTGCTTAAAGATAGTCTAATCACATAAGATGAAGAAACAACCAATAAATAATTCTGAAGTCTAGAGGAGGCTAACAATTTGAACTTCCAGGCTGTGGGGATAGCATAGTGGTGAAAGGCTGAGGATGAGAACCGCAAGGAACAATTTGAACTTCCTTGTCCTTCCTTCCTTCCTTCCTTCCTTCCTTCCTTCCTTCCTTCCTTCCTTCCTTCCTTCCTTGTCAATGAATTTGGATAGGAAGATGTCTAAAATCTCCCTCCCTCCTATAACCTTTTTCATCTGTTATGATGTATACATTGTATTGACAATTATCTCTACTACACAGCACTTTAAGTAATGTCAAACAGGATTTAGTAAAACTCAAGAAATGATAAATGCAAAATTCAAAGAGACATTACATTGCCCCTTCAGTATGTTTTTCTTATGGTTTATTGCAGACCATAAAAATTCATTCCTCTTTTTCAGGATAACCAGAAAGACACTATTGTGGAGTTCACATGTCTTTTAGAAATCCTTACACAAACATATCTTTAAAAAGATTTAAGTAAGCAGTATGTGTAATCTTATAAATTAGTTACATTATACTTATAACAGCCAGAGTGTAAATAGTAATTAATGTCTATTGCACATAAGCAAGTTAAACTTTGGTGTAATTTACATTCTGAAAGATTAATTTGCATAATGAGCTATGACCACTTTAAAAGATGACAATAGTGGCTGGTTCAAAGCACTTTATCATAAACGCAGGCTGTACACAGGGAAGGGGATTTTCTATTTGGCTTCTTTCTGAAAGTAAATATCCAAGAAAATCTAAAACTTCTTAAGATTGAAAAAAAAACAGTGGGAAAATAAAGCAATTGGGTATATCTGGCCAATATTCACCAGGCTCCAAGACATGAAAATTATTATTGTTTATTATGTCATTCAGAGACCACATTAAGAGCTTAATTGCATGCGATATTATACTAAATACTAATATGACAGGTCTTGACTTTTTTTTTTAAATATGTGAATAATATGGCCAGGCAGTTCATTTAATTTCATATTTTTGTGTATACATATAACAAATATATATTAAAAGGATGTAATTGAAACTCCTTTATTTATTTTTATAGATCATCTATGTACATTTTATTACCATTTCAATTTTTGAACAAAGATTTTAGGTTTCTAGAAAAATGAAATAATGGAGAAAATGGTAAAACACATATATACAATTCTCCTTTCAAAACACTCTAGTAATAGTTTTACATATTTCAGCCATCTGTGTGCCAGAAATTATGCTGAACAAATTATTTATTTCTAGGCAGAGAGCATAATTATTCCCAGTTAATTCTCATTTCCCATTTTACTTGTGGCAATCACAAAATTGAAATTGAGTCCTTTTCAACTTTGGCTGTGTTGGGAAGTATTATAATTGTAAATATCTCATGGCTGTTATAATTTAAGCCCATTTTCCTTGATCATCTGTAGAGCAAAGAAATTGTCTATTGCCATTCTTCCACAGCCTCCTTTCTACTACATGATTAAGTTTATCCTGTTTAATTTTTAAATAATTTTATAATAATCTGAGAATTTTTTTCCAAAGCCAAATTTTATTGAAGCTTTTGTGCATTTCATACAAAAGTTCAAATCAAATCTAGATAATCTGAGAATTTAGTAAATGTTTTTATCACATTCAACTCCTCTGACAATTCCTCTTAGTTCCACCCCACCTCTCTACCACGCCAACAATAAGACATGTTCTCTTGTTATTTTATGTGGGTGAAATAATCAGTGAGTCCTTGTAGCTCTTCTACAAATCCTCCTTGCAATCTCTACAGCCTTCCTAATATGGTAAGGGTTTGCTATAATGTTGTAACTGATTTTTCCCAAAATGATGGCTGAGAAATTCATGATTTTTTTGTATGCATCAAGTGTGGTGTTTGCTTTCTACACTGCAGACAGAGCTCCCCTGGAGACTTAAAGAAACCTTGCCACTTCTCATGTTTTACTTTCTAATGTAACCTACATTTTGTCAACACTTTGTTGATGTGAACTAGTGTAAAAGCTCTGTCTTTGATCGTACCCTTACAATTATCCTTTGTAAATTTCTTCTATTGATTTCTAGTTCACAAAATCTATCATTTTAGTGCTAGGTTTAGAGCCTAAGAAGCTGAGCAACCTTAAAGCAACCTGCAACCTTCTTTCCAGACTTCCGTGTGAAAATTCACTCAGGCCATTCTTTGATGGAAACATGGAGAAAGAGCCATCCTGGAACTGAACACTGCATAATATAATTGTGAAGACAGATTGGGTTTATGATTTCCCACAAATCTCTTAGGCCGTCATAAGAGCATCTTTTCTTCCTCATGAAAGGCTTGTAAACAGGAAAAGCACATAGCTTCAAGAGAATCCGAGGTGGCTAAGCATCCTTGCTCCAAAGTTAGTTGGTCTCCTATTCCTTCTTATATATTCTCTTAAGGGATGATAAGCAGGTCAGCCCAATAATATATATATATATAAATATATATATATAATATATAATATATATAATAAGTAGCAAAAGACTAATGGAAGAAAGAAATTTCTTACATCATTCTCCCAGCCTAGCAGTCTTTCTCCCATTCTGCAACCCCATCAGCTTAGCAATACATCTTTTTTTTCCCATGACAGCAGCAAGTCATTCAGAACCTACAACTGATTCCACAATGCTGATTTTTCTAAGGTCCTATAACACATTTTACCATGTGGTTTCAGAAAACCTGGTGTTATCTCTACCTCAGTCAACTCCTTTGCCTTCTATGATACTCTATTGTTTCCTTTGTTTTAGCCCATGGTAAAAAGGAAACTTTTGCTGGACATGGTGGTGCTCACCTTTAATCCTAGGACTCGGGAGGCAGAGGCAGGAGGATCTTTGTGAGTTCAAGGCCAGCCTGGTCTACAGAGTGAGTTCCAGGTCAGCTGGGGCTACGGGGAGACCCTGTCTCGAAAAGACAAAAAATAAAAATAAAAATAAAAATAAAAAGGAGACTTTCTATATTTGATATTTAGCTATATTTTGAATCTCCCTTTGCCTAAAAGTTGATAACTTATATAAAGGTCACTAATCTTAGAGTGTGCACGTATGGTTTACATAAGTTTCTACAATCATACAATAAACATCAAAATAAAGATTTGAGTAATTTCGTCACTACATAATATTTTTTGCCTCCAAAATTCCCGGCTGTCAACAAAACCCTCCCCTAGCATTTCATTCATTTTGATAACTTCAGAACTTTGAGAGAAGTTTTGTTGCCTCTCTCTCATTCCTTTCCTTTCTCCCTCCCCATCTCTTTCCTCTCTTTTATTTCGTTGCTTTGAGACAGCTTATTCATGCTGGCCTTGAACTTCCTTGTGTAGTTACCTACCTACAATACTGAATTCCTCTTCCTCTTATCCACACCTCCAAACGCTATGCCCAGCTGAAGGTAAAGCCCATATTCCTGAGCTCATGATTTCCTTCCTCAACTTCTGTCCTATGCAACCCCAGCAGACTACTTTGCATTTCTTCTATTTGTATAGTATTATTTATACAGTTTTGGGGATTAATAGCTCTTTGGGATTAATACCTCTTCTGATTAAAAAGTGAAATCATGAAATTTGCAGATAGATGAATGCAACTATGAACTATTATACTAAGTGAAGTAACAGATTCAGTAAAACAAGCAATACATGTTCTCTCTCATTTGTGGATCCTAGCTCCAAGTCTGGAGATGAGAGTCTATATCCCGATGTAACTGCAGGAGCCCAGAAAATGGAAAGAACCATGGGGGTAAAGGGAAAGAAACAGCTGGGACAGGTGTTATCAGGGGCAGAAATGGGAAAAATGGGGGATAGTTTAACAGGGGAGGGAGCAGGGAGAATTGTACAGGGGGAGAGAGAAGAGAGATAATTAATGCTTTGGTTCCTGAAAACCCAAGGGAAGTTTATTAGCTCAATAGCTTACTAACACACACATACACACATACACACACAGATACATTATACACACATGTATGTATGTATGTATGTATGTATGTATGTATGTATGTGTCTCTCTCTGTGTGTGTGTGAATGTGTATAGCTGAAGGTAATGTAACAGCAAACACAGTGCCTGGCAGAGTAAACTTCTCTTCTGTTATTGGTATAGATAGTCCAAGTGACTCCTAAAATAACAGAGGGTATTTCCATAGCCCTTGATTTTCTACCACAAATTAAAGACTCTGTTGAAGAAGACAGGTCCAAGTTCAGACACAGTACTTGGATCAATTGAGCTGGAACTGATCTGGAAGACTCCTGGAAGATACTATTCAAACTGCAAAGAAAGAAAATGAAATAATTCCACTCAGCTGTAAAGTCTATGAATGACAGCAATGACTGACCTAGAAAATAATCTCTATTGGTTCAATAGTGGCACTTTAGGGTAATCAACAGCTGTGTAATTCAGGTCTGTGGACTTCCGGTCTGCTCACTAGGAGGGAATTAATCTCAGTACTGTAGCATAGCCAAATACACATGGCTAGAGCAGTCATAGATCCTAGAGAAAAACCTACTTTTGTTAGACCCCCCTCAGACCAATATAATTTCTTAGTGAATTCTAAATGTTTCCTTATATTATAGTGTCTGTGAGATACCTAGCCCTAAATTACACATTGACAATGCAAGTTCTGTACACAAGAGGACATAGTGGAACAGGAGATGGAAAGAATATTAATGAGTCAGCTCTCACCAGTGAATCTTCTTGATGCACCAGATGGTGGACTAACCTAGAAAGCCACAACCTAACCAAAGTATAGAGAATGGGAGACTCAAAGTGTTTAACCCTGATTAGGAGACCTGTGTATATCCTCTGCCACCTGGAGCTCAGGAACTACTGTGTAAGAGGGGGTTGAAAGACTGTAAGAGCCAGGCATGGGGGTGACCATAAGGAAGCAGTTTTTCAGCCCATTGGGAAGTTACTCATGAACTCACAGGAATGGAAGCAGCCTGCACAAGCTGCCATGCAAGCTCAAACCAGACAACATTCCTGCATAAAAGTGGGGAATTGGGGAAGAAGCTCCAAGCTTAGCTGAGGAACTACTGGCAACTGATAACTGCTGGGGAAGGAATAAGCGATTTTTTTATTAAGAGAGTGATGCTAGATAGTTTAACCAGCCTCCAATGGATAGATGTACGCCAAAGGACATTTAGGGACACAAACTTGACCAGATAGGCGTGTGTGTGTGTGTGTGTGTGTGTGTGTGTGTGTGTGTGTGTATCAGAATTAATGAAATCAAATGGCTGGAGTGAGGGTAAAGATCATGGTGGGGGCCATAAGAGGGTTGCAGATAGGGAAGGGGGTTTAAATATGATCATAATTTTATGCATGGAATTCACAAAACTTTAAGTAAAAATAATTTCCCAATTTTTTTCATGTGTGGCTTCATTTTAACCCCACACTACCACTCAGGGAAGAGAAAGCAGACTGCAGTAAGAAGAAGAAACGCACTCACGTATTTAATATAGTTAAAAAAAAAAGAAAACCTTTCTATACCACCAATAAGGGTGGAAAGAAAGGAGTTAAGAAAATACACTGTAAACCAGGGCATGTGCTGGATAAGTTTAGTGTCAACTGAAGACAGCTGGGTTGAGGGAGCCTCATCTGGGGAATTGCCTCCATTGGACTGGCCTGTGGCCATGTCTGTGGAGTACGTTTTTAATTGCTGAGTGACGTGGGAGGGCTCAGCCATAGGCACTTTGTTTTCTGTTGTATAAGAAAGTAGGCTGAGCATGGACCAGGAGAGCAAGAGTAGTTCCTCCATGGCTGGTGCTTCAGCTCTGCCTCCAGGTTCCTGCCCTAAATTCCTACCTTGATTGTCCTAAGCAGTGAACTGTGACCTGGGAGTTGTAAGATGAATAAACCCTTTCCTTCTAAGTTGGTATCTGTCAGAGTGTTTTGTCATGGCAATTGGAAGCAAACCATAACAGTGGGCTAAATATTAGGATAGGTGAACTATTAGTAATAAAATAATGGGAAAAAAAGACGATGAAAGAAAAAGGGAAGCACGGTAACAAGGAGAGGAAAGGAATATGGGATGCATGTATCAAAAACGATAGTAGTAAACACAAAATAAAACGAATACAGGACAAAACAGACATCAAACAAGGCAATGGTCCTTCCTTCCTAAGGTGATGGGGACTGGAGATTATTGGCTTTCCTCTCAGGACTCTTTGGGAAATACAATGAGTGGTAATGGACATTTCTTTCTCATGTGCAGACAGAAAAATCCATAAAGGGCTGTGTTGAGGCTAGCTGGGCTCCACCTTGCCTTTTCCCCCTTGTTTGCCAGTAAGGCAATATTCTGTGATGGAATGAATTCACAACTGTGATCTCCCTGCCCAGCGTGGGTCATGCAGCTAGTGCAGGAAGGCCAATCTCAAGTCGTTCCCTGCAGCTGAGGCCGTACAACAGCCAGTTAATGTTCCCTTACACGAAAGCCATCATGCAAGCTTATGGGAAATGCTTGAATGACAGGGCCATTTCTATCTATGGACTAGGGCAACTTAGGTGAGGACAGCAGTTTAACCGACTGGTGTGCCACAGGGCACTGAGTTATCCTGCTGATCCTGCCCATGCACTCCGCGGTCCAGCCCAGCTTTTACACACACACAGTCCTGTGCTATGGGTAGGTCCATGCTATCATTTCCACATTCACCCATCATCCACTTTCCTCTGTACCGCAGACCAGTGTCTGTAAGGCCATGCTTCAACTGTAGCCAGCTTCTTGGACGCACACTGATTTTTACAGAGCCCATTCAATTAGCTGGTAAAGAAGAAAGGTTGTTCCGACTTTGGAATGTAAAATGCAGAGACCTCTGACAATGCCAGTGCCAACATTCCACAGTAAAGTCTCCTTCCTATGGATGATCATCACGGCATCAGTGGTGGGGATAGGAAGTTCTGAGGCTCCTTCCTCAGAGTCCCCTTGCTGTGTGCATTGTAGATCTCTGGTCTTAAACTATTTTGCAGAGTGGCATATTATGTGCCTGGGTAGCCCACTGAGCTTTCTTTTCCTCTTTTATTTAAGTTTCTGATGACAAACACCCAGTGTTAGCGGGTGTTTTGTATATTTTTTTTATTTTTTATTGTTATTAAACTTTTTCATACATCATTTCTCAGTCCAATTTAGACTCATTTCCCTTTTATGCCCCCCATCCCACCCGAGTTCATGCATTCTGCCATACATGTCTTGCATCTTTTTCTGAGCCTTTCCAAAGCAGAAGATTATTGTTTTGGGGAGAACTTCTCTGTTTCAATCAGTTCTTTGTCCCAGTTCTTTTGCTGTTCTTGTTTCTTCCAACTTGTATTGCATGTGTGTGTGTATGTGTGTGTGTGTGACCTATACTAAAATTATGTCATCTGAAAACAAACTGTGTGTTATTTCCAAATCATATTTCAGGATTCACATCTTTCCCTTTTAATTTTATATTACTCTAAAATATGCATACGTGGGGGCTGGAGAGATAGCCTAGCGGTTAAGAGCACCGACTGCTCTTGCAGAGGACCCGGGTTCATCCCCACACCACATGGCGGCTGAGAACCGTCTGTAACTCCAAGTCCAGGAGAACTCCAGTTACCAGGGAAATCGAGGCCCTCTTCTGACCTCCGAGGCATTGCCTGACACGGGGCACAAATACCTAACTTGCAGACAGTTAACACTCATACACATATAAAAATAAATAAAATTTAAAAAACATATGCATATACGTACCCTCCACCCTATATACGAGATTGCAAAGTCTGAAAATAAGTGGAAAGTTAATTCTAGAACCTGGTCAGAATTCACATTATAAAGAATGGCACAGATGCTTTCAGGTAAAGAGAATATACATATTAACATTGCTCAGTCTTGCCTTACAACTATGTACTTGACTAGAATCCACAGAATGAGAATAACCATTCATGTTTGTTTTTCTGGGACTGTTTTACTTCAAACTTAACTTAATATCTTCTAGTTCCATCCATTTACTTTTTGTTAAATTTTTATCATCTTTTTTACTGCGCATAGACATTCCATGTGTAATGTACCACATTTTCTCTCCAGTCGTGGTTGAGTGGCAGGTGGTTCCAGCTCTTTGCTACTATGAAGAAAGCTTCAATCAAACATGGAGTGCATGTATGCTCTGCAGTAGGATGGATTCTGTGGGTATATATTCCAGGAATGGTATGACTGGGTCAGTGAGAGGTTCCTTTGAGTCTTTTCAAGTCTCTACACTGCTTTCTCATATGGTGTATGAGGAGATTGAAAATGACATCATAAAGATTGAAATGACCTCCATGCTCGATTGATTGGAAAATTAATATGTTAAAAATGTCCATTCATACCTCATTTATATACACAGATTCATTCCATCCCAATTAAAATCCTCCATTATATCTCGTAGGCTTGGAAAAAATCCTAAATTCATATGGAAAAAACAAAGACTCTGATACTAGCCCAAACAAACCCTGAGCAAAAAGAGCAACTACAGAGGAGATCTCTATACCAAACTTCAAACTATACTACAGGGCATAGTCAGTAAAAACAAGCCTGGTAGTGCCCAAAAAGAAGGTCCAACTTGAGCACATACAAATTTCACCATCTCATATTTGAAAGGGCCACGGAATACTGAATAGGAATGCTTTTTAACGAATGAAGTTAAAAACATATTTCTGTTTTTTTTTTTTTGACTTTTCTATGTCTATTATTTACCTTTACACATTTGTGTCTTTCCCACCACCCTAGCTCTCTCTGTAGCCCACACACTTCTTTTCTTTCAGTCTCACAGAGATTTAGGGATAAAACAGACATCATCACTCTACCATTTTCTGTCTTGTTCTCATTTCTAACATATGTTAATTACATATACTATTCCATATTTTAACAGCCATGCAAAGAGGATTTTTTTTGAGACTGTGTTTATGTAGCCCTCATTGGCCTGAACTTGCTATATAGACCAGGCTGGCCTTGAACACACAGGGATCTGCATCCCTGCAACTTCTGAGCACTGAGATTAAAGACTTGCATTAAACCTTGGCATTGTTAGGGTATTGTTAAATTTTCACCTCAGAATTTAAGATACATAAGCACTAAAGCTTATGTATCTTACATATTTATCAATAAAGATAAATGTAAGTATTAGTACAATTGAATAATTATTTTGTAAAATGTTTCACCTTCAAAGGTTTTTCAAGAATATTGTGATGCATTGTGTATACATTTCTCTTAAATTCATCTATTTTTAACATTCTTCAAATATTGCTTTTTATGTCTTCATGTATATTTTTAAAAGCTGTGTGCCTATTACTGTTGCTATCATTATTATATCTATTTGAAACTATTTTATAGATAGCTTCATGGTGGAAGAGATGTCTCAGAGATTACGAGCACTGGTTGCTCTTGTAGAAGACCCAGGTTTAGCTCCCAGCACCCACATAGCAGCTAACAGTAATGTTTAATTCCAGTTTCATGGGATCCAACACACTTTTCTCACTTCTGTAGGCAAAATGCGTGACATAGGCTCACTTACATACATGCAGGCAATATACTCAAACATATAAAATAAAAATAAATGTAATATTTAGAAGTAGTTGCTCATGATATGACCCAAGGGAGCATTATATTATACATCCAAAGTACAGGATCTTATGTTTATTGACAGGTATGGTATGACACAACTTTATTCTCAGCACTGAGGAGGCAGAGGAGGGCTGATCTCTGTGAGATTAAGGTCAGTCTGGTCCACGTAGCCAGTTCCAGGCCAGCTGGTACTATGGAGAGAATCATCTATTTAAAAATATTTTGTTATTATTTTTAAGTTTTTAACAATTGCATACATAAACACTCGATTTTCATTACCCATATCTCACTCTTTCCCACCCGCAACTAACCCCACATCCCTTTACTCTCCTTCAAATACATTACCTCTCTGGTGCTGGAGAGATGGCCTAGCGGTTAAGAGCACCGACTGCTCTTGCAGAGGACCCGGGTTCGATCCCCAGCACCCACATGGCGGCTGAGAACCGTCTGTAACTCCAATTCCAGGAGAACTCCAGTTCGAGGGGAATCCGATGCCCTCTTCTGACCTCTGAGGCATTGCACGACACGGGTGCACAAACCTTCATGCAGACAGTACATTCATACACATACAAAAATAAATAAATAAATAAATAAATAATAAAAAAAAATTAAAAAAAATATTTTGTTATTATTTTTAAGTTTTTAACAATTGCATACATAAACACTCGATTTTCATTACCCATATCTCACTCTTTCCCACCCGCAACTAACCCCACATCCCTTTACTCTCCTTCAAATACATTACCTCTCTGTTGGTGGAATAAACTGATTGTCTCTCAGCAACAATTGATTGCCTGCAGTTCTTCATCTGGAGGTGGAACCCTGTGAAATTTCCCCATCCACACTGGTACATCAACTAGTGTGGTCATTAGCAGGTCTTGTTCGGGCAGCTGTGATGTTGAGATTTTGTGGGTGCAGCTTTTCTGTCATGTGGAGAATACACTATCTAGCAGCAGGCATCCTGATCCTCTGGCTCTTACAATATTTCTGTCCACTTCTGTTGTTTTCCCTGAGCCTTAGGTATATGGTTTGACTTGTAGCTATTGCAATTGTGGCAAGGCATCCCATGTCACTTATTATCTATGGTTTTGACCAGTTGTGGAATTTTGTAGCATTAACTAGTATGTTAGTTATATACTTAACTGCAAGTAGTATATCATATAAGATCCACATTTATATCTTCCTAAGTATTGCAATACAGTCTTTTATAACACATTTGTCTTGATTTGGCATTACATGTTGCATCAAGCTGTTCTTTAATTTGAAATAGTTCCTCAGATTTTCATTGTTTTTCTTGGCATTGACATGTTTGAAAATATAATCAAGATCTTCTGTCAAACATGTCTCAGTTTGAGTTTTCAGTAGTTTCCTCATGAATAAGCATCAGTTGTAGATTGTTTAGTAGAAACAGAACATAGCTGATATTTTGTTTGTCTGAAGGCATTGTATCAAGCATGAGGATTTTCTGTTATTCATGAAAAGAACCTTAGTCACTTGATTGAACTGGAGTCCATCAAAGTTACAGACTTTGAAGACATCTCTTATTCTTTTTTGTAGTTAATCAGCAATCTGGTGGAAACATTGAGAAAATTTCATACTTTCCAATAAACTGTCATGAATAGGTTTAGGGAATGATGATATTTCCTGCTTGGGTCAATTATCCTCTCATGAATTCAAATGGTAATTTTCTACCATTCATCCTTTCTACATTTATTAGTGTTCTACATTTGAGATTTTTTTCTTTTCTCTGAATTTATATCTATTTTGTCTTGGCATGGAGTCAAGGATTCTTTTATTTTCCCTTTTTTCATTCAAGATATTATGGATTAAAACTAGGGCCTCATGAAGGTAAGGAAAGTGGTCTGTCACTAAGAATACTCAAAGCATTCCAAGGATTCAATTACAGGACACTAAGTCACTTATTTGTACCAGTGATTTGTAGGAAGATGTTCTGCTCATCACAAAAGGTCAGGTATGAGCTAGGGTTCAAGGACAACCTGAACTGTTGATTAGAACATGAATCATTTTTGTGCTTAAAACATAATTTTCCAGGTAATCAGTTACAGTTCTCTGAACTACTAGCTGATCTGACAAAAGGATATACTCCAGGTACATTATATACTAGAATGAAAATGGCTTTATATGAATTCATATAATAATGATGATAATGAGGTTGGAGAAATGATTCAGAGGTTAAGAACACTGACTGCTCTTATAGAGGACCCAGGTTTAATTCTCAATACACACATGGTGGCTAACAACCATCATAGCCTGTATCCAGAGGCACTCTCTTCTGATTTTGGTTATTGTACAACACAGGTGCACTTACACACATGCAGGCAATACACTCATACATATAAAATAAAAGTAATAAATAAAATATTAAAAATAGTAATGATAACACAACTCTATGGGAAATAAGCTAATTTAAAAATAAAATTATAGGGCTGGAAAGATGGCTCAGTGGTTAAGAGCACTGACTGCTCTTGCAGAGGACCTGGGTTCAATTCCCAGCACACACATGGCAGCTAAGAACCCAAGCCAGATGTGGTGGTACACACCTTTAATCCTAGCACTCTGGAGGCAGAGGCAGGTGAATCTCTGTGAGTCCAAGGTCAGCCTGGTCTGTAGAGTGAGTTTCAGGCCAGCCGAGGCTATAGGCAGACCCTGTCTAAAAAAAATAATGAAATATATTTTAAAGATTTATTTTAATATGTGTGTGTGTTTTGTGTGTGTGTGTGTGTGTGTGTGTGTGTGTGATGAGGGTGCTCATGGAAGCCCAAAGATGTTTGATTCTCTGTAACTAGAGTCACAGGTAGTTGTGAGCCATGCCACAATGGCACTGTGAACCAAATCCTGGTCCTCCTGAAGAGCAGCAAGTACTCTTATCCACTGACCCATCTCTCCAGCCTCGTGAAAGACATTGTAACTAGCCATAAAATTAACTGTCATGGAATATTGTCAAAGGTTCCTTGAATTTATGGTGTGGGTGGGAAAATAATGGGCTGAACCACAAATTTTAGAGTATTGTTTTTAATCATAAAGCTACCAAATCACTTGCCAAGGTGACTGACCAACATGTCCATAACTACAATTGGGAAAATTGTACTCAAAATGTATCTTTCTGTTGTAAAAATCATAAATAAATTGTTTAAGTGAGACCAAATAGCATTTAGTCATTATGCTGCTGTAAAAAATCACAATGATCTCCATATGGACATGACCAAAACTGTTCAATTTCCTTTCCTCTTTAAGATCCTACTAATTTTTAAATTGCTTTGAAAAGTACAGAAATCAACCACTGGGAATCTCCTACTTCCTGCCAACTTATGAATATAATTTGAAAGATAACCTTTTATGAGGTACGGTATCTAACCTTCTTTTCTTTTACAAACTTTTCTCTAAAGTCCAGGAGTTGAATTGGTGTTGTTCAGTGGCGGCTAGAGAGGAGGATGGGGCTGGCGTGGAGCAGCAAGCCAGGGGTCATATGCTACACAAAGAGCACAGGAAAAGCAGAGGCACTGTAAGACCACGAGGCCTGTGTAAAACTCACTAAGCTGCCGGGCGTGGTGGCGCACGCCTTTAACACTTATCCTAGCACTTGGGAGGCAGAGGCGGCTGATCTTTGTGAGTTAGAAGCCATCCTGGTCTACAGAGTGATTCCGACAGCTGGGACTACAGGAGCACCCTGTCTCGAAAAGATAAAAAAAAAAAAAAAAAAACAAAAAAAACCTCACTAAAGCCTGCCCCCAGTGACACACTTCCCCCAGCAAGGCCACACCTTCTAAGACCTCCAAAAACAGTGCCACCAACTGGAGACAAATGTCTGAATACTTACAGCCTATGGGGGACACTCATTCAAACCACCACAAGTATTGTTATGACTGGCATCTAATAGTGTCTTAACACAGAACAGGCATTCTATAAATAATTGTGTGCAACGGATTCAATATGAAATTCTTACTTTTTTCCCAAATGTTCACATGATTCTTCAAAGCCTCTTTGACACTTTGAAAGCTTCCTCTAATGGGAAGCATTAACAAAGAATTTTAAAAACAGAGTACTATTGCTCTGTTAGATTGCGTGTGTGTGTGTGTGTGTGTGTGTGTGTGTGTGTGTGTGTGTGTGTTTCTGGGAATTAAACACAGAGGCTTGTGTAGGCTAGCTGAGCACTTTAACACTGAGCTACACCCTCAACTCTAGCTCCACTTGATATTGATTTGGTCTTTTTTGAGACAGGCTTTCCCTGTGGCCCCAGTTGTCCTGGAACTCACTTTGTAGACCAAGCTGGCCTTGAACTCACAAAGATCCATCTGCCTCTGCCTCCCAAGTGCTAGGATTAAAGGCGTGCGCCACCATGCCCGGCTTTTTTTTTAAATATTCCTCTTAATCTAATATTATTCTTAATCTAATGTCTGAACAGGCACTTCGCTCTTCTTTACCCCCTGTGGTTCCCTAGCTGTTTTCTCTGAGTCTGACTTTCCTGTTGCTGGTCCTAGGCCAGCTGCTCCTATTCTTCTGTTTTCCACACATCACATCTTTTGTGTACTTCTGCTCTTGACCGAGTAAACCTACATGTGGTGTTGCAGGTCTACAGTGTTAGCTTCTGCTTCTCTCTGGACTTGAGCAACTTCATCCCCCAACCTCTCATGCTAGACATGTGCATGCATAAATTGGTTTGATTTCCACTGTATTTTGCCCATTAAAACTATTATGAAAAAAATCACACAAATATATTATTTAAATAATGGGAGAAACAGACAGGGAATGAGGATGCTAGTGATGGAAAGTGAGAAACAGCTGCCTAGGAAAAGCCAATGGTCAAATGTGTTCTCAGGAAGCCTTCTCCCTGAAGTTAAGTACTCATAATTCTAGACAATGTGTACCTTGCTAAGGGAGAAAATCAATCAGTGGTACGACTCAGCCCCAAAGCTTAACAACCATGATGAGCAGCCCAGCAAACTACCTCTTTTGGTGCAGTAGAGACACTGTTGTTGGGGGGGATGGTCGGGAGCTATCTAAATGGACTTGGAACCCTCTTAATGGGAGTGAACCCGTGAGAGACACTAAACTCAGCCAAATGCACAGGGCTGGAGCAGATGTAGAGCCTAGAGAAAAACCCTATCAGTGTCATATCTTTAGACAAAAATTCTTACTATATACTAACTACAGAATCTTATGTTTACAGACAAGCATATCCTATGCTACTCATCAAAAAAAGCTACACTTTGCAACAGATGGAGACCACTGCAGAATCCCACAACTGGTCAGATACAGAACATATACATCTGAAAAATCCCCATTCCTAGAAGACACATCTACAATTGCACCTCTGCATGCAGAATGACGGGCAGAGAGAAAACAAGTTCACCCCTAAATTCTCACCAGTAAAGCTTCCTTACACCTTAGAGTGTGATGCAAATGGAAGGCCAAAACTAGTCAAGTTTCAAAGAATGGGAGGCTCCAGAGTGTGTATCCTTGATGGGGCCCCTATATTAAGCCTCACACTCCCACAGCTCAGGGATCAATGCGGAAGAGTAGGTGGAAATATTAGAGCCAGAGCTGGAACATGAATGTACAAAACCAGTGACTTATAATCAACTGTAAGCTTTCATATTTGAACTTGTAGTAACATAGGCATCAGGCATGAGACCCATGCCAGCTGGGACAAGGTCTCAAAATGAAGCAATAGAAATGTGTGTGTTTGTGTGTGGGGGAGCTGACCCTCAACTGAGAACTACAAGAGACTGAGTACTGTTGGGCAAGGAAGAGTTTGCCTTACCTAAGACTCCTAGATATGCTAACTAGACTCCAGTGGATCTACTTGCACAGAAGTTTGGGAGCTTGACAAGATAGGGCGGATCACTAAGCTCATAGTCAGGTAAGGAAAACACAGAGGAGGGTGGGAATCATGAGAGAATGCCAACTGGCCTAATTAGCAAGCTGGTGAACAAGAGTGCTCTGGCTACATTCATTCTTAAAAAGATGAGTGGTACTAGAAGATACACTCTTTACACTCTTGCCTCTCTTCCTTGGAACTTGTGCTTGTTTTGAGAAGCAATGTTCACTGAACATTGTTTAGAAGTTTGTTGAATCACTGCAGCCAGACATCTAGATCAACAGCCAAACAGAGAGTAGCTGAGGAGCAAGCAGTCTCTGAGAATCACTTGCTTCTGGATGAGTTGGCAAGACCCACAAAAATGGTGGGTGACTGGGATCCAAGCCCAACCATGGCCTGTTTCCATGCAATTTATAGGAAAATGGCCCGAGTTGAGCTACTGTATTCATTTAATTTGCCACCCTCTTAATACTCAGAAATACTTATTTGGTTTATTCTACAGCAAGGTGACCAAGGTTCCTATATCATGAGTATATTCTAGGACTTCAAACATCAGTGGCATCAATTCTCCGAAGAAAAGACACAAGTTACTTGACTGGGTTAAACCATAAAATCCATGTGATTTTCTTGTTCTCTACAAGAAACTCATCATTCCTTCAGGGCAGGAATGGGGTAGAGTGAAAGTATAGGGACAAAGGATTCCACAAAAAATGTGATGAAGAACAAGCAGGCATTGCTAGTCTAAGATTAGACAAAGTGGACTTGAACTAAACTTAATAATAATAAAGTTCTGATTGAACCTCAAGAAAATACAAATATATGGAAGAAACAACCAGTTACTTTATTCTGATCAAAAGAACAATTGACCAAGAAGACATCACAATCATGAACATATATGCATCCAATTCTGGTACACCAATTTCATAAATAGAGTACTACAGTAGTTCAAGACACAGATAATGCCCAACTCAGTAATGGTAAGTGATTTCTATATGCCATTTTACCTAATAGACATCATTAAGAATACATAGAGAAACTTCTGAAATAAAGGACATTATACATAACCTAATAGACATCTACTGAATATCCTAAACAAGGACAAAAATATAGATATTTTAGTCAGCATCTCATAAAAGTTTATTTAAATAAAGTACATACTGGGTCACAAAAACACCCCAACAAATACAAAAATTGCAATAATTCTATGTATTCTATTAGATCACAATGCAATAAAGGGTTAAAGTCAACAAGAAAAGATACTCTAATAAATACATGAATTCATGGAGATAACACAACATACCCATGAACGAGGAATGGGTCAGAAATGAAACCAAGAAAGAAATAAAAATACTTCTGAAAGAAATGAAAATGAAAAAAACACAACAAAAACTCTGAGACATAATAAAAGTCCTAAAAGAGAATTTTATAGCTCTAGATGCCTATGTTAAAATGTCAGACAAAGTACAAATAAATGACTTAATGATACAATTCAAGAATCAAGAAAACAAGAACAAACCAAATGCAAACCCAGCTGTTGAGAAGAAATAATTAAAATCAGATCAGAAAGCAGTGAAATGGAAACAAAGAAGGCAATACAAAGAATTAATGAATCTAAGAGCTGGTTTTGTGAAAAAGACAAACAAGATTGACAGATCCTTAGCTTAAGCACCAAAAGAAAAAAATAGAAGAATGAACCTGGGGCTGGAGAGATAGCTCAGTGGTTAAGAGCACTACCTGCTCTCTCAGAGGACCCAGGTTCAATTCCCAGCACTCACATGGTAGCTAACAACCATCAGTAGCTCCTGTACAATGGGATTCTGCACCCTCCTCTGACCTCTGTGGGCAATGCATGGCATGGGTGCACCTACCTATATGTAGGCAATACATTCATACACACAAATTAAAAGTCTTTTAATGAAAGTAAATCAATAATTGTAATAAATCATATAAATGGCATAAATGACAAAAATCACTTAATCATCTCAATCTACACAGAAAAGGCCTTTGACAAAAATCTAATGTGTCTTCATGATAAAACTCCTAGTGGAAATTTGACTAGAGGGAACATAACTCAACATAATAAAGGCTACATATGACACATCCACAGCAAACATTTTTCTAAATGGATAAAACTCCGAAGTATTCCCATTAAAAACAAGAATGATATAAGGTTGTCCACTATCCCCACCCATGTTCAATATAGTGCTTCAAACCCTTGTCAAATAATAGAAAAGAAGAAAATTTAAAGGGATAGTAATTAGAAAAGAAAAAAGTCATATCTATTTTCAGATGATATGATATTATAAGAAGAAATCCCAAAAATTTAACTAGGGAACATACAGAAATGATCTAAACTTACAGCAATTGGCAGGATACAAAATAAATTTACAGCAGTCACTAACCTCTTTATATACCAATAATAAGCAGTCAAAGAATAGATCATAGGTATAATTCCATTCATAACAGACTAAAAATATATATCTAGGAATAAATCTAAACAAGACATTAAAGGTCATTAAAACGAAACTTACCTCTTTAAAGGAAGAGATTAAAGAAGGAGAAAGACCCCCCCCCAGTGCTCATGTATTGGTAGAATTAATGTAAATATGACTATCATACCAAAAGAAATTTATAGATTCAATACAATCAAAATCTACATGCAACTTTTTCACAGAAATAATAAAAAACATTCCTACATCCATATGGAGCCCCTAAAAGACTCTGAGTGTCCAAAGCAAAAAGAGCAAACAGAACAATCTTGTAGGGATTACCATACTAAATTTCACATACATTACAAGCTATAGTGATTAAAACAGCAAGGTCTCAAAAAAAAAAAAACAGACATATTTATCAATGAAAAAAAATAGAAGATCCAAACATTAGTGCACACAATTACAGCCACCTGATATTTGACAAAGGTACCTTGAACACACATTGGAGTAAAGAAAGCCCAAAGATCTCTACAACAAAAATTATAAACTCCTGAATAAGGAGATTGAAGAAGACATCAGAAGATGGAAAGACCTCCCATGTTCATGGATTAGGAAAATTAATATAGTAAAAATGTCCATTCTACCCAAACTAATATACCAATTCAACACAATTCCAATTAAAATCCCAAGGACATTCTTCACAGGCTTGGAAAAAAAAA
>VZQC01003337.1:182297-194424 GCA_009823505.1 Rhizomys pruinosus
TAATTAAGAAATGCAAATTAACCTTAATTACTCCCCTGACTAGCTGCAGATCAAGAACAATGATACTAATTGGAGGTGTAGAGAGGGAATCTCCACTGCTGTGATGCAACTTGTACACCTTGGAGCATCCGAGACCTTAAAAGACAAATGAGCCACTTCCCGCTACCACTTCTGGATTATCCATTCGACTATCTACCTCAAGACATACATCCATGTTAATTGCGCTTCTTCACATAGCAAGCTGAAACCCAGTTCCTTCAACTGAATGGAACAGAAGTGTACATCTACACCTGGACTTCTATGCACCTAAAGAAAATGATATCATGACAATTTCAGTAAATGATAACTAGAAATTATCCTAGGGTAACACTGTCCCTGAAAAACAAAAGATGAATCGTATCCCTCATTGGGTGCTTCAACTACTAGTGTAAGCACAACTGAGCAACATATGTTTCCTCATATCTAAAGACAACTATGCTTTTGCAGTGTGGATCCCTAAATAGGTTCTATAGCTGACCTAATATTTATTTTTAGACCTTGGATTTTTTTTGTATATGATGGAGGGTATGTTTGCACTTTTTAGAGTAATGGTAATATGGGATTAAAAGGGAAAGATGCAAATCAAGAAATATGATATAGAAATAACATACAGTTTGTTTCCAAAGGATACAATTTTAATATAGGTGCAATGTAATAGGCTGGTGCAACTTAGCCTTTCTGGGTGCTTAAGGACCATACTTAAAGCCCAAACCAATTTGGCAGAGAGACCTAAGGGATAACTTTGTTCTTTGCCCTCAGAGGTCAACCAAGTCTCAGGGGATTATGCATGGGGGCATCTCTTGAAATGTCCTGCAAATGTGGGTCACCAGTCTTCCTGTTCAGGGAGGTCTTGGAGAGCCACTGATAGGACTTCAGCCAGTGTCCAGTCTATAAAAGTGAAAGTCTGCTCATGCTTCAGTAAAGGAAACCTGGTCTAGCAAGACCTGATTTTGTCCTCGAGTGGATGGAACTGGTAAATGATAAGCTGAAAGGAGCAAGGCACTCCCCCTTCCTCCCAAAAAAACCCCCGAGAGACCCCTGAGGACCAGATCCTTAACTGACCTTGAGAAAACAAAAACCTTGGTTAACCTGGGCTAACTGTGTGGCCTTAAGCATCCAAAAGGATTTAAATAATCAGTAAGACTAGAGAAAATATACTGCAGACATAGAACTTGAGATCTTAGTAAAGAGACAAAAAGAAAAAAGAGAGGGTACTGTTGTTTGGCCTGTCTTCAATTCTTACTGGCAAGTGCATCAACTCTGTGGCTGCCACCACTTTTGCCACCCCTCAAAGACATGAGACACAGCTTTGTAACCTTCCAATATGGACTGAAGACTCATGTCTCTCCAAGAATCCTCCAAGCCTTCAATGCCAGATGCAGACTACTGAGATATCCAGATTGTGGACTAAACAGCTAAAGGGTTGTCAGCCTCATCAGAATATAGACTTCTATTGTTGGACTACCTGGGTTATATCGTGCAGGCCAGTTCAGAGGGATCAAGACAGGACGAGTGCTTACTGGACTTCATTTGGGGGACCATGGGAGGGAAAGACACCCGTGTGGAGCAAAAGTGCAGGATTGATAGTTGTTTGGGATTGCCAAGGAGGAGCTTTTGAGCACTTCCTTAAGGAAAGCATGACATCTTTTAGAAAAAAAATCAAATGCTACAATTCAAGTGATGTATGTATGTATGTATGTATGTATGTGTATATATTTATGTATGTACATAACTATGTATATATCTGTATATACACTGTAGCAATACAAGTTGGATAGAACAACAACAAAAGAACTGAAAAAAACCTCTGGAAAGACTCAGAAAAAGATATAGGACATGCATGGCAGAGTTCAGGGACTTGGGTGGGATGGGGGGCATGGAAAGGGAAACGATTATAGATTCGACTGGGAAATTATGTATAACCTATTGAAAAAGTTTAATAATAAAAAATTGAAAAAATAGATTATTTTAGGGGAGATGTAGGTGTAGAATTATTGCTTATGTCATTTCTTAAGCAGTTATGTTCTAAATGCTTAAAAGAATGCTAGCATTGTTTGCACAAAAAGATGGCGATTTCCTCCCCCCAAATAGTAATGAAATTACTTCTGTTAATTAAACTTTTTATGTCATCTTATAATAAAAGCTGAAAAATCCCTTTGTTTCTATTTATAAAAACATGCTTTTCTATATGTACTCTTGATAACTGATTTTGAAAAAATCATGTAAGATAATAAAGCATTTGAATGGTACAATAGATGTAAAAAATTCAGTTTAAAAGAATGTTTTTACATTAAATGTTTATTTGAAATAAAAGCAGAGAGCATCTTCAAAAATAGTGCTGGCAAAAGTGATTCTCCATGTGTAGAAGAAGGAAGTTAGATCCTTATCTACACAAAATTCAACATCAAATGGATCAAAGACCTCAATGTGAAACCTGAAACAGTGAAACAGAAGAAGACATAAGCAGTACCCTACAAGATACAGGTATAGGAAAATATTTTCTAAATTGGACTTTATTTGCTCAGGTATTAAGGTTATCAGTTGAGATATGGCACCCCATTAAAATAAAAAAACTCTGTACAACAAAAACTCTGTACAACAAAACATATAACCAGTCAAATGAAGAAGAAGCCCACATGGTGGGAGCAAATCTTTCTCAGCAATACATCTGATGAAAGATTAATTTCCAGACTATAGAAAGAACTCAAAAAACAAAGATATATGTATATATACATATATATATGTATATATATACATATGTTATAAAAATGGGCTACGACTTTTGGTGTCTTTCATTCTCTTGAACTTAGCCCGTCTGGCTGGGATAAAATGAAATCTTAAAGTGGTTTTGATCTACATTTCTCTAAGAAGTAAGGATAATGAGCACTTTTTCATGTGTTTTGTAGCTATTTTTATTACTATGCTCTCTGTTCAGGTCCTCAGCACATTTTCACTAAGTCGTTTATTTTCTAGTTTTTGTTTTTTGTACACTCTCTATAGTCTGGATATTAATCCTCTGTTGGGTGTGTAGCAGGTGATGATTTTCTCCCATGCGATGGGGTTGCTCTTCACTTCCTTGGTTGTTTCTTTTTCTGTACAGAAGCTTTTCAGTTTACTGCGGTCTCATTTGTTGATTGTTGCCTGAGCAACTGGCGAGAAAGTAGAAACGGTAGAAAGTAGAAACTGTGGAAAGTTCTTTCCTTCAACTATATCTTGGAGGTACTATGTATGTTTTCATCTAGAAGTTTCAGGTTTCAAATTGAGGTCTTCAATCCATTTGGAGTTGAGTTTTGTGCAGGGTGTAAGATAAGGATCTAATTTTATTCTTCTACAAGTAGATATCCAGTTTTCCCACTAGTGTTTGTTGAAGATGTTGTCTTTCCTCCACTGTGTGTTCTTAGCACCTTTGTTAATTATCAGGTGGCTGAAATTGAATGCAGTCATTTTTGGGTCTTCTATTGTGTTTCATTGATCTACTGTATGTTCTCCATGTCAGTACCATGCTCTTATATGACTATAACTCTGTAATATAGCTATAGGTTGTGGAGAAAGGGGAATGCTTATTCACTGCTGTTGGGAATGCAAACTTTTGTAACCACTATGGAAAGCAGTGTGGAGAACTCTTTAAAACATAAAAATGGGCAGACATGGTGGTGCACACCTTTAATCTCAGGATGTGGAGGCAGGCAGATTTCTGTGTTTTCAAGGCCAGCCTGGTCTACAAAGTGGGTTCCAGGATATCTGGGGCTGCAGGGAGTATGTGGTGGTGTGAATGAGAATGTCTCCCATAGGTTTCAAGTGTTCAGACATTTTGTCCCCAGTTGGTGGTGCTGTTTTGAGAGTTCTTAGAAGGTATGGCCATGTTGGAGGAAGTATGTCACTGGAGGTGGGCTTAGAGAGTTCAACAAGCCTTGCCAGTCTCCAGTTGCTCTCTCTCTTTTTCCTGTGTTCACTGGAAGATGTGAACCTCAGCTTTCTGCTCCAGCTCCTGCCACCATGCCTCCCCACCACAATGGATTCTAATTCCCTGGAACAGTCAATTGTAAGCTCAAATAAACTCTTCCTTTTATAAGTTCCCTTGGTCATGGTGGTTTTATCATAGCAACAGAAAAGTGACTAATACAATAATTGGTACCAGAGAGTGGGCTATTGGCTGTGAAGAACACGACCATTTGTATGGAGATATGTGGAAGACTTTGGAGCTTTGGGCTAGAAAAACTGTTGACTGCTGTAAGGAGAGCTTAACAGGCCATTCTAGTAGAAGCCTGAAAGAAAGCAGTGCTGAAGTAAGGACTTAAGCAGAAACTAGGATATTTTGGCAAAGAGTCTGGCTGGAGTTTGCCCACAGCCCAAATGCTTGCCTGAGGCTAAATTGAAAAGCAATGGACTAAGTTATTTGGAGGAGGATACTAAGACAACCTAATGTAGACATGGTGGCATGACTATTAAGGGTGAATATTATACAGATCTGCAGTGAAAAAGAGCAAATGGGGCAGAAAGAAGTGCAGAATGTACTGTTTGGATTGGAAAAGTGCACTAGGAAGATTAATGTTGAAGCCAAGGCTCTTGCTGAAGGAGAGGATCCCTTTGATTAGGAGATTAAAGTGATTAAGGAGAGGTTTAGAGATTTACAAGTAAACAATAGAAATAGTACCTGCAGGGCAAGACCACACCCAGCTCAGCCTCCAGCATTTGAAAGGAAAATACTGAATGGGTTTTCTGCTCCAAAAATCCAGGGCAGAGAAAAGCTGTGAATGTGGTTGAAGTAGGTCAGGGTCCATCACAAACTTGCAGCCAAACTTGGCAGTTTCTTTTTTTTTAATGCTTTTATTAATGTTTTGTGTATTTCATACATCATTTCTCAGTTCAGTTTAGACATATTCCCCTTTCCCTTCCCCCCACTCCACCCCAGATCATGCATTCCACCATAACTATCCTGCATCTTTCTCTCAGTCTTTTTTTGTTTAGTAATTCACATTTTCCTCCTTTAATTTTATATTACTCTAAAATATGCATATATACTTTCCACTCATATACAATAATTACAGAGTCTGAGAGTAAGTGGATAGATTCTAGAGCCTGTTAAGAGATTTACATTATAACAGCATAGTTGCTTTCAGATAAACAGAAATATAGCAATAATGTTATTCAGCTTGCCTTTCATCTGGGGATTTGGTGTTAGCATCCACAAATGAGGGAGATCATTTGCCACTTGTTTTTCTGGGACTGTATTACTTCACTTAGCATAATGGCTTTGTGTTCCATCCATTTACCTGCAAAGTTCATGATGTCATCTTTCTTTACCTCTGAGTAGTACCCCATTGTGTAGATGTACCACATTTTTGTCACCCACTCATCAGTTGAGGGACATTTGGGTTGGTTTCAGCTCATGGCTATTGTGAAGAGAGCTGCAATAAACATGGATGTGAATGTATCTTTGCCATAGGATGAGTATTGTGGGTATATACCCAGGAGTGGTATGGCTGGGTCAGGTGGTAAGCTCATTTTGATTCTTTTAAGGCAGTTTCATTCCTGTGGTGCTGGCTTTAGAGGTATAAAGGATGCAAGAGTGAAGTGGTCATCAGTTCTTCCTCTGCAGTTTCAGAGAGCTTTGAGGCCAGGGAGAGTGCAGCACGGGCATCCTTGCATAAAGAAGGCCCTGTTAGGCCATTACATAAAGTTGTGAAGGTGAAGCCTGGTTGTTAGGCCATTACATAAAGCTGTGAAGGTGAAGCCTGGTTGGCAGTGGAGATTCCAAGAAGATATTTGAGATGCCAGAGGTGTGAGTTATTTACCAAGGATAGCTGTATACAGGGAGTGGTACCACCCTAAGAAAGAGATGTACACTGCACACAAAGCTGGAAGCCCTGAGCCATCTAAGGCCTTTGGAAGTAAAGTCCCAGAAGTCTCACATGAAGCTAATAGACTTGGTGCTTGCCCTGCTGGTTTTCGGTCTTGTTTTAGTCCAGTATTTCCTCATTATGCCTCTATTCTTCCCTTTTGGAATGGGAATGTGTAGTCAGTTCTATTGTATATTGGGAGTATGTAATTTGCCTTTTGATTTTACAGTAACTTACAGTTAAGAGATTGTTTGGATCTCAGAAGAGACTTTGGATTGTAGACTTTTGAATAGAGTTGAGACTGGTAAAGACTATGGGGACTTTTAAGATTGGACTAAATGCACTTTGTATTTTATATGGTCATGAGCCTATGGGGGCCAGGGAGTGGAATGTGGTGGTTTGAATGAGACTGTCCCCTATAGGCTTCAAGTTTTCAGACATTTTGTCCCCAGTTGGTGGTGCCATTTTGGGAGTTCTTAGAAGTTGTGACCATGGTGAGGAAGTATGTCACTAGAGGTGGGCTTAGAGAGTTCAACAAGCCTTGCCAGTCTCCAGTTGCTCTCTCTCTGTTTTCTGTGTTCATTGGAAGATGTGAACCTCAGCTTTCTGCTCCAGCTCCTGCCACCATGCCTCTCACCACACACAAAGGACTCTAATTCCCTGGAACAGTCAATTGTAAACTGAAATAAACTCTTCCTTTTAAAAGTTCCCTTGGTCATGGTGGTTTTATCACAGCAACAACAAAGTCTCAAAAAAGACAAAAAAAAAAAAAAAACCAAAACAAAACAGTAAAACGGAATCTACCACATGATCTGCTTATACCATTCCTTGGCATGTACTCAAAGGACTCATCTGAACTTATATTATATTATATTATAATATATTATAAATTATTATATTTGTTGTTGCTATCTTCACATTAGCTAAGATGGAAACAACCTTGCACTGTCCCCACTACTGAGAATGTATAATGAAAGTGTGGTATATTACACAATGGTTCTCAGAATAAGAAAAAATGAAAGTATTTAAGTTGCAGGTAAATGAATGAAAATAGAAACTGTTATAGTAGACAGATCCGCAAGCAAAGAAGTATGTTCTCCTATGCAGATCTCACTCACATTCCTTATATGTTAGTCCATATACATTCACCGAAATTGGAAGGAAACACATTGGGATGAAGTAAAAATGCCTGAAAGAGGTATATAAGAAAACAGTTACTAAAGGGAATGCGAAATAGGAGTGTTCGACTGGGAAGGGAGGAGGATAGGACATACAAGGAACCATGTTAGTAAAGAAGAAAAATCAGGCTGAAGCTAGCTAGGCGTTAAGAGCACCGACTGCTTGCGAGGGCCTGTGTTCAAGCCCACCCGCATGGCAGCTAGAACCATCTGTAACTCCAATTCCAGGCAACTCCAGTTCCAGGGAATCCAAGCACTCTTCTGACCTCCACGAATATTACACAAACACGGTACACAACCTCTTGCGACAGTCATTCTATACACATACCAAAATAATTAATTAAGAAAGAAAATCAGAAATGGATACGGGAGACAATTATTAAGGGGAAATGGGGCACTTAAACTGGGGAGGAAGTGGGGCAGTTAGACAGAGGAGAGAGATAATGTGTTGAAGCCTCGTGGCCATACAAGCAGAGGAGTACAACTTTTTCTCAAATCTCCCTAGAATCTTGATCAAGCCCAGCCTGTTACCGAATGTTCCAGGAACTGGCTCAGGAGCCTTGTTTCAAAAAAAAAAAAAAAAAAAAAATCTCCCCTAGAAAATACAAAGAGAGTATTTTAACATTACTGCACAAGTATAACTGAAGGCTATATACCAATAAACACAGTGCCAGACAGGAGAAAACTCCCTTTGAATTGTTGGCCAGAGTAGTCCAAGAGACTCCCAAAATAACACAGGCTATTTCCAGAGCCCTCGATTGCCTCCCAGAACTTGAAGGTAAGACTCGATTGCTGAAGATAAGACATGCTATGGACACACGACTTGGGTCAAGGGAGCTGGAACTGACCTGAAATGCTTCTCTCTGAAAACTGGCCCTCCTAATTCTAGAGTTTACTATGCAAGGTGCTAAGGGAGAAAAATCAATCCATGTTTCATCCCAGCTCCAAAGACTAATAACCACAAAGGGTGACATACCAACATCTCTCTTGGTGCAGCAGTGGCACTTTTATCTAGGAGATAATCAACAACTATTTTGTTTGACTTTCAGCCCTCTTTATGGCAGGGAACTCACGGGTGGTGCTGTAAATATAGCCAAATACACATGGCTGGAGGAGGTCATAGATCTTAGAAAAAACCCTATTTCTGTCATATCTCTAGACAAATGATCTAGACAAGTGATCTTACATGTCTGCTTCTCTCATAAGTGTATGAACTCCTGCATACCAGAGTTCACATATGGTTTAGACATCTGCATATTTTCAAAGCTTTCAGCACATTGTGAATGATGAGTGATTGTCTCTGTGGAAAAAAAAAATTCCCTGTGACTCTCTACTCTTGTCCCCATATGCCCTGCTATATGGCTTTCTAACTCTAACCAGGGAGAAGTGGAGTCTGTTTGTCCTAGGCTCCATCTCTTGAAACTGGACTGGTATTAGCTCTTTTACCTAATAGAGTGTAATGAACTCTGCAAAATTCTAATTCTGAACCTTGGCCAAAAGTGATACTCATTTCTGCTCATTTCCTAGGAACTCTGCCCCACTCTGTCAACAAGAATGACATTACTGTGGGAATGTGTAATCGATACAGTCCTTGAACTCATCTGATTAATTATTCAAGTCAAATAAGTAAATTACTTAATCATAAGAACACGGAAAAGCATTCAGCATTTACGGGCTCAAGGCTCTTGCTTTTTATGATCCCTTTCATATTTCCCTTAGTACCTTTCTGGGCATCAGCATATTCCATAAGACCATGATTCAGAAAATAATAGCATCTATTTATTTACCTCTTCCTAGATGTGGGATCTTAGACACTCAATTATGTCTTTCAGATTCCTCTTTTATATGATTCATTATTGATTGTACATTCTCAATTCCCCAGGATTATTAGATTGCAGAATATATTAGGGGAAGTGTCTTGGAAGCTATTGCATGTGCCCCACCCCCATGCTGAATGAAAAAAAAAATACCTGCTAGCTTCTTTGAAAAGAGCTCGAGGAGCTGAAAGAGTCAAGGAGATGCACAGAATGATTGATAGTCCTGGGGACTCCTAGGGTCAAATGGTAACTGTGAATCTGCGCATACATGCCTCTCTTTCTACCAGCCTTATCAAGTTTAGTGACGGATTTCTTTTTTTGACAAATTGCCATTGCAGGTTATTTCCTAGATGATATTTCCACAAATGGAAAATCATTCTCCATTGCCTGAATGGCTCTAAAGTTATTATTTCCCATCTGATTCCACAGAGCTTGCATTCGGATTTACCAGCAAGAGGGTTAATAAAAACAGAACTGCTGCCAATACCAATTGAAAAATGTTACTGCTCTATCTGGCGACAATGTGTCACCTTACAGGTTGCGCCTTCTGAATGATAAAACATAATTCCCTGCATCAAGAAGTAAATCTGAAACTGATTTCTAGATTCTCTATAACATGAGAACTGTTTAAATAGATTTTTCTACTGGCTTTGAAATAGTATATATTTGAAAATATCCTTTAATAATATTTATTTGAAAAGAAAAGCAATATTGCTTTATAGACTGATTTATGAAGTGATTTATCTTCTAAAATGTTTAATTTTATTTTCAATTTATTGAAGAAGTTATTAGGTTATTAATATAACCTTACATTCTATTAAGTGCTGCATATAGCTGGATGCTTTTACTTTCTGACTACTAAGCTTTTAAGAAATTTAATGACTCCAGATGAGAATAGTACAGAGTCCCACAACTGGACATGTACATACAGAGTCTGTGAATGACCCATCTCTAGGCAGCACATCTACAATGCAACCTCTACACACAAGATCATAGAACAAACATCATAGAACAAGGACTGAAGAAGGCATTACCTACCTCTTAACTCTCATTAAGGAAGCTCCATGCAACAGGAGTCCAGGAACCCAAAAGAGCTTGAGTCGCCAAACTGTGAAGATTAAGAGTCTACAGAGTGTTTCCATGGACAGGCTGCCAATATTCAGCTTCACCCACTCAGGGCTAAGGGAACATTGTGGAAGAGGGTGAAGAAAGATTGTGAGAGCTGGAAGAGTGATGCAAGACCAAATGGAAATGAATCCTACAAGTTCCTGGGGCCCTGTTCATATGAACGTATAGCATTGATATCAGCATGCACAAGACCCATGCAAGCTCAGCTGGACAAAATCCCAGCACAGACCTTAGAGATGGGTAGCAGAGCCCAACCTTGGCTGAGGAAATAGTGGAAGCAGATGGTGGTCAGGTGAGCAAGATCTGGCATTCATTAAAAAGAGACTCCAGATAGGCTGACTAGAGCTCAGGGGATGAGCTGGCACTGAGGAATGAGCAGGGGGAAATTTGGCACAAGGTACTGTAACGCAAATTACAGAAGATGTAAATTTTTGGTCTACTTAAAACTTTCCTTCTTTGTGTAGGATCTATATCTATATATCTATATCTACATCTATCTATCTATCTATCTATCTATCTATCTATCTATCTACTATCTATCTTGTTCTTCATCCCCAAAAGCCCAAATCCAACACACCCCACAACTACAAACAATGATAAAACCTAAAGGTCAATCAACCTAAGGCAAGTATGTAAGTTCCCACCACACTTGTTATCCCTAACAATCCACAACCTAGTGGTAGCCTAAGGGTTACCATCTGTGGAAATTAATAAAAGCATAATCCCATCGATGTTACGTCTCAGTCCATCTATCCTTTCATCCTATTGTTCTCTGACTCCTGGTTTTTATTCTTCTTCCATCACCATTCTACATTCTGTTCTTTCCAATCTCTCTTGGTATCTTACTTTCCAAAGACAGGAGTTACAGTTCCAGACTTCCACCTACACCTTAACACCATTGAGTAGTAAATTTCTCCTGTTTCATGCCTTTTGGTTTCCCTGCCTCTTTGTGTCTTATCTGATACACAGACTCCTTCACTGACTTCCCTCTGGTCAGAGGTCACATAGACAATGGTTTTCTTGGCCTCTGACCACCATCAAGGCCAGATGAAATAGGAATTGTAACAAATTCAAGTTACAAAGGATAGAAATGAATGCAAATAAATGGAGTGAAAAGAGTATACCAGGACAGATGAAGATCCTTAGAAGTCATGTTTTAGGTACTGTCTTGAGAACTTTTTAGGTATATCCATGTAAACCATCACTTGCAGTGTATTAGAATCTACTAGTGATGTGGAACACAATATAAAAGGCTGTTCTATTTTTTGTCAAACCCCTTATTGTTCTTTTTCCAAATTAATTATTTCAGTTTAGTATACCAAGTAATGTGTTTCATCATGTCATCTTCACGCAAAGTTGTAGGTATTCTTTTGGCAGAAGCACTTAGAGAGTCAGCAAACAACCTCCAAGCTGGTACTCCTGATGATATCTTGCTTGCCTGTGAAAACCTGCCTGGTGCTAATTGTCTTTTATGCCTTGGGCAAAGCATTGTCACATTCCTGTAGTGATCTGGAGTATATGGTCTGAAATCCTGCCTGTCCCAACCCCCAATTCTGTATATCCCAACCCCCACAAGTTTCTGTATAAAAACCCTGGATTACCCTTGTGGAATTGCTCCCATTTCTCTCTCTCTCTCTCTCTCTCTCTCTCTCTCTCCCTCTCTCCCATTCTATTGGGTGTTGCTCCCAGATCCTTCCCCTCCCTACCAGGGCTTAGTCCCAGGTTCTACAAACCCTGGTCCTGGGAGGAAGAACACCTCGTAGAAAGCTGCACATGCGTGATACATTGAAAACAACACCTAGTGTCAGTATTTACTGTTCCCATGCATCTCCCTCTCCTGCTTCCATTTCCCCTCTTCCCTCAACCTGGCTTGATGTCTTCCCCTAGTTGGTCCTCTTCTGCCTTATTACATGCATTCCAGCACTCTACATTCCACTACATTAAGATCTCTTTTGTGTCTTTCAAGATCCCCTTCTAAAAAATTATTTAAAATCATTATACTGTATTTCAAAAGCTGCAACCTAGTCATTCATACATTTTAATCATATTTAGACCCCTTATCTATCTGCACCATCATAGCCTACCCACAGATTTTATGCATTCTGTCATATATGTTAAGCACATG
>VZQC01003337.1:195810-214942 GCA_009823505.1 Rhizomys pruinosus
AGATGGATGCTGGCAGGGGCAGAGACAGTATCATGCAAGACTGGATCTCTTCTGATAACCAGGCTCCAATGGATGGACCCACACAGAAGGACTTTTGGAGGCACAAATTAGATTGTATAGGCCTTAGTATATGTGTGTATGTGTGTATAGTAGAGAGAGTACATTAAATTTGATGGGTGAAGTAAGGGGAGGTGTGGATAAGGGAAGAGATCTAAATACCATCAAATTATATTGTATGAAAATCACATCTTTAAGGATATTTAAAAAACATTCTAACACAACCATTCTGGTTTTTACTTTAGTTTTCCATTAATTGGAGATCTTCATTCAATACTGTAGCTAGACTTATAAGTATGGATTAGCAAGCCTATTTTTATGTAGGTCCTGGGGATTGAACTCAGGTTCTCATGCCTGCAAGGCAAACATTTTACTAACTAAGCTATTTACCTAGCCCTCAGTGCTTTATTATAAAACAGGCTTTGAGCTGGGTATGATCATGCATGTCTTCAATCCCAGCACTCTGGAGGCAGATGCAGGCAAATCTCTGTGTGATGGAGGCTAACATAGATTACATAATGAGTTCCAGTTCAGCTGTGACTACAGAGAGACCCTATCTTAAAAAAATTAATGAAAGAATGAATGAATAAATAAATAAATACATAAATAGGACTTGTGTTACATGATTTTTCCCAACTGCAGGCTAACATAAATATTCTGAGAAACTCGAAGATAGGGAGGCTGAAATATGATGTTTCAGATCAGGTTAGGCATATAAAATAAAATTATAGCTTACATTTTCAATTGAGAATGGATCTATTGAGACTATAAGTATATCAGAGGTAAAACAGCACCTATAATAATGAATTCTGAAGATGACCAAATGGCAATCATATCACTAGTCATGTTTCGTAGATAAGGAAATTGAGGCTTAAAGAGCTGTTTTAGTAACATAGCTACATGGCAGAATCAGAAATCAAGTCCAAAATTGTCCAATAAAAAACTCTTTATATTCCCTTTAATAATAATAACAACAGGTTATTCTGTTCACAGAAAGTCCAGGACACATTTTAATTTCCAAGGGAAACACTATCCACTTTACTCTTCCTCTAGCTACTTGCCGAGTGTTGTTTCTTTGTGGTTTTCCAGAGCTAACAAAATTGATTCCAAGTTGATTCCAACTTTCTATCTTCTCACCCAGTACATACTAATGACCACCTTAAAACTCTGGCATGACTCCCTTTGTTCCATAGCCCTTGGATTTGGCCCCTGAATTTCCAAATCACCGTTACCATGGCTACTATATATTTTATTGACTTTTATATCATCTCAGACCTGGCATACAGTGAGTAGTCAAGGGAAGTTTAATTAATATTAATTTTAAATTACATGGCTATTAGTGCAGAAGCAAAGCCTTACTAGAAACTCCTGCTCATCATCACCACACTTCCCATGAGCTCCTCTACTCTATCACAGAGCTGTAGATTCTTGTAACCAGATCTAACTATTAATTTACTGGTGGTTTTGTATATAGTTGATCCTTAGTGCTCTTAATTAAACTGAAATAGAAGTTAATACAATGACAATGTAAGACATAAGCTTTTTTTTTTTTTTTTTTTTTTGGTCTTTTCGAGAAAGGGTCTCTTTGTAGCCTCAGCTGTCCTGGAACTTACTCCGTAGACCAGGCTGGCCTTCAACTCACAAAGATCCACCTGCCTCTGCCTCCAAAGTGCTAGAATTAAAGGCGTACACCACCATGCCCAGCTATTTTTTATGTGTGTTAATGTACTGTCTGCATGTAGGTTTGTGCACCCATGTTGTGCAATGCCGCAGAGGTCAGCAGAGGGTGTCCTGTCCCCTGGAACTGGAGTTCTCTTGGAATTGGAGTTACAAAAGGTTCTCAGCCGCCATATGGGTGCTGGGGATCGAACCTGGATCCTCTGAAAGAGTGGTCGGCGCTCTTAACCGCTAGGCCATCTCTCCAGCCCAAGACATTTTTTTTTTTTTTGCACTGTACATGATATTTTCTGAAACTAAATGAAGTGAGTGGAGGGAATGAATGTTTAGGTTATCTTATCAGTAGTTAAAATGAAAAGCTTTTATCCTAAATACTTTGACGGCTTCTCTTAGCAGCAATAATTCTCTTGCAAACTAGTAAGAGTCTGAATTCTTAAAAGAGGGTGCCAACACAGCGTGTCTTGTTTGAACAATAGCAGGCAGAACGTCTGCACAACTCTTTTTAGGACTTCCCCTAAGCTTGTCTTCCTGTCTGCATAACAGGTTTTTCTGCTTAGACACATGCACTGAATTTTAAGGTCTGATGTCAATGGACTTAGGTAAGCAGCATTGAGCCAAAGGTGGCAAAGCCTGGGAGGTTTCAGATGTTCATACTAAACATCCAGCGACAGCAACGGGGGTGTGACGAGGAGAGTACAGGGAGACAAGCAGGAAAAAAAGGACAGATTTTGTTAAGAAATTGGCAAGGATTCAAAACAAAAAATTCTATATCTTTATCTCTATCTCTATCATCATCTATATCATCATCTGTATATATCTATATCTATGTCTATATCTATATCATCCATATCTATATGAATATGTGTCAATATATGAAGAAATCCTGTCCCTTGACTTGGCTTGGTGAAGACATACTGAAATACCTTTGTGACAGATGAAATTTTAAGGGCAAAGATGATGCTCAGGCTGCCCTGATGGCAGATAAAAGGCAAACAAAGCAGATTTAGACCCCGTGTTGTGCTGTGTTTGTTTGGTTTTAACTTTGTTCCTTAGAAGAAAATAATCTTTTCCTTAAAAAAAAAGTCACAGGAACACTATGATGAATTGGGTCATTTTGTTAATTCATTTGATATCAGTAGAGGAAAATAAAGGCCATATGGATACAAGTTATTACATTCCTGCCCTGACTTATCCAGGATGAGCTGAAAGCACTCTTAGCACATAAGAATCCTGAGCGATGCTGAATATAAAGGTAATTGACCTTAATGAACAGAATAGGCACAACTATCCTTCTGAAATTCAATGCATAGAAGTGCTCTTCACAATGACTCTTTAGAAAAAAAAAATCAACAGTGTTTTTGGAGCATTTTATATACTGCTGCCTAGGCAGGATTTCCAGTAGCAATGTGGATAATAAAACAGAGGCTGACATCTTTGGGACTTGTGTGGATGCTTGGAGGTGATTAGATGGTTTACTTCAATAATCTGTTATGGAACAGGACATGCTTGGGAGAGAAAATGAGTAAAAGCAGAGGGTGTTTTTTAAGAGAGTTAGGTATATTTTATACTTGGTTTACACTCTTTCCAGCTGTGCAAGGCCTCAGCCTCGGTAGCCCAAAGCCTGTGCTGTCACTTTGTGATGTGTGAATTTAGCTGAGTTCCAGCTGGTTGTTATCAAGGCTAATATAAGAGGCTGTGTGGTGCCTTTTACCTGGTGGAAAATTTTCCAGAAGTGTGAAATGGCACTACCTCTAGATGAAGTTCTGCATATCCCTTTAATTGTATCACTGTCTGAGCTGTGTTGCACTAGGGAGTTCTTGTTCCTGGCCCCCATCACAGCAGCTCTTAGTATATTAACCGAGTGGGTGGGCAGGATTGGAAAGGACTGAAGAGGGTTATAGACGGTGATGGCAGCATTTTTCTTCTGCTCCCTTCTGCTCTCCCAGCTGCTGGGGGCCACCAAGGCCTCGAAGCCTTATTTATTAGCTGAGACCTGAGCTTCACATGGGTGCTGGTGGGAGTTTTTATTTGATGTCTGCTGGCTCACTTGGGTTTTCAGGTCTACTTTGTCAATTCTCTAAAGCAAGTTTCCAGAATAGGAGAGAATTATATTATTTGCAACTAAAATGGTATTTCTGGGAGCTTAATTTAGCTTACTACCTGGCTGTGTGCGTAAATGTCATGAAGAAGCAATTAGCAAAACCATTTTCCTCCTCATTTTCAGGTTTATTTTTCTACTTCAGAAGTGCTTTGGGTATAAAATGATACTGTTACCAAATGATCTTTGAGTTTGTTATGGTCATATATGTTATAAACTTTAAAATAACTATTCTTTTTGAGTCTGCAGGTTTCAATCTTTTGTGGCTTAGAAGGAAAAGAAAATATTGTTTACCTTATTTTTTCAGTGTTTACTCAGTGCCAACCAGTGCTCATGAAGGTGAGATTTTTGATTTTATAGATATAATAATTAGGGAACAAATGTACATTTATGCATATACATATATAAAAATAATAATGATATATAGTACTGTCCACTTAAGATGTAAAGAAGTAAAGAAAGCTAGAGAGGTGGCTCAATGAATAAGAGCACTTACTCTACAATTATGATGACCTAAGTCTGAATTTCCAGCACCAAGTAAAAACCAGGCATGTGCCTGTATCCAGAGCACAAAGGGGAAGATATTGGTGGATCCTGAGAGCACTCTGGCCAGCCAGCCTACCGGATCATCAAATGTCAAGCTTCCAGTCTAGTGAGACAACCTGTCTCAAGGCAATAAGAACAGCAATAGGGGAAGACCCCTAAAATACTACTCTGGCCTCCCCTGGAGTGCATAGTACTACTCTTATCCATACGTTCTCATGCATGCATCATACAACACAGAAAGAGAGAGTAGTTTTAAGAAAATAACTAAAGAAATCTATCAGTTCTAGGGTTTTCCTCCCAGTACCAGTCTAGCACCTTTTCCTTTCTTCTATGTAAATCCTGAACATCACAGTTATGAACATATTTGCATATTGCATACCAGCAGACTACAGAAAACAGGTCTGAGAAGGAGAGTTTACTCACCTATAAATAAATAAAATATTGATGATAACATCAAAATAATCATTACAAAATATTTACAATAATAACTGCAACAGATATACCTTGAAATATATATCTCTATTTTTTTCATATGTAAGGTTTAAGACATTGTAAGCCACATATACTAAGACTGTTAAATCACAATAGGGTTCTAGGTCTTCAAGGATAGTAGCTATTTCAAAGGAATGATTATTTCTGATCCAGGGAGCTGTTGATTTCAATATTTAGTTACATTTTATATGTGAGAAATTTGACCACTAAGTAAAACATTGTTGGAGTGAACAGACAGGAATTTTGTCAAACCCATGTAAAACATCTCTGAACATTTGGAAACATTTGTTCATCTAGAAAGTACCCCAAGACTTGCAAGGGCATTTTGAAGTTTACACTTTTTAATGGTATATTTAAACTGTTCCATATGGGTATAAATATTGAATATTCCATAAATTATAATAACTGGGGGCAATCTCTCAGGACATTTTATTAAGTCTCATGGCATTAACTAAAAGCCTCCTGTATAAGATTAAAACAGATGGCTATCTCCAGAATAGAAAATAGTAACATGCTTAAGCTAATTAGGTATAAAGAATTGCTGTTAATTTTCAATCCACTCCTGACTTGTACTGAAGTCCCAGCGATTAGATTAAATGGACACAAGTGTTCTCCATGTTTCCCTGTATTATGCAAATGATAATTCTGACAGTTTTTTTCCACATAACAAGATAATTTGGCTCAGGAAAAGCTGGGTTCTACCTCCTGAACCAGTGGTATGCAGTCCAGAGGGAGATAGTCTGAAAAGGGGTGGTAAACCATTTCAGCTGGGTTCCTGTTTACAGGTAGGTGATATGACTCCTGCCTTCTGGAAAGCTATAAATCAGGATTTAGGGGTGTGGGAAATAAGAGAGGCTCTTCAGATTGTAGTGAGAACTACAAAAGCTACACCTCCTCCCTCTAGGATGCAATTTTACCCCACAGTTTAATAAAAAGCATTGGTAGATAAAGGCTTCAGTGCCAGCTCTAGGCTGCCCTACTAGGAGTTGTTGGCCAGGGAGACTTTAAAAGTCTCCCAAACAAAGGCCATTTGCCTATAACTTTGAGTGTACATAAGAAATGGATAGTAAGACCCTATTGCTGAAGATATGGTGTGATAAGAGCATGAAAAATAAATTATGCTGAGACTCTGCAATGCAAATTAACAGCTGATCTTCATGGTGTCAGAGAGCACTATACAAACTGCTGGAAAGAAATGGTCTCTGAAGCTGTACTACAAACTTCTTGAGCTAGACTTTTACATTCCAAAGAAGATATAATGCAATAGTGAAAGCCTGATAAATGGACACCCAGATAGAAAAAAAATTCCAATTCAATCTATGGCCTGCTCCCTAGCAGGGTATGACACAGGTCTGACACTGTGGCCTTGGTGCCTCCTAATGTCAGAAGGCTCTATTGACCACATTAGAGAGCTATTGGCATCCCTTTGTCAAAGAGTTATAATCCCCCAAACAAATATTATCCAAGCATATGGTGTCTGTGTCCATAGAGTTACTTGTTATAATCTTTAATATTTGTTACTACTTGTGTTTTTATTACTAGAATTAAAAGGAGACTGCTAAAGGACCCACCAATCCATCACAAACAGAACTTGGACAGCGCCAAGAGTTTGATGTGTCACCTCAGGAAAGAAAACAAAAAACATAAAAACAAAACAAAACAAAAAACCCTGTAACTTCTATCTCTCATTGTTTCTCACCCTCCCCTTCAAAGGGACTCTCATGGAAGAAGTTGGCCTGTAAGATTATAAGGGCCAAGGAAGGGGGATAAGATGTGAGTTTACAGCAAAAATGGACTGAATTTTTTTCTCTTTTCTTTATATTTGATCAATATGTTTGTGTAAGTAACCCTCTTCAACTGGACTTGGGGACCCTTAGTTGTACAAAAACTGGACTCAGATGTTAACTAATTGGGTTTATATGGACACTCCTTATGATTATTGCCTATGTGTACTTACTGGTCTTATAAATAAAATTATATAAATAAATAAATAAAATATTGTTGAAATAAATATAGGTGAAAGGATAAAAGAAGAGCAACAATCAAAAAAGAAACAAATGACAGCCTGGAGATTATTTCCTCAATGAATTATAACTCATTTGGAAAAGTTTTAAAAGATAGAGCAGTATCTGAATACAGTTCAACTTGAGGCTTTAGGGAAATAAAGATTAAGTGGATGGTCTGGTCTGTTTTGTTCTTTATCTTATAAGAAGGAGCATAAACAGTAGATTGTCAGGGACATTTAAATGTGTACTGAAAAGTGTTTCTGAAAACTTTAATAAATGGTAAGCTAGTGGCTCTGATAACATCAATATCCGAAGACAGTGCTCTGAGAACTTTAATAAGCATACAAGTTACACTCTGATACCCTTGAATACCAATGCTTGATTCAGTATTCTTGAGGTATTTCCTAGTAACTCACATTTTATTTTAAGTTTCTACCAGGCTTGTTTCAAACTCACTGTGTAGGCCAGTCTAGCCACCACGTATGCTGTGATTGCATGTCTGTGTCCTCATGGCCAGCTTTACTTGAAACTTATCAGAATTGTAATAAGTGTTCAGGTCACGCCTAGGCTGTTGACCATGGCCTGACATTGTTTAAGGCCTTTCTTAATGTTTTATATAATGTGTATGGGTGTTTGCCTGAATGTATGTAAGTGCATCATGTGCATGAAATCCCTGTGGAGGACAGAAAAGGACATCAAATCCCCTGGAACTGGAGGTATGGAGATGGTTGTGAGCAGCCATGTGGTGCCGAGAACTGAACCCTGGTCGTCTGTAAGAACAACCAGTGATCCTAACCACCTAGCCATCTCTCTAGCTCCAATAAGACTACTTTTTTTTTTTCTTTTTAGTTTTACCCTTTTTTTTTGGTATTTTTGAGACAGGGTTTCCCTTTTAGTACCATGTGTCATGGAGCTTACTCTGTAGACCAGGCTGGCCTTGAACCCACAGAGATCCACCTACCTCTGCCTCCCAAGTGCTGGGATTAAAGGCCTGCACCAGCATACCTGGCTAGACTACATTTTAAGACACATTTAGAAGACCAATGTGAGGTCAGAACACAAATAAAATAGTTTTATTTCTGATCAGCAATTTGGGGGAGTAGATACATAGAAGAAACATGTATTAAGCTATTTCTCTGCAGTAACAAATTGTGAAATATCAATGGATATACATGGATTTAATTTATCATTTAGTAGAAGAAACAGTAGAACTACAATAAGTTTATAGTATTTCAAGTTTGCTGAGTATATAATCTCTAATTATGTGAATTTATCATTTGGTTTTCAGGAATTTGTTGGACAGTTGTTTCCATCTGCTCCACCGAATGTTTGCATTTAGTGACATGTCAGTTGATATAAAGCATGGCACATAATCTAAAATAGAAAATTAACATTAAAGAATTCCTGTAACGCTAGGAAGGCAAGGTATGGGCATGCACACCTATGATAACTGTACCCAGGAGGCTGAGGCAAGAAGATCCCAAGGTTGAGGCCAGCCAGAGCTACATAATGACTTCAAGGCCAGCCACGGCATAGTGAGACCAGAAACTAAATAAATGAAAAAGAATCATAATTAAAATCTGAGCGTATTGGGCAAAGTGAAGAGACAAGTGGTAACTTCATTTGAATGTGTTGTTTATTCAGTTTCTTTTTTTTCTTTTTCTGAATGTTATATGCTTGCATGTACATGCCTGTTCCTGTTGGGAGAGTGATGGTACATATCCACATGTATATGTACACTGGTGAGGGGCAGACAACAGCCTTGGGTGTCATTCCTTGGGGATTTTAACCTTCTTTGAGACAGCACTGAGATTCACAGGGCCATGTACCATGCGTTCCTGGCATTTCCTGTGGCTCCTAGGATTCACAAGGCCTTGCACCCTGTGTTCCTGGCATTTCCTGTGGCTCCTAGGATTCACAGTGTCTTGCAGCACGTGTTCCTGGCATTTCCTGTGGCTCCTAGGATTCACAGGGCCTTGCACCCTGTGTTCCTGGCATTTCCTGTGGCTCCTAGGATTCACAGGGCCTTGCACCCTGCGTTCCTGGCATTTCCTGTGGCTCCTAGGATTCACAGGGCCTTGCACCCTGTGTTCCTGGCATTTCCTGTGGCTCCTAGGATTCACAGGGCCTTGCACCCTGCGTTGCTGGCATTTCCTGTGGCTCCTAGGATTCACAGGGCCTTGCACCCTGTGTTCCTGGCATTTCCTGTGGCTCCTAGGATTCACAGGGCCTTGCACCCTGCGTTCCTGGCATTTCCTGTGGCTCCTAGGATTCACAGGGCCTTGCACCACGCATTCCTGGCATTTCCTGTGGCTCCTAGGATTCACTGGGCCTTGCACCATGCGTTCCTGGCATTTCCTGTGGCTCCCATGGGTTGTGCTCTACCTCTTTCTGCTTTACTGCCTGAGCCAGAGCTCTGCTAGATATAAACAAGAAAAGTTCTGTAGAATCAGTCCACACTCTCCTCAATGCCTAGGTCTCTCATCTTGATTTTACTTTATTTCCTGTTTCAAAGCTTATGCATACCCTGTAATCAGAATTATATACCAATATACAAAACTGAGATAGACTGAATTTACCAAGAATCACAAAACAAATTATGCCAGGTGGGCTAACAAAGAATTTCGAAGAATTCATCAGAAAAGTGTCACTGAGCTTACTGAAAGATATTACATGAAGGATGCTTATACTCATAAATTATCACTTATTGCTAAAAAATGGGAAAAAAAACTGAGAGAAAGATGCAGGACAGTTATGGCAGAATGCATGATCTGGGATTGGGTGGGGTGGGATGGGGGGAAGGGAAGGGGAAATATGCCTGAACGAATTGGAAATGATGTATGAAATACACAAAGCATCAATTAAAAAAAATAAAAGATATTATGAAACAGAAATAAATCAGTTCTCTTCAACTTGTCTTACCATCAGTGAACTTTTGGTGTTATATATGGAGTTACAGTTACGTGGTGCTGTATTTATATGATTATCAAGTCTGGTTGATGAGATATGTAGTGTTATATTTTATACTAGGCTTTTGTCTATATATTATTATTATGAAGTCTTCTGACATGAGAGACAGACACAAGCAGAATGTCTCTGTAGGTGTGTTAGATGATAAAGTAAATGCCAGGATGGTAATGTGTCTTATGATTTGTGATTTACCAGGAGAGCTAAGTCTTCATTAATGATTGAGAAATGGTAGCTGTTGCTTAGCATGACAAAGCAAGTGAGATACCATGTGTTATTCTGCCCTCCTCAGCAATCTTTTTACACACTGTGAACAAATTTCGAAGAGGGAAGAAGCCTGGTGTATTTAGAAACCTACTTCTGGTGAAGGAGGCTGGAATGGGAGACAGTGCCCGAGATGAGAGAGCTGCACACCGCCAGCTTCAACAACCTGAGGAGCTGCAGTCAGATCCCTTCACTCAGATGAAGCTGGGATTCCTTATTGCACCCTAGGACAGTATTTAAGACAAGGTACTAGGAAGAAAAGTTTGTGTTTATAAAGAAGAGATTTAAACATAGGCATACAACGGAGTTAAGAGAGAGATGCTCAGAGAAAGAAAAGTCCTGTGGGTGTGGGCTTTTCAAGGAGAACTGCGTTCAAGTACCTCAGCATAGCCATATAAATGTAAATCTGAATTTACAATGTTCAAAGAGTTTCAAAGAAACCTTTGTCTTTTCTGAGGTGCCTTGGATTGGACTACATTCTACTAAGGTAAAAATCATGGGTTGTAAGTGTTGCATAAAGGGCTGAGGTATGCCTTGTTCTTTAAATGAGTTTCCTGTAGATTCCATGTTTCGTTCTTCCTCACTCTAGGGTGTACCAAGAGATCTGCCTCAACGTAGGTAAAAGGAAACAATTTCCTGAGCAATTAATATACAATAGCTCCAAAATAGAGTTTTCTATCTCTCTTGGAGATTCATAAGCAAATTACTATATTAAAAACTCCAGGAAACTCAGGAGAAAAAACAAACTCTGACTAACCCAACAAGTGTCATATCAATTCCACTATTTTAATCACTCTTCCTCCTATCAGTAATATCTACAATGTATTCTGATGAGCAGTTAGCTAGCTTACCCTGGACACCATGGCAAAGTTTTCTAGGAACAATGTCAATAAAATCAATAAGGAGAGAGAGAGAGAGAGAGAGAGAGAGAGAGAGAGATCATGAGCTTGATGGCATCTTGTTTAAATATATGAATCCAGTTCTTCCCAATTTCTCTTGTTTTTAAATATCTGGGTTTTTTGTGATGGATTAGTGAAAACGTACCAATATAATCATTAATATGACCAAAACAAAATAAATTAATAGCATTACTCAAACAGAAGAAAATAGACTTCAGACGACAAATATAAAGGAAAAGCATTTAAATTAGTTTTGTGAACTTTCTGTTTTTGACAGTAGTTTGTCAATAACACTGCCTGTGGTTATTTATTTTTAACTCATGACATTTTATTTTAAATGAAACTCAGAAACATGTTTCATTTTTCCTTTTTGCTAATGTATCTTTCAAAATCATGGGAATAATTTTGCGTAATGGTTGCATATAGGTACTTGCAAGCTGGTATATTAATGAATGCTCCTGGAATTTTTTTCTTTTCCAAGAAATGAAACATAATTATGACAAATTCAATGCTGTGATGGTTTAGAATGTATCTAATAACATAATATGACAAATCTGTACTTAATTCATAGGAACCTACATTTCTGAATGTCTTTTGAAAAGTTGAAATTTCCTTTAACATTAACATGATTTAATATGCATTTGTCAAGTCTCTTCCTCTGTCTTTCTGTGTGTATGTGTGGGGGTGCATGCATGTGTATGTGTGACAGAGATCAGAGATGAAAGGAAAAATAGATCTTACATATTTAATGAAATGATATTCAAATGGTACCAGTATGCACGCATTATTGGAGGAACTAATAAAGAATATTTCTAAAGTTAATAACAAATTCCATCCACAGTCCTTGGTCAATTAATGTTACTTTGTCTCATTACATTTTTATTTTTATTAAGACCCCAAACTTCACAATTCCTATTGAGAAGTATTTCAACAGTCAGATCATTGCTATTCTCCTATGCATTTTCAAATTCTTATAGTTGATTATGATCTTATAAAACATCAAAACATTAAAAGGAGAAGAATATGGAGACATCTGGTAACTAAGGAAGATCCAATTCTCCAGTTGACAGGAGCCATTATCTTTTTTCTTAGCAGCCCTTATTTCGTAAGTCAGCTTTCAGCAGAGAACAGTGTAGCTTTTGAGCTAAGTGACATGCTCAGTGTAGGAAGGCAACATCCTGTTTAAAATATATTAAGAGACTTGGGTTCTTCCTTAATGCAGCCTGTCGAATGCTACACTTGGTCACACCTCCTTTCTAAATCCCGAGGGTTGAGAGGAGCTCAGCGACACTTC
Organism: Rhizomys pruinosus; assembly: GCA_009823505.1. Taxonomy (NCBI): domain Eukaryota; kingdom Metazoa; phylum Chordata; class Mammalia; order Rodentia; family Spalacidae; genus Rhizomys; species Rhizomys pruinosus. The sequence goes on from VZQC01003337.1 coordinate 208,111, forward strand.
TGCAGCTTCCTCAAAGAACCTGAGATTGGCAGAAAATATTGCAGGCTCTGATCCTCTTCAGCGATGTCCTGCTTCTTGGGATTCAGTCCAGAAAGCCTTTCAAAAGAAGAGATTTACTATGTATCAGACGTGGGAATACTTACTGTACTCCATGCATTAAATATAGCTTTGTGGGTTTTAGCTTGATAATATCCTACATTTTGGTGCTGGAAATTGAACCTAGGGCCTCATTCATGCTAGACAAGCTCCCCCACTAATGAGTTATATTTCCAGCCCAGTGTAGCTTACTATTTTTGATACCCTTTTCCTAATGACACTCATTCAATACAAAACTTATAGTACTTTCCAAATAATTTCTAACAATTGTTTTTAAAGGCATTAAAGATGGTTTATAATATCAGTGTTGTAACTTCTAAATATACAACTTCCTGATGATAAAAATATCCTTTCTTATACTGAATGTGACACTAGTTAGTCCACTCTCAATTATCAAAGAAACAAAGCCGTTGTGTACCTGTGGTTATGTGTGTGTATTCTCTAGTGACACATATTCAGTTTTAAAAACAGAAAAACCATAATTTCTAGTTATGTTCACACAATCACTAGTATATATCAACAAGTTATCTGTATTCTAGGCTGTAAAGGTGGTCATCCTAGTTATAATAACAGGGAAGAATATTTGCATGTTGTGAAAGTAGTAGTGTTTGTCCTTTGATTTTCCCCAAAAGACCAACCTGGTGATAGCAATAGCCAGGAATTCCTTGAGGCATATATGAACTGTGGACTTAATCATCACTTCAAATAAATTTCCCAAATGATTGAAAGTAGTATGGTTAGAAGACTGGGAAAATATTAGCAGCCAGTGGACCACTTGTGGCCATTGCTGCCTTATTCTGTTTTCTGCATACATTTATGATTGTATTGCAAGGATTTTTATTTAAAGTATCCATTTATGGGAATTCAGGTTTTCTCTTCTGTTGATGGGGACTGGGTTGATATAAAATTGTGTCAAGAAAATAAATGAAGGAAGTAAAAAAAATGAATGTTCCTCCATATATAATAGAGATAATATTAAATACTTATATGCTTTAATCAAAGAAAAGGGAGCATTACTAATTTTTTACTTGCTGATTTGCAATTGGAACAAATAATAGGATTGGAAAACTCTCAAAATTCATTGCCAGGATGAATATTACTTGTGGCAAAGTAAAATACAATAATCACATACTCCATTGTCTGTGATATCAATATGCATTATTTAGTATGGTTGGAAAATTTTCAAATTGTATTTCAAAGTTGCTTAAACCTTTATGCTGGTTTAGAAATATCCTTAACTCTTAAGGTTGCTTCTAACTCCTTTCAGGAGACTGAGGTCATGAACTCCCCAGGAAGCTTCTGAAGGCTGTGAGAGGATAAATTGCTTCCCGTTCTGCTGGCTCCAAAGTATTCTTGTGTCCCAGCTCTGGAAATGCATATGGAAGCAATTGCCCTTGTACTATTTCCGCTCCTCTCCACACAGGCCATGGCCTCTACATTCGGCATCATAAAGCAAGCTGCTTAGTTTAAAGTTCAGTGATCAGCTCAGCCAGCCCCAAAGCACAACGCCCAGCACTTGCTTTTCAAAGAGAGAGAGAAAAGAAAAGGAATGCACATAGTATTTTTGAGCCTCATTGGCTTACCATATCATCTTATCCAACACTTCATCTTTTTCCAAGCCAAAAATGATATAAATGACGTTTACTGAAGGTGAAAGTGCTAGTTAGGTTATGAAAAATACAGGATTAGAACCGGACTGTTTATTTCACCTCCAGGAGGCATGTTCTTCTCTCCATATCTACCACAGCAATGGCTTTGCAGTCTGAAGAGAAAAGAGGTGTGATGGTTAATCCTTTTAATCTTGGGTGTCAGCTTGACTGGATTTGGAGTGAACAAATATGAGACAGAGATCTTCAGATTGGATTATCTCAAGCCAGATGACTCACCCTAAATGTGGGCATTGCCTTCTGCCAGCAGCTGGTATAAAAGGCCATGACAGAAGGGGAGCTAGTCCCTTTTTTGCACATGCCTTCTCTCTCACTGGTGAGTTTGTCTTGCTGCTGTGATCAACTCTTTGGATCCCAGCATAGACTGAGTCTGGCAGATCTCCAGGGATCCTTCAGGCCTTTGCACAGGATGGGGACTACTGAGACATCCAGCTTCGTGGACTGAGCAACTGCCTGTATTTTCAGCCTCTCCCGTGCAGTGCAGCTATTGTTGGACTACTTGGACTCTATCCAGTGTGCAAATCAATAAATCTGGATAGATATGTAGATGATAGATAGAATAGATAGATAAAATAGATAGATAGATATTAATTCTATTGATTATTTATTTAGAGAACCCTGACTAAAACAAGAGGTCTTCAAATTTAGACCTGGATGTATGAAATATTTCCATCCAGTCCATCATAACAGGGTCCTTTGTGAAAAAAGACAGACCTTTGATATTTGGAAGTGATATTATTACAAATATGACATTATTTTTAAAACACATGAACAGTATACTATGATGAAGTTTTATCCCATTTGTCCCCATTTTGTAGATGTTCAAAACAGATACAAATTTAAAGATTTTAAAGATGAAGTTACTATCACTAAACTCACAGGAAAGTTAGAGACACACAGGGATCAAAGAACCAAGAGGAGGCCCCTATGGAAGTGTACAATTGTCGAGGCATAGGCAGGAGACTGTTCTGTGGTGCAGCTTCCTGTAGGTTGTGTGGAGAGCTCAGTTGTGAAGCATTTATGAGACATCACTCAGGCTGTAGTGAGCTTTCCAGTGATGTAGCTTCCTGAATCAACCATGCCTCTAAAGTCCATTTGTTCATCAATATAGCTTCATTAGGATTATTTCTTTGATCTACCACTGTCCTCTATCTGGGGTAGATAGAAAATCTTTCCAGGGAAATTATGTCACAGTTGTTTTCCAAACAGGGACTTGACAAAACTAGTTTTGAATTAGTGGTTGCAAGGCTCCTGTTATTGGAAAGAAGACATACGATTGAAGTTGCTCTATCCACTGAATCAACTTTGACATTGCCATCCTTTCCTGTGTGTGGAATGGGTCCCTCCTTCCTGCGCTAGTAGTTATGTGGCTCCTGCTACATGATGAAGACACACATCTGAAGCCGTGCTGTGTGATAGTAGAGCATCCTTAGGGGAAATCCCAGGGTGGCTGTCTGTCTTTTTCTTCCACACTGTTTATCGTAGCACACTACTGTGATGATCTGGGAATATGGGAATGACCTTAAAACAGCTGATGGACTAGAGAATATATTACAACCTCTGAAAGGAGTACTCTGAGATAAGTGTGTAGACTACAGTGGAAGGTGTGTGGACCCTGTTGTGAGTGAAGACAAGCAAGTGAAGTTGAGCAGCCTGCCCAGAAGCAACATGCGGTTGTAAGGGAGGAATTATAAAAGAAGAGGCACCATGACCTTCTTGTTCATTCTAGCCTCTAAATTAGCAGATAAAAGGGAAGATGAAATGAAGCTTCTGGACTGTCATTTCTTATAGATGATAGAATGCAGGGAAAGGTACAACCATGTAACCAGTCCTTCCTGGGATTCCAAAACTTGGACCCTGTATTAGTTGCTTTCCTGTTGCTGTCACCAACCATCATGACCAAGGAAACTTAAAAAAGGAAGTGTTTATTTGGGCTTTCAGTTCCAGAGAGGTGAGAGAGAATCCATTATGGCAGGGAGGCAGCAGGGGCAGAAAGCTGAGCATCAACAGGAGCAGAGACAGCAACTGTAAGTGGGAGAAGGCTGTGAACTCTCCCAGCCCACCCCCAGTGGATGTGCCTGCTCCAGGAAGGCCACACCTCCTAAAGGTTCTAAGATTTTCCCTATATAGTGCTATCAACTGCAGACCGAATATCAAGTATTCCAATACTTGAGCCTATGGAGGACAGTTCTCATTCAAACCAGCACAGACCTAGTGGGAAGAATTCTGTGACCAAAGGTACAGTGAGGTAGAAGTAACAGAAGAGATCCCTGGGGTCTGATTTTCTTAGCACATTGATGAGAAACAGAAACATGGCTCAACATGCTCATGGAATATTAATAATAGCTGAGTACTGGAAAATGGTAATCAGGAAATATGTTGTCTCTAAATTACTTGAATTATGAAAGATCTTTAAACAAGAAATGATAGAACATCTACTGGGCTGGCTTCTCAGGCTATAGGACATGGGATATGGAGACAGATGGACTCAATCTGAGTGCCCTGGAAACAGAGATAATGAGTCATATGACTATTCTGGAGCAAAGACTGAATAATCTAAGGCAATATAACATGCCTTAGTCTGCTTTCTGTTGAGGTGATAAACTTCATGACCAAAAAGAACTTGGGGTGGAAAGAGTTTATGTGGTTTAGTCTTCCAGGTCATAGTACATTGTGGAGAGAAATCATAAAGCAGGGAGGAATACTGCTCAGTAGTTTGCTTCTAGATCATACTTAGCTATCTTTCTTATACAACCAAGGCCCACTTGCTGAGGGATAGTGCTATGCACAGTAAACTGGGCCCTTCCTTACCTATCATCAATCAAGAACAAATCTCACATACATGGCCACCAACCAGACTTATTGAGGAAATTCCTCAGCTGAAATTCCTTATTCTAGGGTAACTCTAGGTTGGATCAAGTTGACAAAAGAAACAAGAAAACAAAAAAAATCAAAACCAGCACACAAAGGAACTGACCCTTATGTTCAATTAGGAACACTTATTTATTGTTGGCTTAGGTCTCCATAAGTACTGGATGTTAGTAGAGAAGAGGACAGGCATTAATGAGCATTCTGGACATGAGAGAGACAATGTTTCATGTTTAGTTCAGCAGACCAGATAGGACTGTGTTTATAGGAGAATTAAAACGAGTTAATTCGACAGAGTCTTTCAGGCTGTTATTATTTAGTACCTTTGCTGATCCCCATGGTGGACATGATTTCTGTGAGGTAAGAGAGGTTGTGATGGTTCTAAGTGATATTGATCAAGGTATATATTCAGTGTGTAAAGTACTAAAGCACACAGAAGAGGGTGAGAAAAGAAAAGCAGAAAATGGAGAATGCTTGGGTCATTCAAAAGCAAATGTAGACTGTGAAGGGGAAAAACTGCTAGAAAAATAAGAGTGCTCATGGGCCTTAGGGAGGGTTTGAAGTCTAAACAACAGTTCACTGAAGGCATAGACAATGGAGAAATTACCATGTCCATACTGCTATGAAGGAGGAGACCTTATGGGACAAAAGCCCATCTAGCTATTTCCCTAAAAAGGTGATCAAGTTTGCCTGCAGGTGAGGATCACACAGGGCAACTGGAGGCTCCATCTTGGATTGTGGGTTTTGGGGGGTCTTACTGTATACAGAATGCTTAGGCTTTGGTGGATGTCAGATCTAACACATGAGTTTATGCCACAGATTACTCTATCAGGGATGGAGGAATGCAGCTCACTAAAACTCAGAAGAATCATGAAATTCCAGGACTCACAAGGACTCTCCTTGAGGTTTTTATGCAATACACAGTTGCTGGGAGTCAGAGTATGCTTCAGTGGTTTCAGTCCCTTCAAACTTGCACAGAGAACTCCAGTCATGCCGCTTTGGTGCGTTATCACCCTCAGTGGGTTGAGCTTCCCAGTGATGCAGCTGGATGATTCAACCATGCTCCTGTAAGTAATTTCAGTACTCGATAGTATATCAAGCTAGATCTGGTTGGAATTGTTTCCTTGGTCTCTTGGTGCCCTCCCTAGGAAAGGTAATACAACAAATCCCAACTCTGGAAAACTTACCTCGCTTTAATGATAAGTAAACATCAGTAAATGTCTTTTTATCAAGCTATTCCCTTTCGATCTGAAATCGTTTTAGCATGGTACATTGGAGTAAATAGGTCAGCATCTTTACAGAAACAGTCAAGCTACAAGTTACAAGTTAGCTGACGATTAGCAACTTACTACTTGTAATGGCTCAGCACTTTTAGCTAGCAGAGAAATTCAGGTTTCAGACATACTTTGTAGCAAGTTTTCAAACTCATTGTAGTAGAAATATTCTCCAAGTGCAGACTTAAGACAATGTAGCGTCTTGTCTTTCTTCTCATTAAGGCTAAGTAGCTAGATTATTAAGTGATTTCCCTTTTTCTGAGATTTAGATGTGTACTACTGTGATGGTTCAGCTCAGACAAGGATTGGCAATAACTCTTTCTTCTGAAATACATGTGGGAAAGTTAGAATGAAGAGGGATAATGTATTTTACTAAATTGTGCAGTAATCTTTGAGTTTTTATTTTAACCTTTGGTTGCGTTTGTGTCGTTTCTTTGTCGTTTTTACAATTTAGTTTTAATTGATGCGTTTGGTGTAGTTTCATACAGGTCTATTTCCAATTCGTTCAGGCATATATCCCCTTCCCTTCCCCCCCACCCCACACCGCTACCCATCGCAGATCGTAAGCATTCTGCCTTAAGTTTTCTGCATCTTACGTGCGCTGGCTTTTGTAGTATTTTTGTTTTTGTCATTTTTTTTTCATATTTTTTAGTTTGTTTTGAGTACAAATATCCTTCTTTGTAAAACCAATTTGCAAGGCGAGGTTGTGGCGGCGCAAACCCACACAGCTCATGGGTCCCCCCATCCTAACGGGGGGCTGTGTATGGTTCAAAACAGGATCAAATATGATGTGTCCAGATTCTATGATTGCTGTAGTGTCATCACAAATTTATCCCCATCGAGGCCCTTACGTGCTAGCCACGCCCCCTCTCCGCGGAGGGTTAGCACCTAGCTGAGAAACGGGGGGCACAGGTGGATTAGAGCAAA
>VZQC01003337.1:215994-257434 GCA_009823505.1 Rhizomys pruinosus
GTTATCCTATACTCAAATCAAGGGTATAAATTCTTTACTTTGGCATATCATGATAACCTAACATGTTTAGAGGCCAGATATTTGTAGTAAAAACTATAAGGTATATATCTAGTAACTATCTGAACAGCTGGATCTAATTTATAACATGGAACCACATCAAACTGACTCAAGAAGAAAAAGAAAAACCCAAAAATCTAAAAATAGGTCCAGTAACCAAAACCTCTGAAATGGAAGGAAACCACAGAGTGCTTCTGTGATCCTGCTTTCAGGATACACAGAATACACCAGGAGGGGTTGGAGTGCTCCACAGCAGAGGGCCCTCACAATGGATGGAGTGCTCCACAGTAGAGGGCCCTCACAATGGATGGATGGAGTGCTCCACAGCAGAGGGCCCTCACAGTGGATGGAGTGCTCCACAGCAGACGGCCCTCACAATGGATGGAGTGCTCCACAGCAGAGAGCCCTCACAGTGGATGGAGTGCTCCACAGCAGAGAGCCCTCACAGTGGATGGAGTGCTCCACAGCAGAGGGCCCTCACAATGGATGGAGTGCTCCACAGCAGAGGGCCCTCACAATGGATGGAGTGCTCCACAGAGGAGGGCCCTCACAATGGATGGAGTGCTCCACAGCAGAGGGCCCTCACAGTGGATGGAGTGCTCCACAACAGAGGGCCCTCACAGTGGATGGAGTGCTCCACAGCAGAGGACCCTCGCAGTGGATGGAGTGCTCCTCAGCAGAGGGCCCTCGCAGTGGATGGAGTGCTCCACAGCAGAGGGCCCTCGCAGTGGATGGAGTGCTCCACAGCAGAGGGCCCTCGCAGTGGATGGAGTGCTCCACAGCAGAGGGCCCTCGCAGTGGATGGAGTGCTCCACAGCAGAGAGCCCTCAGAGTGGATGGAGTGCTCCACAGCAGAGGGCCCTCACAATGGATGGAGTGCTCCACAGCAGAGTGCCCTCACAGTGGATGGAGTGCTCCCAGCAGAGGGCCCTCACAGTGGATGGAGTGCTCCACAGCAGAGGGCCCTCACAGTGGATGGAGTGCTCCGCAGCAGAGAGCCCTCACAGTGGATGGAGTGCTCCACAGCAGAGGGCCCTCACAGTGGATGGAGTGCTCCACAGCAGAGGGCCCTCACAGTGGATGGAGTGCTCCACAGCAGAGGACCCTCGCAGTGGATGGAGTGCTCCTCAGCAGAGGGCCCTCGCAGTGGATGGAGTGCTCCACAGCAGAGGGCCCTCGCAGTGGAGTGCTCCACAGCAGAGGGCCCTCGCAGTGGATGGAGTGCTCCACAGAGAGGGCCCTCAGCAGTGGATGGAGTGCTCCACAGCAGAGGGCCCTCACAGTGGATGGAGGCTCCACACAGAGGGCCCTCACATGGATGGAGGTCCACACAGAGGGCCCTCACATAAGTGGATGGAGTGCTCCACAGCAGAGTGCCCTCACAGTGGATGGAGTGTCTCCACAGCAGAGGGCCCTCACAGTGGATGGAGTGCTCCCAGCAGAGGGCCCTCACAGTGGATGGAGTGCTCCACAGCAGAGGGCCCTCACAGTGGATGGAGTGCTCCACAGAAGAGGGCCCTCACAGTGGATGGAGTGCTCCACAGCAGAGGGCCCTCACAGTGGATGGAGTGCTCCACAGCAGAGGACCCTCACAGTGGACAGAGACTGTGCTGTCCTTACAAGGGGTGATTGTTAGAGGGTTTTCAGTATCTGTACTCCAAGTAAGAAAATATTTCTGAGTGTGTCTCATTCATAATTAAATAAGTTTTCTGGCAGCAGGCTATGAAATTCACATGGTTTTTTAGTGCATATTTTTATTGAGTTTTTGTACATGTCATATACTAGACCTTAATCAAATTTAGACCCCTCCCTCACCTACACCTTTCATAGGTCCCCTCCCCCAGCATATCACATGCATTCTGTCATGTATGTTAAGTCCTATCTGATCAAGCATTTTGTTTTTTTATTTTATTTTATTTTCATTTTTTATTGACACACAAGCAATTAGATATATATGCATATTTAAACAGTACTAATTGTTATGGCAGGTTACTTTGGTATAGACACAGGATGTTTGGATGGTATGTTAATCCATGAATTACATTTTTTTCTGTTAAATATGACAGGGTCTTACTTGTGGCTTATAACATCTCCTAACCTTAGAGGATTCTTTGAGTTTTTTAGTTGCTCTGTGTTATCTTCCAGATCTGATATTCTTTGTTCTGCTTCCTCCATTCTATTTCTGAGGCTTTTTCCTTTCCTTTCTTCTTGATTGGATGAGTGTTCTATTTCCTTTTTCATTTCATCCTGTGATTTCTTTAATATATCCATTTCCTTTTTGAGTTTCTCAATCTCTTCTTGGTGCTCCTTACTTCGTTGGTTGGCTTCCTTTTTCAGTGTTTCTACCTCCTTAAGGTGTTTGTTTTTTTCTCTCTCTAATTCTTTTTGGCGTTTGTTAATCCCTTCCTTTAGTTCTTTTCGAAGTTTGTCATTGTATCTCTCTAGGTCCTTTTGAGTTTTTCATTCTCTCTCTTTAGTTATCTGAATTCTTCTTTATTTTCTTTAATTTCTCTGCATAGGTCTGCAATTATTCCTCTCAGGTCTGTTTCTGGGGTCACCTCCAGGGGGATCCCATTGTAGTTATCTCCTACCAGGTTGGTAGAGCTTGGTGCGGAATTATCCTGCACCTTTCCCATGTTGTACCTTCGTCATATCCCTGGCATGTGGGTTTCCCTTTTGTGATTCAAATCTCAAATGCTTTTTCAGTGTGTTGAAGGCTGAAAGCTTGTTTTATTTTGCTTGCCTCCTTCCGATGCTTTTTCCCCCCCTCCTTGTTTATGGAATGTTGACTTGTCTAGGTTTCAGGCTTTCACTTTTGTTTATATGTTGAATATTGGAAGTCTAAGTCACTCTTCCTTTCCTGTTCTGAAGGTTCTCTTAATCCATTGGATACTCCCTCCTCAATTCCAGTTGTTGGTGGGGGGTGGGGTTGGGGGTATTCCTGACTTAGCCTGCGATCTGGTACCTGCCTGGAGCAGTGGCAGGCTGCTCCTGAGCCCGGGACACAGGACCTCACTATGGCACCTGAGCCAGACCCAAACCCAGGACCCCTTCCAGCTACTAGTGGGAGGAAACATCCGGCCAGGCAGCCACATTCTGCCGGGGCTTAGGGCTCCAATCTAGACCCACCAGCCACCAGACCCTCTGCCACAAACCAGCAAATTAATTGTCCAGCACTCCGTGAGTCAATGTCCTAAGTTTTTACCTGCCTGAAGCAGTGGCGGGCTGCTGCTGAGCCCAGACATAAGACCTTACTATGGCACCTGAGCCAGACTCAAACCCAGTGAAATTCACAGGATTTTTATGGATACGTTGTTTGGGAATAAATTGTAGACTCAGGATATCTTTGAATCACATTATAGCCCTCAGATTTATACTTACTATCACAAGAGTTGCTGAAGCATAAATTTCATGGAAATGAAGTATTTCAGGAAAAAATAAGACAAATATCTAGTGTTTTTCAATCAAATAATTTAAATTTATTAAAAATATATTAATATAAATATGCATATAAATACACATTAAATGTACATATAGTTGGCATATATTTAAACACATTTCTGAGCATGTGATATACTTCACTGGATATTAAGTGTAATATTTATTAATATGTAATCATTTATTCATTTACTTATTTAGTACAATTATTGAACTTGATGTACTATCACATAAAAACAAATCTGTCACCAGTTAAGCCTTAGAGTTTTTTGGGGGGCAGCAAGTTTTATATAACTTTTTGTTGGATAGTTTTTTGTTAATGCTTTCTGTAGGTCATCAAGTGACAATATTTGCAAAGTTTGAAACTTCAAATAGGCCCCTTTCTTGGTTTTAGTGATTTGGGTTATAGTCTTCCTCATTCTCAAGTGAGCTAGCTGTAATGGCAGCAGGAAGCTCAACAGTGAACCACCCTGAAGCCAGCAAAGCTGTTAAAGCTGCTATGAGCACACAACTTCATCATTTGTGCATCTGACCACTCCAGTTTTGGTCATTATATGCTGGCTGATTTCTAGATCAGGTCAGAAGACTGTGGTGCTATGTGGTACTGGGTAATATAGATTTTGGCACATGGGTGCACTTATACACATGCAAACAGTACACTCATACACAAAAAATAAAAATAATAAATAAAATATATTTTATTAAGAAAACAAGCACAGGTATTGGATTAATCTTAGTTGAGCAATATGAAGAGTTTGGATTGTAAGCACAGAAATATTACCAGTCCTTTTGGAATTCAGAAAAACAAATACTTTTACAGTATTTTACTAGGAAATAAGGCTCATTTCAAGCTCCACTGGGAAAATGGAAGATCAAAATAAATATTATTAAAGAATAATGTAACATATAGTTCAAAGCATCAAAGTACACCTATCAGTTGGTAATTGTTCAAGAGGATGGACACCTCTTAGGACCTTTTACATAGGAGGAAATAAATATAATTGCTTTATAGGAAGATCTGATTATATCTGATGATTCTCCTCCATAAAGAATTCATTTCCTTTCTTAAAAACTGTCAATCATACTTTAATATAATACCTAGAATCAAATTAGTTTGGAACATAGTTACCTAATCATAACTTCCTAAGACAAGGATTTATGGAGCTAAAAAAGAAATAATGATATTTGACAGAACAATATAAAATACAAGAAAAAGAGTATAAGACATTTTAAAGATTTTATGTTTATATTATTATTATTTTTTAATTTTATTTATTTTTATATGTGTATGAATGTACTGTCTGCATGTCTGTTTGTGCACCCGTGTCGTGCAATGCCACAGAGGTCAGAAGAGGGCATCGGATTCCCCTGGAACTGGAGTTCTCCTGGAATTGAAGTTATAGACGGTTCTTAGCCACCATGTGGGTGCTGGGGATCAAACCTGGGTCTTCTGCAAGAGCAATCAGTGCTCTTAACCACTAGGCTATCTCTTCAGCCCCTATATTATTTTTTAATAAATGCATTTTTGGTCTCTTTTGAGACAAGGTCTCCCTTTAGTCCCAGCTGACCTAGAGCTCACTATGTAGACCAGGTTGGCCTTGAACTCACAGAGACAGGTTGTTACCTGTCTCTGCCTCCCAAGTGCTGAGATTAAAGGCATGCGTCACCATGCCTGGCTAGAATGCATTGTTAGGAGAGTAGTTAAATGCTTTATTAGTAAGTCAGGGTAAAAGTACAATTTTAAATGGTCCATTGGACGGGGTATTTGGGAGATACTTATTATTTTATTCTTTAGGAGTCTAAAACTGGTCAACACAATTTGAAAATAAAACATAAAAGAGGAAACAACAGGCATCATATTTTGAAGAATATAGATGAGATGTGGTATACGATGAAGTTCATTAATGAAGTAAATATACACACAGTCAGGAGAAGAACTTTAAGGACAGAAGATCTTGAGGACATTATTGCCACAAAGGAAAGGGAAAATTGTGTAGGAAAAGGAGAAACTCAGGACTTGGAATAGAAAGATAATGAAGTGGATAGAAATGCATGTCGTCAATGGCAAAGGTTAAGGATCTGCTTTGACAAGGAGAAGGGCTAACCATGCCACCATCTGAAGGAAGGGGATTACAGTTAGTCCAGAAGCAAATGGGATAGATGGGGATTAACACAAAGAACTGAAAATTGGACCTAGGTCAAGCTTAAAGGGTTTTCCTCAAATGTATTGTGAAAGATTATAAAAGCGTGGTGAGAAACCTCTCCTCCAAAGAATTAAAGTGAATCCAAACACATTTATTTTCAGTGATTTGATATATCATGGAATGTATGGAATATTTGGATGTCCCAACCACCAGCTTCAGGAAGCTTTCAGTGCTGAAAATCATATTAATCCCTGCAGCATGGCCCTCATTGAGGGAGTAGCTTGAAATAGACCCCTTGCACAGCTCACCAGTTATTTTGCTATTTGATTCTAAAAACCATTATTACAATGTGATTCTTTGATCTAGTCATTGCTCACTGAGGGATTTTCATGATGCTCAGATGTCATGTGGGGCAGTCTACTATACCAGCCCCTCACTGTTTTTTAGATGTACACTTCTATGGCAGAGCATTTAAGAGCATTTGCTTCTCTTCCAGAGACACTCAGTTTTGAGTCACTCTGTAACTCCAGTTCAGAAGACCTGTCACCCTTTTCTCACCTCTGTACACACAGTGTACACTTACACAGATACGAACATAACACAGAATAAATTAAAAAAAACCTGAGAAGTATACTTTTACATTCTAAGAAAACTATTCAATGTTCCATACACATTCAGAGATCTTCATTTGTACTTTTCTTATCCCTGCTTATTTTTGCCTTTGACCCATGTTCTTTCATCTGGAGTATTATAAATACATAATTTCCCTCTAAGTCTGTAAGTGTGTCTGAATTATAGGCTTATCAATCCTCTTTTATATGTCTCAGGGAAAAAATAGAATTCAGTCTGAAAACATTGCCCTTGGATGCCTTAGTACAATTATGACCTTGGAGGAAATAAAGTAGCTTTCCCCATGAAATGGTATCTGTCTGTCACTGATATCTTATAGGTATTTTATATGAAAAGGAATAGAGGGTCACTTCAAACTTCATAAAGTACATCCTAATAGTCACTTAAATATGAAGACTAGAAGATGACTGGGTTAGTAATACACTTAGGTTGAGTGATAATACATTATCAAACCCAAAAACGGTGAAAATATCATGCTAGAAATATTGGCCAGGGCCTTCCAGGCAGAAAGAATAATATAGCCATGTTGATTTTTATGAGTTAGATCATTTATAATGAAAAGAACATAAATTTTAATGTGCCTTTTACACTGAACAAAGTTAAAAGAAAATAAATGGATTCTGCTCCTCTCATGCAAACCTCTTTTGAATTTGGAAACCACAAAAAATGCTACAGGAATTGGGTTTACAGGGTGCCACAAAAAGGTATGAGGATAAGGGCAAAGATTCTACAGCTAGTGGGAGATAGATCTAAGCAATCACTAGGGAACTAGGGACCACCAGAATCACCCTTATCTTACCAAGTAGGAGAAAGGATGTCGAAGCTTATGGGCCCAACTCTATTTCTGAGTGTGTTACTTGGCCAACAAGTTGGACTTTCTCATAGTAGGATGGACTATTTAAACATTTTAAGTATTAAAACAAGATTAAACTTGGTCATTATATCCTGAGAACATTTAGTTTTCAATTTGTACATTTATTTAGCAAATGATTTTTTTTTACTGTAAGGTTTTTTTAAATTTTTTAAAATTTATTTCTGTATGTGTTTGAGTGTACTGCATGCAGGTCTGTGCAGCCATGTCGTGCAATGCCGGCGGAGGTCAGAAGAGGGTCTCGGATTCCCCTGGAACTGGAGTTCTCTTGGAATTGGAATTTCAGACGTTCTCAGCCGCCATGTGGGTGCTGGGGATCGAACCCGGGTCTTCTGTAAGAGTGACCGGCGCTCTCAACCACCAGGCCATCTCTCCAGCCCCATGCCCCATGTAAGGTTTTTTTTTTTTTTTTTTTTTTTGGCATAACATTTTTCTCTCTTCCAAAATTTTATTTCATTTTTGGTCATAAATTAAAGACCTTGTCTTAAAATGTTGGACTATTTAACAAACAGAAAACAGAAAAAGTAATTTTTCCTTGTTTGTAAAATTTAATCTTATGCTGGTAATATTTGTGGAATGTTGATAGTTTTTTTCATTACATGGCGCCATTTAAATGTTAGTAATTTTATTGTTAAGAACATAAATGGGGGCTGGAGAGATAGTCTAGGGTTAAGAGCACTGACTGCTCTTGCAGAGGACCTAGGATCAATCCCCAGCACCCACATGGCGGCTGAAAACCATCTTTGACAGCAGTTCCAGGGGAATCCGACACCCTCTTCTGACCTCCGTGGCATTGCAGGACATGGGTGCACAAACCTGCATGCAGACAGTACATTCATACACACACACATGAAAAATAAAAATTTTAAAAAAGAACATAAATGTGATTTAAAATGCATGGTATTTGGGAAACTGAAGCAGAAGGATTAGCATGAGTTCCAGGCCAGCCTAAGCTATACTATAAGACTTTGTCTCAAAACAACAGCTAAAACTTGAAGCCTAAAACTTTTGGTTTCATTACTAAACCTTAGTTTAGTTTTCCACGTGAATACCCATTCATTTTCTTGACCAATCTTAGGATTCCTTTTACTCTCATGAAAAGCAATGATTTAGGGGATACTGGGCTTGCTTTTCCGTTACAGAAAATGCTTCTTTGTTTACAGTTATTGATGATACAGAGTAATAAAAGTCTACTCTTGAGAACATGACTTCTTGCATCGTGTGTTTGCAAATTAAGTGGCTGAAACCTTGATGTCATAATGGTTCACTAAAGGGGGTGTAAAGAAACTCTGATCTTCTGGTAAACACTGTTTGACAGATCAAGTAATTCCATGCTCAAATGCAGTGATCCACAACCCTATGGCCTAGTACTGCAGACCAGACAGCTGACCAGATATCATATCAATTTAGTTGGGTGGCAGGATGCTTAAAGATGAGATCTTTTATGATCTCATCATTGAATACCAAACACCTTAGACACTGGGAGGCAGAATGCTTAAGTCAGTCTGGTTTCACTTCAGGCATTCCATAGGAGAGTGCCAAGGAGTTGGTTTATCTGTTGATGTCTCCCAGAAGTTGTGGTTTTGTGTTTTGTTGACTGCCGAGTTAATTGTTGTTTTCACAAAACTTCTCCACTATGCCGGCTGCCTGTCATGGCTACGTTTCAGTCAGCATTGCAAAAAATAATGCCAAGAAATGAAAGCCAAATATATCAGCAGCAACTCTTTTTGTAAAAATAAATAAATTGTAATTTATCAGAAAATAAAACACATAAAAAGCATCCAAAATCAAGGATAGCTCATTGAATTACTGTAACAGGTAGGCTAACAAATGGACCTCTTGAGTTCTAGTTTCACTGTGCGCTCTTTTCCAAACCTAGTATCCCTCTTCTCAAAGAAATATTTTAATACTTTTAGCAGGAAGGTTCCTTTGCTGTCTTGATTTAAAATGCTATCTACACAGGAATTTTCAAAGATTCGAGCTTATCTGTATTTACTAAAAAAAAAAAAACAAAAACACCTCACAGTATACATTTAGTTCCTGATTTCTTTTGCTGCTTGTGATTGTAAGATGATCCTCATGATGTTTGTAGCAGTAGTTTATTTCATTTCTAGATAGTATCCCATTGCACCCAATCTAACTAAATGCACTGTTGATGAATATGTGGGTGGATTCTAGTTTGGCAATGTTAGACATGATTTTGCTGTGAATGTCCTTGGACTTGCTATGAGCACTCCAGTGAACAGCTGGTGTTCACATGGCGGTGTACCATGGAAAGCAATTACAGGCTATGGAAAATGCAGGATTTCAAGTCCAGAACCTTTCCTAGGTATCTCTGCCAGTTCAGTTCTCTGTATCACAGTTCCTTTTGGCTGCTCAGCTTCATTATTGCTCAGAAATGGCACTTCTTTTACTTTTATTGATACTACCAGATGCTCAGTGTGAATGTTGTTTTGCACTCACTGGTGTACAGGTATTGATTATTTGGACATTCTGTCAGTACTGGTTAAGTGTTTTACCAGTTTCACTGGTGAGTTAACTTTTTCTTGTTTTTAAGGTTTTTAATGGATATCTATTATTCTATAATAGCTATAAGACACATCTAGCTCATGTTTTGCAACCTATTGACAGTCTATAACTTACTTTTCCACCACAGTAACAGCAACTCTTTAAAAAGCAGTTCTTAGTGATCACTGAAGTTGATCAGTCTTTACCCACTATGTTTTATAGCTGCAATGGACAATTTTATTACCTGTTTACTCGTATAATGTGATTATTTTAGATTTATATAAAGAATAGAAAAGAAATTATATAATACAGAGGTACACTGAACTTTTATTTATAATTAAGCTGAGAAAATTATTAAAATTAAATAGAATAAAATAAAGCTACTATTGCAAAGAACACACTCTTAATCATATGAATATCTTTCATTGTTTTATTTAAAGAATGATTTTTAGCTCCTTCTTCCCTTAAGAGAGGGGAGACCATAAGACACAGGTATTCTCAAGGCTGGAACGGGGAAAATAGGAGTACTTTAACTGGGGATGGAGAGAGGAAGGGGGAGGGAGAGACGGGGGAGAGATGTGAAAAATCAAAGAGAAATGTATTAGTTCAAAGGCCTACTGAAAAATACACATTATATATATAATATATATGTAATATATAATATATTACATACACACCCACACCCACATGTGTCCATGTGTATAGCTCAATTCCATATAACAAACAGTGCTAGAAAGGAGAAACCTCCCTTCAAGTTGTTAGCCAGAGTATACACATGCTATTATCAGATCCCTTGATTACCACCTGGAACTTGAAGGCAAGATCCTACTGCTGAAGATAAGACACACTTCTGACACAGTACTTGGAGGAAAGGAGCTGGAACTCGTCTGGAAGCCACCTCCCTGAAGGCTATCTTTTATAGTTTTGGAAGACAGTATGCAAGCTGCTAAGAAAGAAGAGCAATCTCTGACATCAGCAGTGGATTGTTCTACCAGGGAGATGTTGGCCAGGGGATCCAAGGCTGCACAAAAGGTAAAGGCTCCTTGCCTCTAAACTGGGATACCTGCAGGAAGAGAGGTGATAAGGCCCTGTTGCCGAAGACCTGACGTTAACATGGGAAAGATGTATTGAGACCACACACGCAAGTGTACAGATGGCCTCTGGAATACCAGAGAGTGCTACCAAAGGCCACCCAACCAATAAAGCAAATACGGGTCTCCCTGAGTCAAGCAAGACTCCTCCATCAGCACCAGCTACACCTCACCTGCCTGGAAATACTGTGCAGCAGAGGCAGCCACATGCCTGTATATCCCAAACCTAATTGGCTATTGGCTCTCTCCTTGGAGGAATAACCCATGGCTGATGCCACAAGCTTACATCCTCTACAGGTTGGGAGATGTTATAAGCCACAGTAAGACCCTGTCATATTTAACAGGAAAAAATGTAATTCATGGATTAACATATCATCCAAACATATGTGTCTATACCAAAGTAACCAATCATAACTATTAGTGCTGTTTAAATACCTATATATCTAATTGCTTGTGCTTCATTAGTAGGATCGAAAGGTTATTCCTGGACAAACTGTCAGCCCATGAAAGGAAACAGCCAGAATTGACCAGAGTCCAAGACAACAGCTCCAGAGAGAGTGGACTGTTTTGCTTCTCATCCACCTGTGCCCCTTTTCTAAGCCTAGGGAACAATCTGTGGAAGAGGGGGCATGGTAGAATGTAAGGGCTGCGATTGGGGTGAATGGTGAAACTACAGCAATGTAGTCTGGACACTTATTTGATCAACTTGATTGAACATACAACCCCTCATCCCCCACTGGATGGTGGGGCTGTGGGGGCTTGGGCTCAACAGCCTACAAACTGGTTTCATATGAAGGATGCTTGTACTCATGGATCATCACTTATAGCTAAAAAATGAAAAGGAAAAGAAAACTGAGAGAAAGATGCAGGACAGTTGTGGCAGAATGCATGATCTGGTATGGGGTGGGGGTAGGGGGGAAGGGAAAGGGAAATATGCCTGAACTGAATTGGAAAATGATGTACAAAATGCACAAAACATCAATTAAAAGAAAAGGAAAAAAATCGTTTACATGTTAAAAAAAAAAAAAGAAAGAAGAGCAATCAGTGTTCCATCCCCAGCTTTGAGGCCTAATAACCACAACAATGACCAGCACAGAAAACTATACTGGGGTAGTAGTAGACTTTTATCTTGGGATAATGAAAAGCTACCTAATTGGACTTAAAGCCTGCTCAGTGGGAAGGAACTCATACATGGTAGTGTAAACATAGCCAAATACACAGGGCTGAAGAAATCATAGAGCTTGGAGAAAATCCTATGGCTGTCACATAAGACAAATGTAATTTCTTACTAGATGCTAAATATGGATCTTTATATTTACAGACAAATATACCAGTCACCACTCATCAAAGAAACTTCTTTTGCGAGAGATGGAGATTATTACAGAGTTCAACAACTAGTCACATACAGAGAATAAGTGTCTATCAAATGCCTAACCTTAAGTGACACATTTATATTGGAACCTCCACACCCAAGGCTCAAAGAACATAGTGAAAACAAAGGATAGAGAGAACACTCATGTATCAACACAGTTTCCTCATGCAACAGAGGGCAATGAACACAAAAGGCTACAAATGGCCTAAGCATAGAGAAACAGAGTCTGCAAAATGTAGGTCCTTGTACAGAACTCTTATATTAATCTCCACCAACCTAGGACTCAGTTATAAGAGCCAGCAGGGTAGGAGGTACATCAAATATAAAAACATTCAATAAAATTTATAAATTATAAAACAAGAGAAGGATTTCTGTTGTTTTTTTATTAATATTTTATTTTAGAAGGCCTATCTTGTTTTATAATATTAGAACCTCACTTAAAATTTTATACAAATGTCTTTATATTTGCTGGCTTTGATCAAAATTATAAATAATTTCAGTAGAGAAAACTCTGCAACTATTTAATAACTTTCCTTTTTGTTTGCTAGTATAAATTTTGGTTTATTTTGTGTCTTATTATATTCTGCATTAATATTGCTTACAAATAACTGTATAATAATTAACTGAATTTCCCCCTCAAATTATCAAGACTAAAATAAAATGTCATGTCAGTACCATGCTTTATTAGTATCTGCAACTATACCTTTCATAGATGCTTTAAAGTTATTGTAAAATTATTACTATAATCCTTTTACACTGAACATTTCTTTTTATTTTATTTATTTTTGTCTGTGTATGAATGTACTGTCTGCATGTAGGTTTGTACACCCGTGTTGTGCAATGCCGTGGAGGTCAGAAGAGGGTGTCGGATTCCCCTGGAACTGGAGTTAAAGATGGTTCTCGGCCGCCATGTGGGAGCTGGGGATTGAACCTGGGTCCTCTGCAAGAGCAGTCAGTGCTCTTAACTGCTAGGCTATCTCTCCAGCCCCTACACTGAACATTTCTGCACTAGAGTATATTTAATGAATCAAATCACACTATTGGGATTTCTTTTCCTTTTCTTTTCTCTTTTCTTTTTCTTTCCTTTCTTTTCTTTTCTTTTTTCATGAAACTGAACATTGAATGTGGAGTCTTGTGAATGCTACACAAGCATTGTGCCTTTTAGTTGTATCCCAGCCAAACTTCGTGTTTTTAAAAGGAACTGTAGTTTAAAAGCTGAGCCTCTTAGTAGGTTGACTAGGCCACTGAATGAAGCCACACCAAAAGGCATTTGAGGACCCAAACCAACTGTATGGAAATTTAGTGGCATCTTAGACTCTGCTGCAGATATTAGAGGGGATCTAAACATGATCAAAATACATTCTATGAAATTGGGAAAAATTCTATTAATATTTTATTTTAAAAATTATTTCAAAGGCTAGAGAGATGGCTCAGTGGTTAAGAGCACTTGCAGAGGACTGGGTTCAGTACCTAGTCCCCACATGGTTGTTAAGAGCTATCTTTGATTCCATTTCCAGGGAATCTGACACCCTCTTCTGATTTTCATTGGCATTGCATGACATGGGCGGACTTACATAAATGCAGGGAATACATTCATCCACATGAAAAGGTAATAAATAAAATAGTTAAAAATATTTCAGACCAAGGAACAGCGTTCAAAGAATAAAATTAAACTACTGCATACTGCACAATTTGCAAAGAACAGAAAAAATTAATACATGCATTTTTTCATCTAAAATTCATATTCTTTTCACAACAATGTAAAGAGCTACCTGCTTCTAGTCAAATAGAAGTACCATACTAAAACAGTATGAAAGAAAAGAAACTAAATAGACATTGTGTAGTCTAATTTTCAAAAAAATTGAAGTAATTACACAAATGATGCAAATGCAGTGCTAAAGCTATCCAGAGGTAACACCAATTAGAAGGGGCCAGAGGTCAAAAAGTAATGCTATGGACATTATTTTGAAAATAACATAAAACCTGTGTTTCATCATCTTTGTTCACTTCTAAAATAGACTGCATGATTGCAGAGCACATATGTAATACTTATGGTGGTAAAGTGCTTTAGAAAGCACAAAACTGTCTGTGACAATTGAAAAACTTTTTTTTTCTGTAGATGAAACAAAGAGAAATGACTCTATTATAAAAAGATTCTTATGATTCTGTAGGATCTCTCTAAAATACCAGCCCTTCCAATGTTATTAGAAAACAATTCATTTGCAATATCTGTATTTTCACATGATTTCTCCAGAGTATTCATACTTAAAATACTATGAGCCGTTGTGTTACTTTTCTTTGTTCTGTGACAAAACGCTTAACAAAACTTGAGGATTTATCTTGGCTCATGGTTTGACAGTCTATCAAGAGAAGGAAATACATGGCAACGGGAGTGTAAGGTGGTTGGTTACATTATGTCCACACTCAGGAAGAGAGAGGAAAGCTAATTGCCAGTATTCGTGATGTCTTTTTCACCCTTTTAACTCAGTTTGTATACCCAGTCCAGGGCATCATGTTACTCCTACTCAGGGAATCTTCCCTTCTTGGTTAAACCTTAGTAGAAATAGCCTCAAAGACAAGAGCAAGAGTTGAGTCACCTAGGTGATTCTAAATCTAGTCAAGATTAATTATTACAACGTCCCCTCTTGTCAATGTGACATCCAACGCTACATGAATTTTAACTCTAACTTTCATCCTTGCTCCTCAAAGGCTCATGGCCATCTCTTTTTAAAAATATTTTATTTATTATTTTTTATATGTATGAGTGTATTACCTCTAAGCATGTGAGTGCACACTTGGTGTATAGTGCCCGCAGAGATCTCCAGGACCCGGAGCTTGGGATGGTTGTTAGCCACCAAGTGAGTGCAGAGATTTGAATCTGGGTCCTATGCAAGAGCAGACAGTGCTCTTAACAACCATCTGTCCAGCCTCTCGTGGCCATCTCTTAAGTTAGGATTCATTTAATTCATGTATGAGTCTCCAAAGTCTTCATAATTCTAACACTCTTCAAAAGCTCAAAGTCCAAAGTTCTCTTCTAAGGTTTAAGGTAATCTCTTTACTGGGAAATCAAAACTCGAGTTACATACTTCTAGTGTATAATGGCACAGATAACTATTCCCATTCCAAAACGGAGGAATAGAGGCCTAGAAAAGCAACGAACTGCACCAAACCCAGCAGTGCAAGCAACAAATTCTTCAGTTCCATGCCCCAAATCTGCACTTCGTGGTGGTAATTTCTGGACCCTAACAGCCATGTATAGTTCCACCTCTCCTCCAGTTCTGCTACCTGCATAATTCAGGTCAGAGCATTAGGGAGTATCCATTCCAAAGCTTGTATGCTATGCTGTCTTGAAATATCCTTTACCAAAGGAGTCAGTATTTTTTAATTCGACCTCATTCAAGTTCTCAAGACTTATAGACAGATTATTTTCCAGACTGTAACATGAATGGTCTCTGGCTGGTTCTGGATAATATCCTTAGAACCTTTGAAACCTCATCAGCCTGGGCTCCACTGTCTGCATATCCTCAGCATTCTAGTCTTCTGAGGTTCTACCAACGCAGCACATTAAGCTCTGCTTATAAAACTCTAGGACTCTTGTCTACTACAGCTCTAATTTCTTCAACTTCCCTCCTGTAAAATTCAGAAGATATAAGAACCAACCTTGTCAGGTTTCCCACATCAACAGTCCCACTTCTTAGAACCAATATCTATCAGTTACTTTTCTCGTTGTCTTGACAAAAATACCCAACAAAAGCAACTTAAAGAAGAAATAGTTTGTTTTGGCTCACAGCTTGAAGGCTCCTAGTCCGTCATGGAAGGCATGATGGTGAGATTGGGAGGTGGCTAGTAATTTTATGTTTGCAAATGAATGCTGGGGTTCTGCTGGGTTCTTTCCTTTTCCTCTTTCTTTCAGTTCAAGACTAGCCTAGTAGATAGCTCTAACCCCAGGCAGGCAGAATCTTCCACCTTAATTAAAACTCTTTAGAACTCACTCAAAGACACACCCAGATCCTTGTCTTTTAGGTGAGTTCTTCAGCTAACTTCAAAATGAAAATTAAACATCAGACTGACATATACACTTGAAAAGAGAGACTTAAAGAACAAGGAAGTTGGAATAATAAAGTCAATCATATACATAATCCAATCCATCAAAATATTTCATTTAATTCAATTATTTATGGTTCAGAATAAAGACAAATATATTTTATAAGAAACATTTTTAAACTTGGTTCTATAAGCAGGAACCTGAATTTACACTTTTGGCTCATTTTGATATAAAATACATGTCAGAGTATACTTATACAGTAAATGTATTCTCTAATGTAAGAAAAATGTTCGTCAATAGTATCAGTTTTATAAGCCAGCCGGGCGTGGTGGCACACGCCTTAAATCCCAGCACTAGGGAGGCAGAGGCAGGCGGATCTTTGTGAGTTCAAGCCCAGCCTGGTCTACAGAGTGAGTTTCAGGACAGCTGGAGCTACAGGGAGACCCTGTCTTGAAAAGAAAAAAAAAAAAAAAAAAAAGTATCACCTTTATGTGTAGGAGCTAAAATCAGTAACTTATGGTTGCATTTTTGTTTCAGAATATCATTACTTGAGCAATCTAAATACAACAGAATAACTTCAAGGAAGAGAAAATATTTTTCTAATCTCTCAGAACTCAGAATTCAGTAATTCACACCATACTTTCATGAGCTGAGTCACAATCATTTATATGTATTAGCATATGAAATGCTCAAAGATGGCTTAAATTTACAAAGTGCATAGACAGTAAATCAGCTAAACACATTTGTATTCACAAACCATTACCAACTGAATAAAGGCAAGTAATAATATTGTAATAATAATCATAGTAGTAAAAACCTAAATGAACACTTTCAAGTAAAGCAAATATATTTTATATAAATTTAAAGATAATGTTCATCTTTGGAAATAACTTTAATCTCTCAGGGCCTTTCTATACAAGCAGTTCTGAAATAAATTGATGAGTGTCCATTTCATTCACAATCCCTTCCAATAAGAAGAAATTGCTATCTTTGGAATGGATGGTCTCCTGCTGTCCCAGTGTCAGTTCAATGCCATCTTCTCAGAGAAGTCATCACTAATCCCATCTAAAAGAGCCTGTTCTTCCCATTACTCCCAGTAACAGCCTATCACACCACAATCTCCTAGTGTATGGTGTACTCATCACTAGACGGAATTAATTTTTGATTTATTAAATGAGTTTATTCATCTCATTTTTAGTCTCCACTGACTGAATAAAAGCATTTCAAATGTCTTGAGGTTCCAACCTCAAAGCTGTTAGTGCACAGTAGACCTAGTCAATAGAGAGGCATGAGTGAACAAATGAAGAAAGAAATCTAGCTATTCTTTATATTTGGTTACATAATTACATAGTCCTGGAATATAAGGGCTTCATGTACTTGACCAAGCAGGAGAGGGATTTAAGACCTTTAATCAGTGTCATAGCTAGAGTGGTATCTAATACCAAAACAGAAGTATTTTTTTCTTACAAATATGTTTCTTATTTTCATTTTATTCTAAAACTTTCAAAAACTTTCTGATGGTGATTAAAATTATATTTTACTGGGTATAAGTTGAAAATCACTCTTATTTTCAAATGAACCATCTTGATATAGTAAAATAACATTTTAAAACATTGTATTGATTCCAGAATTTTATGCAATATATTTTGCTAATAATTGGAATCCCTCCACTGTCTAGTACCCACCCTTGACTTTGTGTCTTTTATTATTATTTGCCTTTTTTTTTTTGGTCTTTTTGAGACAGGGTCTCCCTTTAGTCCCAGCTGGCCTGGAGCTCGCTATGTAGACCAGGCTGGTCTTGAACTCATAGAGATCTGCCTGCCTCTGCTGGGATTAAAGGTGTGCGCCATCATACCCAGCACCTTTTTCTTTTTTTAGCTTTTGTATATTAAAAGAACTATCAAATCCAGTCCTTCCTTCCAAAGTTCTCCTGGGTGTGGGTCTATCCTACGGAGTGTGGTCAACTTAACAGGCATGGGACCAGTAAAGAAAACTGCCTCTCTCTCTCTCTCTCTCTCTCTCTCTCTCTCTCTCTCTCTCTCCTCTCTCTCTCTCCCAGCATCATCCAACAATCGGTAGTCCATCCTCAGCTAGGGCTGGGGCTTTATGCTCACATCCCCCATTCATTCTGGCCCCTCTCTGGCTTAGACTTGTGCTACTCTTGTGCATGCTATCATAGGCACTGTGACTTCATGTGAAACTACCTCATGGTGTTCAGTCAACAAAGTTTCCTTGTATTCATCTATTACCTGTGGCTCTTACACTCTCCAACCCCCTCTTCTGCAGTGATACTTGAGCCTTGGGAGGAGAAGGGGTGTTATTAGGTGTCCTATTTAGGGATGAGCTCTCCCTAATCTCTAACTCTGCATGTTAACCATTTGTGGGTCTCTGTGTTAATTACCATATGCTACCAGTAAACCCTTTTGGGGTGAGAGTTGAGAGATGCACTAATCTATAGGTATAATAGCAGATTATTATCAGTCTGTTTAATATTATGTCTGTTGAGCAGAATGATAGTACAAAGTTCTCCCCTATGGCTTGTGGTTGGTCTGTCTAACAACAGATTATTGACTTTGAAGGTAGTCTCCCAAGTATGGGCTCCCTATAATGGAAGCAAGCCTTAAATCCACTTAAAAAGTGGTTAGTTATGGCACACCCACCAGGTCCAGAGTGAAGAGGCAGTGTGGCACCTGAGGAATAGGTGAGCACAACACCAGGTAAGCTCATTACGGCCCTGGACATGGCCTGCTGCCCACCAGCCAGCCACACAGGGCCCAGAGTGCACAGCAGTGGGGCAGAGTCACCCAGCCAGCCAGACACCCACCAGGTGCAGAGAGAGGGGGCAGCAAGGTGCCTGGGGAATAGGTGAGCACAACATCTGTTGGGCTCATCATGGCCCTGGGAATGGCCAGTTACCTGCCAGCCAGCCACACCTGGTCCAGCATGCACAGTGGTGGAGCAGAGTCACCCAGCCAGCTGGACACTCACCAGGTCCAGAGGGCACAGGCAACATCCCACCTCTTTGAGCTACAGTAAAAGTATCCCATTGAGAAGAGCTGTAGTGACACTTGAGCCCAAGGCAGGCACACACTCAGCAGGGAACTGACCTAATTGTTACCTCTGGATTTCTGGAGAATATCCAGACCAGACAGGGAAGAGCTATCTGAACTTCCCACCAAAAGTAAAAACTGGAAACCTAGCATAACCTAGGAGAAGATGACAATGAACACACTTGAAGGAAACAAGCAAAGTAAGCCTTCAACAAAGCACCAGAATACAAACAATAAAACAAACCCACATGCCAACATCACAAAGAAAAAAGAGCATGGGAAAAGCACATTATAAATCTCCAACAAACTCTACTAGTCTTATAGAAGATCCCTATAATGAGATCTCCCTGGAAGGAGCCCAGGCCATGGATCTGAGAACAATCATAGACATAATCAAAGAAATCAAGGAATATAAGAAGAAATCAGAGAACTAAAGGGAAAGAATGAAAAACTCAGGAAGGAACTAGAGGGAGAGAATGACAAACTCCAGAAGGAAATAGAAACACTGGAACAATCCTATGCTGAAATGAAAATGGAAACCAACCAGTGAAGCAAGGAGCTACAAGTAGAAAATGACAAGCCCCAAAAGGAAGTGGAAATACTAAAGAAATCAAGGGATGAAATGAAAAAGGAAATTGAAAACTCACCCAAGCAACAGGAAAGGACAAGAGAAAGCTTCCAAAGCAGATTAGATGAAGCAGAAAAACAATATCAAACCTGGGAAAACTAGAAAGCTCAAAGATTAAGAAAAATTAAAGAAAAACATAGAAGACATCAGAAGATGGAAAAACCTCCCATGCTCATGGATTAGGAAAGTTAATATAGTAAAAATGTCCATTCTACCCAAACTCTTATACAGATTTAATGCAATCCCAATTAAAATCCCCAAGAGTTTCTTCACAGGCTTGGAAAAAAAAGTCCTTAATTTCATTTGGAAAAGCAAAAGACCCCAAATAGCCAAAACAACCCTGAGTGAAAAGAGCAATACAGGGGGCATCTCTATACCAAACTTCAAACTATACCTCAGAGCTATAGTCATAAAAACAGCTTGGTACTGGCACAAAAACAGACCTGTTGACTAATGGAACAAAACTGAAGATCCAAACTTGAGCACATACAATTTCAGCCATCTCATATTTGACAAGGGGGCCAAGAAGACACAATGGAGGAAAGACAGCATCTTCAGCAAGTGGTGTTGGCAAAACTGGATCACCACTTGTAGAAGAATGAAATTAAACCCCTACCTCTTGCCCTGTACAAAAGTCAACTCCAGATGGATTAAAGACCTCAACTTGAAACCCCAAACTCTGGTAGAAGAAAAAGTTGACAGCAGACTACAAGACATAGGCATAGGAAAAGACTTCCTAAATCAGACAGCAGCTGTGCAAGAATTAAGGTCAACAGTTGACAAATGGGACCTCATTAAACTCAAAAACTTCTTTATAAAAAAGAAACAATCAAGGAAGTGAAGAGAAAACCCATAGAGTGGGAGGAAACCTTCAGAGCAGAAACATCTGACAAAGCATTGATTTCCAGAGGATATAAAATACTCAAAAAAACAAAGAAGAAAGAAAACAAATGACCCTCTCAATAGATGGAGGAAAGAGCTGAACAGAGACTTCACAACTGAGGAATTAGAGATGGCTGAGAAACATCTTAAAAAGTGTTCAATGTCCCTAACAGTTAATGAATTACAAATTAAAACCACTTTAAGATATCATCTCACTCTGATAAGACTGGCTAGGATCAAGAAAACAAATGACATCAAGTGCTGGAGAGGTTTGGAAAGGGGAACACTCATCCATTGCTGGTGGGAATGTAAATTTGTACAGCCACTATGGAAAGCAGTGTGGAGAACCCTTGGAAGACTCAAAATGAGCTTACCACCTGACCCAGTCATATCACTCCTTCTTACTGCAGAGATACATGCACAGCTATGTTTATTGCGGCTCTGTTTACAATAGCAAAATGCTGGAACCAATCCAAATGTCCCACAACTGAAGAGTGGATAGAGAAGATGTGGTACATGTACACAATGGAGTTCTATGCAGCAGTAAAAAAAGACAACATCATGAAATTTGCAGGTAAATGGATGGAATTAGAAGATATTATGTTAAGTGAAGTAACACAGTCCTTGAAAAACAAATGACGAATGGTATCCCTCATCTGTGGATGCTAGCATCAATAACCTAGTTGTTAATATTTCTTGTTGGGAGTGATGCATATTGGAAAGAACAACACCAACACCAACAACTGCATCAAAGAACTGAGTGAAACAGTGAATCTGATGGAGTAGGGGGTTGGGAGGGGGACACCTGAGTCCTTTGGATAGATCAACTGGACAAAGAATAAACAGAAAGACAGATGAACTGAACAATACATTTCTGCAAATGGACCTCGCCGTCATCTACCAAACATTCCACCCAAATACCAGAGAATATACTTTCTACTCAGCACCCCATGGAATATTCTCCAAAATCAACCACATACTGGGACACAGAAAAAAAAAACAAAACTCAACAAATACAAAAGGATTGCAGTGGTAAAGAAAGATGACATCATGGATTTTGCAGGTAAATGGATGGAACTAGAAGATTTTGTGCTAAGTAAAGTAACACAGTCCTAGAAAAACAAATGATGAATGGTATCTCTCATTTATGGATGTTAGCACCAAGTACCTACTTGTAAGACAAACTGAGTAACGTTAATGTTATATTTTTCTTTATCTAAAAGCAACTGTACTCTTATAATGTGAATCTCTTAATGGGCTCTAGAATTAACCTATCACTTATTTTCAGACTTTGTAATTTTGGTGTGTGGGTGGAGGGTATGTATGCATATTTTAAAGTAATATAAAACTGAAAGGGAAAAATGCGAATCCCAAAATATGATTTGGTAATAACTTACAGTTTATTTTCAGACAACTTGATTTTAGTATAGGAGTGACATTATATATATATATATATATATGTTGAAACAAAACAGATTGGAGGGAATAAGAACAACAAAAGAACTGGGACAGGGAAACAACTGAAGCAGTAAATTTCTTCCCCCCCCAAAATAATCATCTGCTTTGAAAAACTTTGAAAAGACTCAGAACGGGATACGGGACATGCATGGCAGACTGCATGAACTTGGGAGGGGCAGGGGGCATGGAGGGGGACGTGAGTCTGGATTGGACTGAGAAGTCATGTATTAAATGCACAAAACTTCAATAAAAGATTTTTAAAAGTAGTTAGTCACTCCAATAACATTCATGCCACTATTTCAATTGTGGTCATATTTTGCTAACCTGGTAGTTATTTCAGTTGCATTGTTCACAGTTGTATAAAGTTGTTGACCACCTTTCTTGGTCAATAGCATGCATAATATCTTCTATTTCTATGAAAGTTAGTTAGCAAAGATGAAGCTCCAAGGTCAGTGTCATCTTGATTTTACCTTGTTTTGCAATTCAGGTATGCAGTGCTCTTAGCAATAGTGGATAACCAAGGACAAGCTCTGGTGGATAACCAAGGATAAAAATAACAGCCCTATCACTTGATAATCTGTGAGAGCCCTCCTGTCAACACTTCCAAAAGAGAGAGTCCATTTCTGGCAGCTCTTTTCATTTGCTAAGCTGTGGTTTCTATTAGGGCAATTGAACACCTGTTATAGGGTAACTACACTTAAAATATATTGAGAGAGCCTTCCATAATAGGTTTCCATATGACTTCTTCAAAAGGCTTTTATTTATTTATTTTTTTAAATCTTTTTTTTAAAATTTTTTTTTATTATTATTTATTTCTGTATGTGTACGAATGTACTGTCTGCATGTAGGTCTGTGCACCCGTGTCGTGCAATGCCGCGGAGTTCAGAAGAGGGTCTCGGATTCCCCTGGAACTGGAGTTCTCCTGGAATTGGAGTTATAGACGGTTCTCAGCCGCCATGTGGGTGCTGGGGATCGAACCCGGGTCCTCTGCAAGAGCGGTCGGCGCTCTTAACCGCTAGGCCATCCCTCCAGCCCCAAAAAGGCTTTTAATATTAGTTATCCCTTCCCATACTTTCTCCTCTGTGCTGCCCTTCCATTCACACCCTCTCTGATTTCCGACTTCCCTTAATGCCCCACCCAATTTAATGTACTCTACTATATGAATAATAAGGCCTATAGAGCCTAATTTGTGGCTCCAAATGACCTTCATGTGAATCCATCAACTGGATTCTGATTAACTTAACAACAGTCCCATGCTTGAAAGAGACTGGCTCTGCCCTTGCCAGCAGCCATCTGTTACCAAAATTCCCTCAAGGGAGAGATGGAGCTTCTTGTCCACTTCTCCACATCTATGCTGTTTTTTTTTTTTTTTTCTGGTTTGAGCATGGGATGTGTGAATGCTGTCAACATTGGTGTGAGTTAAAATGTATAACCCACAAGCTGTCTGGAAATCTTTGTTTCCTTATGGTTAGCCACCGCCTCTGGCATTTACAGTCTTTCTTAACCTCATCTGCAATGATCCCTGAGCCTTAGGAGGCAGGAGTTTGATACAGATTTCTTATTCAGGGATAAGAGCTCTGCAGCCTTTTGTCCCAGGGATGGTGGCCTGGTGTGGGTTTCTGTGTTAATCACCATCCTTTACATAAGAAAACTTCTCTGGTGAGACTTTAGAGATGCATTAATCTGAGAGTTTAATAATTTCATTTTTCTTAAGCACTTAATGATATTCTACTATGCATATGTACCAAAACTTCATTCATCAGTTCATGGACATCTAGATTATTCCTGACTCTTGCTATTATTTTTTAAAATTATTTCTCAGCTGTTTGTATTCATCATTTGAAAACTCCATGTTTAATGTCTTGTACCAATTCTTAATTGCTTTAATTATTTTTAATGATGTTTTGGTTTTTGAGTTATTTGTATATCCTAGATACTAACCCTCTGTCAGAAGTATTGAGAGTAAATATTTTTTTCCATTCTGTAGGTTGCCTTTTCACTTGAATGATGGTGTCCTTTGAAGAACAGAAGCATTTTCATTTCATGTGGTCCCATTTGTCAATTGTTGGTCTTAATGCCCACATGATCAGGAATTTGTACAGAAAGTCCTTTTTTGTGCCTACTGTGCCTACAAGTTCAAGTGTAGTTCCTAATTTATCTTCTGTCAGATTCAGAGTATCATGTCATATGTTGAGGTTCTTGATTCAGATAGAGTGGAGTTTTGTATATGGCGAAAGATAGAGATCTAATTATATTCTTCTACATGCACCTATAAAGTTTGACCAGAGCCATTATTTGAATGTGCTGTCTTTTGTCTAATATGTGGTTTTGGCCCTTTTGTAAAAAAAAAAAAAAATCAAAAGACTGCAAGTGCATAGACTTAAATCTGGATTCACAATTCTAATCCATTGTGGAATGGGTCAGATTTTTATCCTGGTCTCACTCTGTCCTTATGAGTATAGAGATGTAGTGTAATTTGAAATCAGGGCTAGTGATATCTCCAGTATTTCTTTTTTTTAATATTTTTGAACCTTTTTTTTCTTTTTGAGACAGGGTCTCCCTATAGCCCCAGATGGCCCGGAACTAACTCTGTACACCAAGCTGGCCTTGAACTCGCAGAGATCCACCTGCCTCTGCCTCCTGAGTGCTAGGATTAAAGTTGTGCACCACCACACTTGGCTTAAAGATGGTTCTTAGCCATCACGTGGGTGCTGGGAATCAGACCCAGGTCCTCTGCAAGAGCAGTCAGTGCTTTCAACCACTGAGCCATCTCTCCAGCCCCTCCAGCATTTCTTTATTTTTCAGGATGTTTTTTAAAACCCCATGCTTTATGTGTGTGTGTGTTTGCGTATGTGTGTGTGTGTGTGTGTGTTTGTGTGTGTGTGTGTGTGTGTGTTACCATATGAAATTTGAGAATACATTTTCAATTTCTGTGAAAAATTGTGTTGGAATTTTAAAGGGGATTACATTTAATTTGTATATTGCTTTTGGCAGGATAGCCCTTTTCACAATATTAATCCCTCTAGACCATGAGCATGGGAAGGAAGCTTTCCATCTTCAATTTCTTTCATGGGTGTCTTAAAGCTTTTAGTATACAAGTCCTTCTTTTTTTTTCTGTTTGTTTTTTAAGACATGGTTTCCCTGTTGCCCCAGCTGGCCCAAGATTCACTATGGAGACCAGGATGGTGTCAGTCTCACACAGATCTTCCTGACTCTGCCTCCTGGGTGCTGGAATTAAAGGCAGGTGCCACCATGTCCAAATTGAAAAAGATTTGGAATTTTAACATATTTATATTAAACTATATAAATAATTTAATCTCAACTGTTTATTTTTTTATTTAACTTATGAATATTTCATACGGAACATCTTAACCAACCTTACACCTTTTACCCCACTGGCCCTCTCCCACAGCTTCCCCTCCCCAGTGGATTTCATGCATTCTGCCATTGATGTTAAGCCCTATCCAGTCGAGTTAGAATCCTCAAACATCCCTTAGCACAAGTTCATCCACTAAGGTCTAATAAACCTATCTAGAGTTCCTCCCTTTAAGATTAGTTGTTCTACCAGCAGTAATCAGCTGCTGTCAGTAGTTCTTCAGCTAAGATTGGGGCTGCTGCCCATTTCCACAGTTCTATGCTGGGTTTTTGTCTACTTGAGTTTGCATGGATCTTGTGCAGTGTTGACACCATTGCTGTATGTTGATATAGCAAGATCTCAGAAACTTGTAGGACTCTATTTCATATGGTCATGCACCACCTCCCTGGCTCTTATAATCTTTTTCCCCCCCTATGGCCAAATAGTTTTTATTGTTTAAATATACTAGATATTTTTATTTTTTAATAAAATACTTTTATTTATGTTTTTTGTGTTTCATACACATTTTTCAGTCCAATTTAGACGCATTACCCTTTCCGTGTCCCCCACCCCACACATGTCTTGCGTTTCTTTCTCAGTCTTTTTTAAAGTTTTTCACCGGGTGTTGCGGTGCACGCCTTTAATCCTAGCACTCAGGAGGCAGAGGCAGGCAGATCTTTGTGAGTTCAAGACCAGTCTGGTCTACAGAGTGAGTTCCAGGACAGCTGGTGCTACAGGGAGACCCTGTCTTGAAAATACAAAATAAATAAATAAATAAGTTTTTCTCTGCAGAGGTTTATAGTTTGGGGAAGAATTTGTGTGTTTCAGTCAGTTCTTTGACCTAGTCCTTATGTTGTTGTTGCTCCTTCCCATTTGTATTGCTCCAAAATATGCCTATATAAACATCACATATATTCCAAATTTATGACCTCTGAAAATAAACAGTATATTAATTCCAAAATGCTTAGGAATTCACATTTCCCTTTAATTTTATATTACTCTAAAATATGAATACATACCTTCCACCTATATATTACAATTACAAAGTCTGAAAAACAGGTGATAAGTTAATTCTAGAGTCCATTAAGGGATTCATATCATAACAGCACAGTTGCTTTCAGATAAAAAGAAATAGAACAATAACATTGCTCAGCTTGCCTTTTAACTAGGGATTTGGTGCTAGCATCCACAAGTGAGGGAAACCATTCCCCATTTGTTTATTTGGGACTGTGTTACTTCACTTAGTATAAGGGCTTCTAGTTCCATCCATTTACCTGCAAAGTTCAGGATGCCATCTTTCTTTACCACTGAATAGAACTCCATTGTGTAGATGTACCACATTTTCTATATCCACTCATCAGTTGAGGGGCATTTGGGTTGGTTCCAGCTCTTAGCTATTGTGAAGAGAGCTGCAATAAGCATATTTGTGCATGTATATTTGAGGTAGGATGAGTCTTGTGGGTATATACCCAAGAGTGGTATGACTAGGTCAGCCAGTAGGCTCATTTTGAGTCTTTTATGGATGATCCACACTGTTTTCCATAGTGGTTGTACAAGTTTACATTCCTACCAGCAATGGATGAGTGTTCCCCTTTCCCCACAACCTCTCCAGCATTTGGTATCTTTTGTTTTCTTGAACTTAGCCAGTCTTATCACAGTGAAACAATATATTAAAGTGGTTTCAATTTATATTTCCTTAATTTTTTTTATTTTTGCTTAGACAAAAAGAAGTTTAATACAAGTTTCTATGTAATGACATAACTGTGAAGATTGAAAAGGACAATCAAATTTCAGCCCTCACTAGCAAATAAAATAAGTAACAATACATCCCTGTACACATAAGCGTTTCCTCTTCCGATCTCTCAGTTTTATAGTCATTGCCTTGATGGCTCACAACAGGGATTATCATTCCTAACACATATGGGCAAATCAAGATCGAGTACACCATTCTCTCAAGACCCTTGACAGTCTCCCTTCTGGAAAATATGTAGTGACATATCATATCAGTAGGTCATATTTTAGTACTAAAATGTATGGCAAATATTCTGCTTTGAAATAAAAATCTTTCCCAAAACCTATTCTTATGGATATTTATGAAGTTCAAACATTTCAAATTTATCAGTAGTAATGAATCAAAAAGACAATGAACATGTCGGTAATGCCCCACTCACTTTTAAAGATATTTCTCAGCCATCTTTACTTCCTCACTGGTGAAGTCTCTGTTCAGCTGTTTACTCCATCTTTTGAGTGAGTCATTTTTTTCATACTTCTTTGTTTTCTGAGTAGTTTAATATATTATGGATGTTAATGTCAGAAAATGATTAAGAGTTTCAGTAAAGTGGCAAAGTACAAAATTAACTTAGAAAACTCAGTAGCCTTTCTTTACACCAACAACAGGCAACTGGAGAAGGAATATAAGTAGACCTTCCAATTCATAATAGCCTCAAAAAAAAAATACCTGGGAACAAACCTAACCAAAGATACCAAAGAACTCTACAACAAAAATTTTAAACCCCTGAAGAAGGAGACTGAATATGACATCAAAGGATGGAAAGACCTCCCATGCTCATGGATTGGAAAAGTTAATATAGTAAAAATGTCCATTCTACCCAAATTAATATACAGATTCAATGAAATCCCAATTAAAATCCCCATGAGTTTCTTCACAGACTTGGGGGGAAAAATCATTAAATTCACATGGAGAAACAAAAGACCCTGAATAGCTAAAGCAACCTTGAGTGAAAAGTACAATACAGGGGGATCACTATACCAGACTTCAAACTATATTACAGGGATATAGTCATAAAAACAGCCTGTTATTGGCACAAAAACAGACATGTTGACCAATGGAACAAAATCGAAGATCCAAACTTGAACTTATACAATTTCACCCACCTCATATTTGACAAAGTGGCTAAAAAAAGCTCAATGGAGGAAAGATAGTATCTTCAGCAAATGGTGCTGGCAAAACTGGATCACCATTTGTAGAAGAACAAAATAAAACCCCTTTCTCTCACCCTGTACAAAAATAAACTTCAAGTGGATCAAAGACCTCAACATAAATCCCAAAGCTCTGAAGGTAATAGAAGAAAACTTTGGCAGCAACCTGTAAGACATGGGTATAGGAAAAGACTTTCTAAATCAAACAGCAGCTGCGCAGGAAATAAGGTCAACAATTGACAAGTGGGATCTTATCAAACTCTAAAGCTTCTGTACAGTGAAAGAAATAATCAATGAAGTGAAGAGAAAACCCACAGAGTGCGAAGCTCTTATAATCTTTATGATCCATATACCAAAATTGTCCCTGAGGCCTGGGTGGGTGAAATTCTCTGTACTTTGGCCATCTGAGTCCTTTTGTGTTCATAGTTATCTGTTGTATGAAGGAAATTCATTGATGAGAACTGAGAGATGTATTCTCTCTACTGTGTCCTCTTGTGTTCATAGTTATCTGTTGTATGAAGGAAATTCATTGATGAGAACTGAGAGATGTATTCTCTCTATTCCTTGTTCTTGGATATCCCAAAAACCCCTAGTTTAGAAGTTCCACTGAGGATGTTTCACCTAGGATTGGGCATTTCACACTTTGACTTCCTGTTGAATCCATTTCTTAACAATATTTGCTGTGAGCCATCAGATCTGGTTAATTGTATTAATTATTGAATACCCAATGTTTATGCAAATTTACATGCTCAAAATCATGAATCTAATATACTACATTGAATTCTAGGATGAGATATAATTATATTCAATTAAAATAGCTCTATAAAAACTTGATTCAAGGCATATATATATATATATATATATATATATATATATGGCAGAGAGTCTATGAGCCCTTACTGCTCTTGTAGAGGAACTGGATTCACTGCCTTGCACCACATGGTAGCTAAAAACCACCTGTAACTCCAGTTTCAGGGGCTCCATTGCCCTCTTTTGGCCTCCAGGGTAGTGCAGATAAAGTAGCATTGCACATACATATACACATAAAAACAATAGATAAATACATCTTTTTAAAGGTTTATTCATTTCAGAGATAAAATATTAAATTTTAAAATGATTAAATTTTAAAACTAAATTTCATAAAAAGATATAGCAGAAGCTTATGAGCTATGACAATATTCTGTCTCTTAAGTGGGATAGTAATTATAGGCATTGATTTTTATATACATATTTTTTTTAGCAATAAATTCACCACCAAAAAGAAACTAACATCAAACTCTATTCCTATAAATTTATACACTTTATTTTATATATATATATATATATATATATAATACCTAAGAAAAGTTAAATTATGTACAGCAGCCAACTCCTCATTTATTTAATCTGTCCATCTCCACTCATGTTACTGTGAGGATAAATGCCACTATCTTCAATGTAATCATCATAATTTTTTAAAGTTCCAATATTGTAAATTTCAGTATTCTTTTGGTAACACTATCATTCAAGGTTTCTGACTGAATTTGAACAAATACCACCAAAATTTAGAATATTATTTTAATTTATAAGAAGTTTCATTACTATTTTAAGAAAGTTTGATAAAGATGAAAGTATTTCTAAACTCCAAATAAACTTAAGAAGAAAGGAGAATAAAGAGCAGCTTCAGTTTAATTCAGTATCAGCTTTGTTGTCACAATTTCACAGTTCCCTTAGTTCATCCATTGATACTGTTACTGGTTTGTAGTTGTTATTTAAATGCACACCACTAGATAAAATGAGGAACATTTCTGCATGATCAATTCCTTAATTTAGTAAAATATTGTTTTAACAAAATGATGTGTCACCACACATGTATCAACACACAGCAAAATACCTTTTGTTCAGTTTTGAACTTAGTAAGTTTACAGAAACAGTCATGACAATAAATGCTTTATTTTAGGTAGAAAGGACTCCCAAAAGTTTTGTTGACTCTATGAATTATATGAAAGCAATTTAATTCATTTACTTTACAGCTGAAGTGTTTAATGGTCCTGATGTTTCTCTGGTGTCATTTAACTGTGAGAGTCTTTTATTTGTAAAGACACCACACTTATCACAACCACTTCAGGTTTGAACTATGTTCAAAAACACTTGCACTGAGCATAAACACCATTAATTAAACTAGTAGGCAATATATTTCAGATGGAAAGACGTTTTGTGGATTGATATTTACTGCTGAACTACAGAAATTATCTGTGTCATAGTAAATAGAATGGACTGGCAACTTTTCAAGTTATTCATTATCAATTATCTTGAAAAATGACGATTTAGTTATCAAAATAATTTAGCAAAGTAAAACTGTATAAAACAATGAAAATGGTGATGATTTGTTAAAGTCATCTTCCCTAAAGAATAAAAACAGTTGTAACAAGAAATTCCAAGTACCTTTGTTCTTCTGGCTATGGAAGTATTATTTATCATCCTCCATTTTACTCTGGTAGTCTGCTCCCGCTGCCATAACACAATGGCATGGACAGCTTTATTTAACTAAGAGAAAATATTTTCTCAGCATTAAAGTACCAGCAGGTCAAGTTTTGAATGGACTTACTTCCTTATTTACAGATGATAACTTTACAGATAGAAGTGAAACAGAAGAACAATCCCCTATATGAATCTTAGTCTCATTCATAAAAGAAATTAAAAATGGACCTAAACAGAAGCTCTAGGACAATTTTATTAGAATTTAAAGAAAAGTCCTCAGGGCTAGTGAGGTAGTATTCTCTGTGGCTGCCTTGAAGAGTAGAATGGAAGGAAGAAGGAAAAATGCCATGAGGCTGTGCAAGTTTAGACCCTGCATGGAGGTCAGACGCTTGGCTGACTTGTAGCCACTTGGCGAGAAGAAAGCTTTAGAAAGTAAATAAGTACAAGGTGCCAGGGCAACTTAAGGATTGAAGAAAGCATGTTTAGAAAAGAGATATGAAGAAAGGGAGAGAAATTATGCTTTTCTGAAGAATCAGAAAATGTGGGAGATTTACAGAGACTTACATATCTGTGTCTGGGTCCAGAAGCAGGATTCCAGGCAGGAAAATTTCACTAGCTCATTAACACACTAGGTATTCCACCAATTAGTATGACTTTGATGAACCCGCCTTCCTAGAGGTGGTCCTATGACCAGATGATTGAATTGTGAACCTGGAAAGGTAGGTCTTCTAACAAAGATTTTATAGTCTGTGCCAGTTAATCTTATGGGGCTGTTTGGTACTGTAACAGAAAGAAGGAAGGAAAGAGAAGAGGGTAGAAAGGAAGAGAAGGGAGAGAGAGAGAGAGAGAGAGAGAGAGAGAGAGAGAGAGAGAGAGAGAATAATATAAGGCCAGAATTCTATCTGGTTAGAGTTCTACCCCTATGGACTCATTCACATTTATTTACCTCCTAAAGACCTTACGTCCAGATAAAGAGATATAGTCAAATTTGTTAGGTTCATTTCAAGGGGAGACCCTGGCCATGCAAAAGTATTCTGGACTCGATTAAACATAACTCAAGTTTTATTTTAGGGCGCAGTGGTCTGGAGTCTGACTAGTGAGAAGGCCAACAACTGTATGGCTGCTTTGGCAGACATTTAAGGGGAAAATAGGCAATGGGTTGTGGACAATAGGGTGAAACTCGATAAAGGAAAGTAGGGTATAGGGCCTGTGGGCCCTTAGGGGAAGTAGAATATAGGGTCTGTGGGCCCTTAGGGGGAAGTAGAATATAGGGTCTGTGGGCCCTTAGGGGGAAGTAGGATATAGGGCCTGTGGGCCCTTAGGGGGAGTAGGATATAGGGCCTGTGGGCCCTTAGGGGGAGTAGGATATAGGGCCTGTAGGTCCTAGGGGGAAGTAGGATATAGGGCTTGTGGGCCCTTAGGGGGAAGTAGGATATCGGTCCTGTGGGCCCTTAGGCAGAAGTAAGGTATAGGGCCTTTGTGCCCTTAGGGGGAAGTAGGATATAGGGCCCGTGGGCCCTTAGGGGGAAGTAGGGTATAGGGCCTGTGGGCCTTTAAGGGAAAGTAGGATATAGGGTGTGGCCAGTAGCACCTGGTGTGGTCTCTCTAGGGAAGTAAGCCATAGGGCATGGGTACTTCTCTCTCATAGTGGCCAAGCAAGGTTACAGGGACCTTTTCCTGGAGTGTAGGGTGGTGGCCAAAGGTGGACGGTTCTTGGGGTTTCCAGGTCCAAGTCGACTGCAGTCTTACAAAATTGAGGTTTAAGGCATTGACAGGGGACAGTTTTATCTAAGCATTCTGTCCTTTGCCCCCATTCATGTGTTGATTGCATAAAACAGCACCCCAAATTAACTCATTAAGTCATTAGCCCCAAACTCTAATTTCAAGATGTGACGTAGGAGACCTGGATCATCTTGCAGCCCAATTCCCCTCTTGCCGTAAATAGTAAGTTAGATGCTTCTCAAATGCAGTGTTATAACAGAAATTGGATCTGTGTTTCTTTTCCAAAAGAAGGAGTTAGAAAGGGTGAAATGTCCAAATAAACTCTAAAACATATTGAGGCAAATTTCATTAGTTATTGGGGTTCAATCATAATCCTCTGGCCGAATGTCCTACTACCTAGGCTTATTAGGGTAGTGGCAGCACCCCTACAGCCTCGCTGTTCTAACTCTCTGCCAGGGCTCCACCCAGCCAGCTCTTTTCCAATCTTCTCTGCTCAGAATACTGATTCAAATGTTAATCCCATGCAGAACCACCCCACATAGACAAATACAGAATTAATCCCAATCTATTGTCTGTACCTCCTAGAGTCCATTCAAGTTCACAGACAAAGTTGAATATTACTTGCCTAAATTTTCATAGACTTAACGTGTAATCTTTTATCATCCCAGTCATGGACTACCAGCATCATGAATCATGGTCCCTTAAACTTGGATCTTGCTTCAAGTGTCACATACTCCACAAGCCTAGGACTAAAGAAGCTGATGTTTAAAGAATCTACAATTGTTACTAAGTATTATACATATGATGATCCTTCTATAGGAAAACATTAGCTTCCTGAACTTAAAAACATTCTTGTATGTTAAACAATAAGTACACAAAACAAATCAACAGTTAGAGAAAAAAAGACCCACAAAATGTTGAACTGTTTACTATGTAATAGAACAGAGATTTTTAAGGATGTTAGAGCATCGTTGAAGACCTTTCGTAATAAGCGTACATACTAAATATGAAATCAAGTTCAGTCTATTAGTGTTATTATGAATAAAGGGGAGAGTCAGGTATGGTGGTAAGAGCCTTTATTGTCAGTATTAGGGAGACAGAGGCAAACAGATCCCTGTAAGATGGAGGCCAGTCAGCCTGGTTTACACAAGTTCCAGGCCAGTTGGGGCTATAGTAAAACCTGCTTAAAAAAAAAAAAATTTAGTTAAGATGGATAGCATTCTAAACCAATGGGACCTACCTGGCCACACCCATGGGGTGGGATATAGTGATGGAAAGGTTTAGGATTTGGCCTTGAAATATGAGTCAATGCTGGATATATAACCAGACATCTTGAAATAAAAGCTCTCTCTGCATTTGGACCTTAACATGAGTCAGTGTGGTGTGCTTTCCTGTGCATGTTTTCCACATGGATCGTCTTGGGATTAAATGGGCCATGCCACAATTCTTGGTGGGACCCCACCCACAATAAACAACCCCCCCCCAAAAAAGATGAGTAAAGTAAATTTGACACTTTTGGCATTGTAAGGAAGCCCAAATAGGTAAGTAAGTATGTTACCATCTATGGGTATGACTCAGTAGTGGGAACCCAGAACTTTAGGGACACTGAGGCAGCAGTCAGTGACCTCTTGGCTTCCACAGCAGGCCAGGTAAGAGCCAGCCCACCTTTCTGGGAACCTGGAATATGTTTCTTTCCATGAATGTAGAATATGTCATATTATGTGCTATTTTTGTAGATGTAGCTTAAGTTTACATTGCACAGTGGCTCCCAAAGGGCTAAATCATAGCAGATAATCATCTATTTAAAATTAAATTAATTAAATTAATTAAGTCATAGTGATGAAGAGTGATTGCCTTATTAAGTTTCACTCTGATAACTCTTGTGCTAATCATTGAAACATTGGTTTTCATTTCAGTGAGGATTGGTGCTGCATGGGAAGCAACGAGCATTATTTCAGGGTTTCAGAATTCCCTAACTTTTCCCCTCAACTAATTAGTACTAATTAAAAGGAATTATGTCTTCAATTATTATTTTCCACTAAAAAGATGAGCTTGTAGATGAGGAAAAGTTGATATAAATTACTATTTAGAAGATAAGAGTTTAAATCACATTCAGTTAGTTTTTAAAGTGAAATATCCTTTTTATTATAAAATTCATGAAGCTCAATATGGGATCAGATCCTTATGAGATCTGCTCATTTTGTTTTTTTTTAATAATTTTTTAAATTTTATATTATTTCAAAATATGCATATATACACTCCACAGATAAGTCAAAATTACAAATTCTGAAAATAAACTATAGGTTGATTCCTAAACACATTTAGAGATTCATATTTTAACAGTAAATTTGCATGCAGGTATAAAGTCGTGTAACTTTACATTCTTTTTTTAGAATGTGACTACATATCTTCCATCCATATATGGTAATTACAATGTGTGAATATAAGTGGTAGGACAATTCTAGAGCCCATTTAGAGATTCACATTCGAATAGCACAGTTGCTTTCAGATACAATGAAATATAATAATAAAGTTGCTCAGTTTGCCTGCCAACTGGGGATTTGGTGTTAGCATCCACAAATGAGGGGAACCATTTGCCTTTTTTTTTTTTTTTTTCTGGGACTGTGTTACTTCACTTAGTATAATTGCTTTGAGTTCCATCCATTTACCAGCAAAGCTCATGATGTCCTCTTTCTTTCCTGCTGCATAGAACTCCATTGTGTAGATATACCACATTTTTGTTATCCAGTCATCAGTTGAGGGGTATTTGGGTTGGTTCCAGCTCCTTGCTATTGTGAAGAGAGCTGCAGTAAACATAGCTGTGCATGTATCAGTGTTAGTTTGAAAATAAAAATCACCATCATTTGTTTCAAAGAGTTTTCTTTAGTTCTTGGGATATTTGC
Source organism: Rhizomys pruinosus (assembly GCA_009823505.1). Taxonomy (NCBI): domain Eukaryota; kingdom Metazoa; phylum Chordata; class Mammalia; order Rodentia; family Spalacidae; genus Rhizomys; species Rhizomys pruinosus. Next base: position 251,549 of record VZQC01003337.1, read on the forward strand.
TTCTAAATAATGGGATTGACCAAAAGGAAAAATTCTCAGATAATTACCTTCTTTTGTAATCTTTACTTTTTTAAAAATTTATTTTATTTTATTTTATTCTGTATGTGTATGAATGTACTGTCTGCATGCAAGTCTGTGCACCTGTGTCATGCAATGCCACGAAGGTCAGAAGAGGGTGTAGGATTACCCTGGAACTAGAGTTCTCCTGGAATTGGAGTTTCAGACGGTTCTCAGCCAACATGTGGGTGCTGGGGATCGAACCCGGGTCCTCTGCAAGGATCCCAACCGCTAGGCCATCTCTCCAGCCCTGTAATCTTTACTTTTAACTCTTCAATGTTTCCCCCATTCAAAAATTGTAAGTCTAATCTGTAATGCATGGTCTTTAAAATTTTTTTTAATTTTAATTTTTTGTTCTTTTTGAGACAGGGTCTCCTTTTAGTCATAGCTGGCCTGGAGCTTGCTATGTAGACCAGGCTGGCCTTGAACTCAGAGATCTGCCTGCCCTTTGAATCCCAAGAGTGGTGGGATTAAAGGCATGTGTGACCACCCCCGGCCTAAGATAGTCCTTAGCCATCCTGTGGGTGCTGGGAATCAAACCCAGGTCCTCTGCAAGAGCAGTCAGTGCTCTTAACTGCTGAGCCATCTCTCCCGCCATGTAAGTTTGTATGTGGACACATTTATACATACATATATATATATATATATATATATATATATATGCATTTGTTTATACACCTTTGTTATCCCCAAATTTAAAGTCCCTTAAAACTTTATATTATAGACTGTTCAGCATCTCAGAAGATTGGACCTGGAGAGATGTCTTAGCAGTTGTGATTACTGGCTGCTCTTACAGAGCACCCGGGTTGGATTCTCAGCACCCATATGGGAAAGACTGTCCATAAATCCAGTTACAGGGGATCTGACAACTTTTGACCTCTGGAGACATTATACAACACAGATGCACTATGTACATTCAGGCAATATACTCATACAGATGAAAAGTAATAAATAAAATATTTTAAAAATATTTCAGAAAATGATTTGGAAAATATAACCTAATGAGTAGTAGAACAATGCATTCTCTTACATAATGAAAATCTTAGTGATATCCTTACCTACACAATGCCTAAAATTAAATTCAAATAGTCTACCTCTAAATCTGAGTCTTGAGTATAGTATTCAGTTGAATAGAATCTCATGAAGACATTTCCAGGTCTCTGAACCATTGAGGTGACAAGGGAAACTCTACTCTTCATAAAATGGAAACTGTTTAAAGGGTAAGAGTATCCCTGAAGATATTTGCAGTATTCCTCTTTAAAATATGCCCTTTTGTGCTTTGCAGGATTGATGGTTTGACTGTGAGTTATCTACAGTTGCTCATGTGGTTGAATTCTTGATTCCCAGCTGGGGATACTCTTTTGGGACTTTTTGTAACATTTAAGAGGTGAGGTCTATGGCTGGAGAGATAGCCTAGTGGTTAAGAGTACCGACTGATCTTGCAGAGGGCCCGGGTTCGATCCCCAGCACCCACATGGTGGCTGAGAACCATCTTTGGCTCCAGTTCCAGGGGAATCCGACGCCCTCTTCTGATCTCCATGGCATTGCACGACACGAGTGCACAAACCTACATGCAGACAGTACATTCGTACACATGAAAAATAAATAAAATAAAAAAAAGAGGTGAGGTCTAGCCAGCATAAGTAGTTCACTTGAGGTGTGCATGTGCGTTAGAACCAGGCCTTAAATATGGCCTAGGTCATTCTTGCTTCTTGATCTGCAGTTTATCAAACTGTGGAGAAATGTTCTTTTACCATAGCTATACTGCCAACTACATGCATCCCCTGTTGTGAAACTGGGAACTACATTAAAACCTTCCCCTGCATTATAGCTAATTCTAGTCACCTAGTTGGTTGAAGTGATAGGGGATATATCTAACATTGAATAGTAATACCAGGAGAGGGGTTGTGATAAACTTTAACAAGTGGCTCTTAGGCCTTTGGAACTAGTTCTTGAGAGAAATGTGGAAGTTTGGAGCTGTGGGCTAGAAAAGCCTTAGAATAGTGTAAACAATGCTAATAGGACATACTGATAGGTGTTTAAGACAGGAGAATATTAACAGTAAAGGTTGAGGTCATGAAGCTACATAGGGAGGGCTCTATCTGGAACTGGGCTATAGTTCATTCATGTCATTTTCTAACAAAGCATCTCATTATGTTCTGCACATATCTCAAAATTTTGAATGAGGCTGAATTAAACAACTAATTTTTTTAGAGGAGGAAATTCTAATAGAGAATAGCATAAGGCACTGGTATGATTACTGCTAATTGCTCTTAGATGTACAATGAAAAAGAGTTCAAAAAGATAAGAAAAATGCACAGTTCAGCAGCGAAAGAAGCATTAGTAAGGTTAAAGTGGTGGACAGAGTAGCTGTTGAAGTGGCTGTAATTGTTAAAGAGATTAGAGACATTTAGAAGGAGCCTTGGCTCTTTGCACTAGGAGAATAGGCAAGCTGCCTGGACAGTATTTTTTTTTCTTTGTTTTTTTCTATTTTTTATTTTTCTATTTTTTTTTTAAAAAAAATGATTCAAAAATATTATATTATCCTGCTTATTCAGGAAGTGTTTTTCCAAGTTCAGATAGGTAGGTACTCAGAGGGATCTGTGTTTGTGATCCAAGTAAACCAGACTACATTTCAAGCTGGCAGCAAAACTGAGTTTTTGTTTTACAAGTATGCAGGCTACAAAAGAGAGGGGACATGGAGGCTTGTGCCAAGGTTTCAGGGGTCACACAACTTATAGTAGGGTGTGGGAAGATCCAGCTTGAATTAGGGGTTAGTTTTGAGCTTGCACCCCTCAAGGCACCATGTGGGAGTCATGGGATTTCTCTGACCCCCATCCCAAGAGGGAGCAAGCAACATGGCGTAGGCACATGATGCTAGGCAGAGCAGCAATATACCATGATGGGTAACTGGGGGTCTGTGATTGGCTCTGGGAGCTGATGTCATTTTGCTTATAAAAGTGAGTTGCAGCAGGCAATAAAGCGAATTCTCCATTACCATCATTATACAGAATTCTTGGCCGTTATTTCTGCATGCATACAGGCTGAAGCAGGCCTGGATTTCGAGTGTCATGGCCAATGGGTTGGACAGTAGTCCATCAGAACACCAACCTGGTAATCTGGTGTGGGGCTGGACGGAGACCTATCAGGTCACCAGCTATGATGTGAATTATGAGTGGGTGTAGGCTGAAGATAGGCCATCAGCCATCAGCCTGAAATTTCTGTCCAGAGACCAGTAGTCTTTGGACAGGTGGGAAAGCACAGCCAGATGGGAAACGTTCCATTTTTCCCAGGCTAAGGACCTGAGTTGGATGTACCTCTCAGGTTGGGTTACAAAGGTAACCAACTGACTTCTGCATGAAGGGGTCAGTTCTTTACAGTGGCTGCAGGCAGGCATTGTGTTCCTCTTCCCTTAGTAGGACTGCCCTGTACCTGCTTGTAGTAAGAGAAGCTCCCACACAATAGTGTTGGATTCCCTGCATAGAGTTTCTGAGTGGGCTGTGTATAAAACAGTGGAAGTGAAACTTAATTTTCAGTAGTGATTCTAGGATTTGGGATATGCCAGAAATGTGGGATCCTTGCCAATTAAAAATTCAGGCACTGAGCTCACCATCTGCACCACAGGCAATATAGCTGGAAGGTGGCTTTTCTAACCCTGTGTGAGCCTTGATCATGCTATCATGGTCTCTAGATATCAGGTGTGAACCTTCAGTTTTTGACTTAGCCCTGTTGAGTTTTAGTCTTGTTTGGTGAGATCTTTCCTTGATCTGTATGTCCCATTCCTCTCTTTTGGAATAGAAATGTTTATACTGTACCACTTTATATTTTATGTATTAATTTGATTTTTTTCTCATTTTGCAGGGGTTCAAAGTAAAGAGATTTTCTTAAACTTTTGATTGAATTTTGTAAGAGTGAAGGATTTGTAAGACCACGGGATTTTTTGAAAGAGGGCCAAAAACATTCTTGCATTATAAGACAGGCATGAGGGTTTGGAGGCCAGGGACAGAGGATAATGATTTAAATGTGAGTTGTCTCTCATAGGTTCAGCTGTTTAGACATTTGGTCCTCGGTCAGTGGTGCTGTTTTGGGATGTGAAATCTTTAAGACATGAGGAACTGGCTGGTACAAGTAACTGGAAACTTATGGATTGGTTAATTTTGAATCAGTCCCAGCCTGAAACTCTCTGCTTCTTGATCTGGGAAAATGTAACATTCTGTGCCATGACTATGAGTTAAAACAAAATTTCCCTGTAAGTTTATTTTTGTCATATATTTTGTCAAATTAATGAGAATAATGACTAATGCATGGTAAATTCTTTTCCTTTATTTGGATATAAATGTGACTATTTTCAAAATATATGGGAGTAGTTCCACAAGCAGATGGAACAGAATTCTTCACTGTGAACAACTGAACAACCATAATATAAGCCAATTTTGAGGATTCTAATCAGACTACTTGTTTATCTTCAATGCCCAGCAGAGCAGAAAATATATTTGCTAAATGAATAATCTTCAAAACCTTTGTTATAATGTGGAGATAAGAAACTTTTCAAGGGGTTTTTAATTCAGCATGGCACAATGTTCAAGAATAATCACTCTATCAATTGCAATTTTACACAAAGATTTTAGAGAGTAGATATAAAACTCACTGGGTAGTTACTGCTGATCAGGGACACAGAAGAGGATGACAATTAAGAGTAAAATACTTCGAGTATATTTTCGAGTTCGAGTGTCTGGTTTCTAAGCCAATTTCTGGGTTTTATTAGATAGATGCCCTTGAATATAAATTACAAATGTCTGGATCTCAAGTTTTTCATCTTTGTATTAAGCATAACAATCTAACTTGTAGAACTGTCATACTGTTATATCAGATAATGCATGAAAACTGACTATATAATGAGAAGAGGGTTCTGTGTATTTAGCAGTTAAAAATGACACCTAATCTTGGCTAATTAATATAACACCAAGAAGTAATTTTAAAAGAAATCTTTAACTTAGAATAATGCTTGATTTAGCATACATAGTCAATGGCCTTGAAAGAACAGAGCCTTATTGTCTAAGTTTTCTTTAGATGAATCTGTTACATTTCCCTAATGATTAACTTTTAAATTTTCCTTAAAAGTCTATGAAAAGCCATACTTTTCTTCTGGCCCACTTATTTGCTGTATTATTGGAATAGGGAAATCAAAGAAAAGATGGATCCACATCTGGGAGGATGTATTCATTTTTTATTGCCACATAAAGATTATGGAAAACTTAGTAGCTTAAACCAGTGCTATATTATTAGTTTACCATCCTATTTATCATGATTAGGTTGAATATTAAACATCAATTTACTACTCCATACATCTATGTATCAGAAATACAGACAAGATTGATCAAATTCTGTGCTTAGGTTCTTATTCCATCTTATGCTACTGCAACAGAATAATCAAGACTGGGTAAGTTATAAAAACATAAATTCATCTGTAGTCTGGAAGCTAGAAAGTCCAAGATCAAGAGACCTATATTTGGCAGCACCCTCATTATCTCTGTAGTTTCCCTTTTACTGTACAAATAACATGATCATGGATAAAGGTGAAAAGTCAGGGGAAAAACTCATAGGAACTCATAGGATGGACTGGGAAATGCCAGCAGAGAGGTTGACCCATCTGAACTTTAAAGAAAGAGGAACCTCAGACTGCCTGAGTCACAGACACTGAGCATCTCTCTGAATAATATTGGGGTTAACTGTTTATAATGGGCCCTAATGAAGTTTACCTTCCAGATACTGAGAAACCTTCCTACCTCTCCCCTTTATAGGAAAAAGAAAAACATGATGGTAATGAAA
>VZQC01003337.1:270342-394665 GCA_009823505.1 Rhizomys pruinosus
GAAAGGCATCTGATTTTGTTTTCTAGATTTTTTGGTATCCTGCCACTTTACTGAACTCTTAATCGTTTTAGGAGTTTTCTGGTTGAGTTTTTAGCATCCCCTTAAAGAACAACAATCATATCATCAGCAAAAAGGCGGATAGCTTGACTTCCTCTTTTCCAATTATACTCCTTTAATTTCCTTTTCTTGCCTTATTCCTAGCAAGAGTTTCAACCACATTTTGAAGAGGAGTGTTGATAGTGGGCAGCCTTGCTAAGTTCTACCTTTAAAGGGAATGTTTATGTTGTTTCCCCATTTAGGATGATATTGGCCGTGGATTTCCTGTATATGGCTTTGATTACATTGAGGAATGATCCCTCCAATCCAATTCCCTCTAGGACTTTAAGCATGAAGGAATGTTGGATTTTGTCAAAGTCTTTTTCTGTGTCAATTGAGATGATGGTGTGGTTTTGGTCTTTCAGTCCATTTATATGCTTGATGGTATTTATTGATTTCATATGTTGAACCATCCCTGTATCTCTGGTATGAATCCAGCTTGGTCATGTTGGATGATCTTCTTGATGTGGGTCTGTATGTGATTTGTCAGTATCCTGTTTAATATTTTGGCATCTGCATTCTTTCATGAGATGGGTCTACAGTTCTCCTTTTTGATTGTATCTTTGCCTGGTTTTGGTAATAGAGTGATGCTGGGTTCATAGAAGGAATTTGGGAGAATTCCCTCTGTTCGTATCCTTCGAAACAATTTGAGTAATAATGGTTGTAAGTCTTTTTGAAATGTTTTATAGAATTCTGCCGTGAAACTGTCTGGGCCTTGGCTTTTTTTAGTTGGAATGTTTCTTATTACATCTTCAATTTCTTCAAATATTATGGGTCTGTTTAAGCTGTCAATTTCTTCTTGGTTAAACTTTGGTGATTGCCAGGATTTCAGATATTCATCCATTTCTTCTAGGTTTTCAAACCAGAGATGCAGGGATGGTTCAACATATGTACATCAATAAATGTCATAAAACACATAAACAGATTGAAAGACAACAACCACATCATCATCTCAATTGACAAAACCAAACATGCCTTCATGTTTAAAGTTCTCGAGGGAATTGGACCAGAGGGAACATTCCTCAACATAATCAAAGTCATATGCAACGAACCCACAGCCAGTATCATTCTAAATGTAGAAAAGTTAGAACCATTTCTTTTAAAGTCAGGAATCTGACAAGGCTGCCACCTATCCCCATTACTTTTCAATGTAGTGTTTGAAATGCTTACAAGTGCAATAAGACAAGAAACGGAAATTAAAGGAATAATAATTGGAAAAGAGGAGGTGAAACTATCCCTATTTGCAGATGACATGTTAATTTACCTAAGGGATGCTAAAAACTCTACCAGAAAACTCCTATAAATGATTAATAGCTTCACTAAAGTGGTTGGATACAAAATTAACCTAGAATAATCAGTAGCATTGCTTTATATCAGCAACCAGCATTTGGAGATGGAATACAATGAGACCTTCACATTCACAATAGCCTCAAAAAATATCTCAGAAGAAACCTGACCAAAGGCACCAAATATCTCTACAATGCAAATTTTAAACCCTTAAAGGAGATTGAAGATGACACCAGAAGATGGAAGGACCTCCCACGCTAATGGATTGGAAGAATTAACATAGTAAAAATGACCATTCTATCCAAATTAATATACAGATTCAATGCAATCTCAATTAAAATCCCCATGAGGTTATCAGACTTAGAAAAATATCCTTAAATTCATATGGAAATACAAAAGACCATAGGTAGCCAAAGTAACCCTGAGCAAAATGAACAATTCAGGAAGGATTACTATATCAGACTTCAAACTATTTTACAGGCCTACAGTTGTAAAAACAGCCTGGTGCTCTCACAAAAACAGACCCATAGATCAATGGAACAAAATTGAACATCCAAACCTGAGCAAATGAAATTTCAGGTGTGGGTTGTTGTCTAATATATGCATCATCTGTTTGTACTTTAATCACATGTGCCTGCAATCCACACAGTGTTCTTCCCTCCTAGAACCAGGCTGGTAGTTTCACAAGGCTGTAAGCCTCAGAGTTGTTTCCTGCCAGCAGGCTAACAGTTCCTAGGCTGAACTTCTGGCAAGGAGTGGGGAGAGAACCATGAGAAATCACTCAACGAGAAATGAAACAGACTCAAATAGAGGGTCCGGGAGAAAGACTCCACCTTATTCATGCCAGAAATGTGTTTATATACTAAAAGCTACTGTGCTCTGGGCAAGGAATGGGGGGGGGCAGGAGGAATGGAAGGGCAAGCCACCTTGGCTCCTACAGGCAGCAGCAGAGCTTCTGTTTGTGCAACCTGTAAACTAGAGGCGTGACATTTTCCTCAATACCTCAAAGGAAGGTCATCAGGGTCTGGAACTTTGCAGACATAGATGAGGCAGGATATACCAAAATATCCCGACTTCATGTAGGTACAGATAACTCACAGAAACAACCTTAATGCCCAAGGAGATAACAGATAACTCTCAGAAGTTCTGGGATAGGACTTGCAGGTCCTACCTCGAGCCAGACAAAGTTTCATTCCTACATTCAACCACCTCATATTTGACAAGGGGCCAAGAAGTCTCAATGGAGGAAAGACAGAATCTTTAGCAAATGATTTTGGCAAAACTGAATAACCACTTGTAGAAGAATAAAACCTTACCTTTCATCATGTACAAAAATCAACTCCAAATGGATCAGAGACCTCAATATGAAACCTGAAACTCTAAAAATGATAGAAGACATCATTGGCAGTAACTTGTAAGATACAGGTGTAGGAAAAGATTTTCTAAATCAGACAACAGCTGTGCAGTAAATTAGGTCAACAATTGACAAGTGGGACCTCATTAAACTCAAAAGCTTCTGAACAGTGAAAGAAACAATCAAAGAAGTGAAGAGAAATCCCACAGAGTAGGAGGAAATCTTCACCAGTGATACATCTGACAGAGCATTAACATCCAGAATATATAAATTACTCAAAAAACAAAGGAGCAAGAGAACAAATGACCCACTCAAAAGGTGGAGTAAAGAGCTGAATAGAGACTTCACAAATGAAGAAGTAAAGATGGCTGAGAAACATCTTAAAAATTGTTCAGTGTCCTGAATAATTAAGGAAATGTTAATTAAAACCACTTTAATATTTCATCTTACTCCAGTAAGACTGGGTATGATTAAGAAAAAACATGATACCAAATGCTGGAGAGGTTGTTGGAAAGGGGAGTACTCATTCACTACTGATGGGAATACAAACTTGTGCAACCCCTATGGAAAGCAGCGTGAAGCAATCTTGATAGACTCAAAATGAACCTACATTGGACCTAGTCATAGCACTCCTGGGTATATACCCACAAAACTCATTCCATTGCAGAGATACATGCACAACCATGTTTATTGCAGCTCTCTTCACATTAGTGAAGTGCTGGATGCAGCCCAAGTGTCCCTCAGCTGATGAGTGGATAAAGAAAATGTGGCACATCTACACAATGGAGTTCTATGCAGTGGTTAGGAAGGATGACATCATCAACTTTTCAGGTAAATGGATGGAACTAGAAGATGTTATGCTAAATGAAGTAACACAGTTCCAGAAAAACAAAAGATATATAGTGTTCCTCATTTGTGATCCTAGCCCCAAATCCTTATTTGGAAGGCAAACTGAGTATTTTTTTTCTTTTTTAGTAAATATACCTGACACCACTACAAAAAAGAGTGCATTAAAATATATATCAACTTGCTATATAATTTAGAAATGTAAAGAAAATGTAAATTTCTTTTTACTTGCATGCAACTCTACTGTTAAAAAGTGAATCCCTATTGGTTCAATTGTATTACCATTTTCACCAAAACCTACACCTAAATTTTAACTAATCTAAACATTTCACTAAGCCTTAAAATATCCTATAATTGTGGATAAAGCTTGGGCAGAGTTGAGTACCTGCTAAATAAATTTTACCCAATATACACTTTGCTCTTTAAAGCTATATGACTGGACTATGACTTCTACTTGTTTGGGAAGTAAATTTAAGCTTAGTTCCTTTAAATTGTTCTACAAGTAAAAGAAAGTGTTATAGTATGATGTATAATTCAGAAAAATATAGAGACCATTTGTGTACCTTAACCCAATACAAATTATAAATAAAACAATTAACATTTTATATTCCCAGTTAGTTCAAATGTATTACCATTTTCACCAAAACCTACACCCAAATTTAACTAATCTAAACATTTCACTAGGCCTTAAAATATCCTATACTATGTGGATAAAGCTTGGGCAGAGTTGAGTACCTGCTAAATAAATTTTACCCAATATACACTTTGNACACCTATTCTCTCTGCAGCCCTTATATTCTACCATGCCTCTCTTCTGCAATTTGTTCCCTGGACTTTGGGAAAAGGGCACAAGTAGGGGGTGCAAGAGTAGGTAAAACAGGTTACTTTCTTGGAGTTTTTCATTTTGGAACTCTAGTCTGTTCAGGTGTATTCCCTTCTTCGTGTTGACAGCTTTTCCAGTGATACCTTTTTTCGTCATACTAACAACGTCAAAGCAATTGGATGTACAGGCATTTAAGCATACTACTATTTTGTCCAGCTAAGGTGAGCTCGGAACAGATGCTTGGAGGTAGATAATTCCACAAACTGTGGTTATCCTATAACCGGGCTGACAAGTTTTTTTGTGGTTATAAACATTCCTCCTAACCCCTAGAGGATACCACTGTGGCCATCCACTGTGAGTTATTCTTCCAAAGAGAGAGATAATAGCCAATTTAGATATTTGCGATATATATAGACACTTGGATGCCACTGTTGCACAGTTATCTCCAGGCTGTGTTGAGGTGTATGTAGCTGATCCTGACGGAGGAGTCTTGCTTGTCTCGGGAGCCCAATTATTTTGCTTTATTGCATTAGTGGCTTTGGTAACGCTCTCTAGAATTTCAGAGGCCAGTTGTACACTACACACGTGACCTCTCATAACATTTTTTCCTGCTCTCAACCCCAGGTCTTGGACCACAGGGACTTACTGCCTTTCTCCTTGCATATGTCCCCACTTCTAGGCAAAAGGCCTCGGCCGTGTAATGGGTGGGGGGGGGGTTGAAGTGCCTAGCCAACATCTCCTAGGCAGAAATAATTCATTGCTTGATGTCCGAGCTTTCCTGTAGTAATATATTTTGCTTAATTAACAGCTTATAAAACTTTACTATTGAATTTGGCTCTAGATAGATAAATTTCCTTTCACGTCCTTGGCTAAATCAGTCATTAAAAAAGTGTTAGTTATACTGTTTAATAAGAAAATTAGCACTTATAACAATGGCTCTAATTTTTTACAGTTAGCGGACTGACTTCAATACCATCATGTTTTCTTTTTCCTATAAAGTGGAGAGTTTAGGACGGTTTCTCAGTATCTGAAAGATAAACTTCATTAGGGCACAATATAAACAGTTATCCCAACTTAGTACTAGAGAGGATGCTTTTCCCCCCAGGTCTGTGGACTCGGCAGTCTGAGGTTCCTCTTTCTTTATGTTCAGATGGGTCAGCTCTCTGCTGGCATTTCCCTCAGTCCATCCTGACAGCCATAAGTTGTACGTTTTCAGGCATTTATATTGGTGGTATTTTATCTGTGGGAACATAAAATTCTCCTCACATTGTTATTTTCAAGATCAAAAAAAATTGCAAATTTATCAATAGGATTTGGAATACAGAGTTTTCCATTTGTATAGCAGAAAGGATAGTATCCCACTCCCACCTCCCTCTTTTGCGTTTTTTTTTTTTTTTTTTTTTTTGGTTTTGTTGTCGGGCTTTTAGTTTTGACAACCACTATAGATGCCTACGTTGTTTTACACATACCCATAAACATAAACAGGAGCCAAGGCATAAGCTTTCATTAAATTTACACAAATTGTTTCTCATTGACCATATGCTACTTACTTGGGAAGTAAATTTAAGCTTAGTTCCTTTAAGTTGTTCTACGAGTAAAAGAAATTGTTAATAAGTGTGATGTATCATGGGTCAAAAAAAAAAATAAAAATAAACATAAAAATAAAAACAGGGGGGATTCAGTTACATATTAACCTTTTTGTCAAAAAACTTTTCAATTCAAATCTTAAAAATAAATATGGGAAAAAAATTTAAAAAAAAAAAAAAAAAAAAAAAAAAAAAAAAAAAAAAAAAAAAAAAAAGAAAGGATACAGCCTTCCCTCGTGTAGGTTGTACCAAGACATACCAGCAGAGAAGTTGACCCATCTTAAACACTAAAGGAATTAAAGTCTCAGACTGCTTACAGGCATCAAACCTCTCTGAGGACCATAGGTGTAAAAACTGTTTACAGTTGCGTCCTAATGAACTTACCCTTTAGGTGCAGCACAGTTTCATTATGAGAGCCTCCTTACCTTTCCTTTTTCCTAGAACAAAGTAAAACCTGGTGGGGTAATGAGGTCATCCTCTAACTGTCAATTAGAGCTGACTGTATAGAGGTAATCTCTTATTAAAACTGGCTTAATTTGTTTAATATGATTATCTATTCATGACTAATAGAATTAGGAACTGTAAAAAGGATTCTTCTATATTCAGAACCCAAATATAATACTAAAGTCTCTCTTAAGTGGTGCATGTAAGCAAAATATATTATTACCGGAGAGCATGATGCAGCATGGATGATTTCTGCCAAGGAGATGTGGCCAAGGGACACCAGCCCCCCCCCACAAAAGGTAAAGGCTTATGGCCTGTAAACCGGGATATCTGCAAGACGAGAGGGCAGTAAGGGCCACCTTGCTGTCAATGACCTGAGGTAAGCATGGGAAGATTGTATCGAGACTGCACTGCAAGTATACAGTTGGTCTCTGCAATACCAGAGAGTGTTATCCACAGGCCACTGAACCAATAAAGCAAATGTTGGTCTCCTTGAGTAAAGAAAGACTCCTCCACCCAGCCTCAGCCTTACACCTCACCTACTTGGAGATACTGTGCAGCAGTGGCATCCATTGTCTGTATATCCCAACCCTAATTGACCATTCAGCTCTCTCCTTGGAGGAATAACTAATGGTGTTGCCCACAAGCTTATACCCTCTGTGATTAGGCTAGATGTTATACACCACAGTAAGCCTTGTCATCTTTTCATTTGAAAAAAAAAAGTAATCCAGGGATTAAACACACCATCCAACATCTGTGTCTATACCAATAACCTACCATAGTAACTAGCACTGTTTAAATACATATATCTTAATCGTTTGTGCTTCTTTAGTAGGATTGACAGGTTACTCCTGGACAAACTAACAGCCCATGAAAAGAAACAGCTCAGCTGAAACTGAATCACGAGTCCAAAACAACAGTTCCAGGAAAAGTAGACTGTTTGGCTTCTTCATCCACCTGTGCCCCATTTCTAAGCATAAGGAACAATCTGCATAAGAGGGGATGTGGTAGAATATAAGGGCTCCGGTGCATTGGGGTGCCGGTAAATTAAAACTACAGCAATATAGTTGGACACTTATTTGATCAAACATTGATTGAACGTACAACCCCCCAGCTGGATGGGTGGAGCCTTGGGCTGTGTGGGATGGGGCCACAACTGCTTGCAAATTTGGTTTTATATGAAAGGATGCTTGTAACTAATAAAAAAAAAAAAAGAAGATAGATACTGAAAAATCCTTAAAGCAAGTTTTAATGCCAGGCCTTAAGAAGGCCAAGGGCCCTTTTGGAGGTTAGAAAGATGTCATTAAAATCCATCCACTCTGCAGATTTGCAGTTAAAAAGCGTTTATACTTAAAAAAAATAACCTTATCTATTGTGTGTTTGTGTCATATATACTATCTCTGAGAGAGAGAGAGACGGAGGGAGGTATTTTCAGTTAGAAATTCTTCACAATGGAGCAATGTGAGGATAAAATGGAGCAAGCAACTTGCAGGGCACAAAGAAAGTTTGAGCCCAAAATCGAGCACTTCTTGAGATAAATGGGCGTGTGCTGACCACCACGGGAGCAGAGAGTGATGAACATGGAGCCGTGTGATGGCACAATGGGCAGGGTGATGACACAAGTTAGCTGTGTGAGGGCATAGTGGAGAACTGTGACAACTCAATGGAGCTATCATGTGAGGGCTCTAATGGCGTGTTGTGATGACACAAATACAGAGCGTGCTGACACCTGGAAAAGTGTTGGAGGGCAAAATGAATCAGGTGAGGGCACACGGAGCCCTGTGAGGGCACAATGTGCAGTGTGAGGAGAAAATGGAGCAGAGCCAGTGTGAGGGCAACAATGAAGCAGTTTGAGGGTAAATGGAGCAGTGGATTGGCACAATGGAGCAGTTTGATGACACATGGAGCAGTGTGATGACACTGGGGAGAAGGCTGGATTATGAAGTGGGAGGACACTGTGGAGTAATGTGATGACACAGTGGAGCAGGAGGATGACACAATCGGACGTAGTGTGATGTGTTGTGTGTCGATCGCAAAATGGAAGCCATTGTTTTAGCCGCCACAACATGGAGCTGTGTGATGGCAACATGGAGCTGTGTGAGGGAACTGTAGACCAGTAGTAAGGACCAAATTTTCGCAGTTGGGATGAAAAAATAGAGAGTGTGAGTGCTACAAAAATGGAGCGTATGAGGGCACCCAAATGAGGGCACCCAAAGGAAGAGTGTTGTGAGCACACAACTCGGAGCATTGTGTTGATACAATGTAGCAAAGTGATGACACACTGGCGCAGTGTTTATGACACACTGGAGCCGTGTGCTGGGCACAAGGAAGCAGTTTGATGACACAATGGCCGCACGTGTCGATGGGAACAAATAGCGCAGTTGATGATGCCCAATGGTGCATTTGAGTGCCACTGGAGCAGTGTGCGGGTAACCATGGGGTAGTGGAATGTCCCAAATGGATCACCATGCCGACACAGTAGCGCAGTGTGAGTGCACCAATGGAGGCAGTATGATGGAAACAGAAGCAGTGTGACGATCACACCGTGCGTTTGTGTGTATTTGTGGACAGTGTTGAGGACATACATTGGCGCCGTTTGTGATGCACAAATGGTGCAGTCTGCGGGCCCACTGGGCAGTGTATGCACAATTGCACAGTGTGAGGACACCCTGGAGCACTGTGCGGGCACTGAAGCCGGATGAAATGGCATTAGGGGGCCGTTGTTTGTGAGCTACAAAGTACAGGGCGTGAGCCTATGGAGCAGTTTGTGATGACACACAGGCGCAGTGTGATGTGATGCCCCATTGAACAGGTGCGGGCAACATGCGCAGGTGTGTGAGGAGGACAATGGAGCAGTGTGAGGGCACAATGGAGCAGCATGAGGGAAAAATATAGCAGTGTATAGTCACAATGGAGCAGTGTAAAGACAAAATGAAGCAGCATGATGAAACAATGAAGGAGCTGAGTTGGCAAAATGGAGCAGTGAGAAGACACAGTGGAGCAGTGGGAGGCCACATGGAGCCGGTTGTGGGTTGTGTCGTTGTAGCACCAATGGCGCCTTTGTTGTCATGGCACAACAGCCCACGTGTGTTGCTGTTGTGTGGCCCACTGGCGTGTGAAGGGACAGTGGCCCCAGGCGTACGAGTCCTCCGGAACCTTTATTTTCGCAGTGGATGGACAATACTGGAGCAGCATGCAGGGCACAAGGGCACCGCAGCGTGGCGCCCCCTTCTTTCGATGCCAATGTGCACACTGATGGGACAAAATGGCGCAGTTGTGATGCCACACCGGAACAGAGGGATTCACCCTGGGCCTTGTGTTGCCCCTGGCGTGTGCGTGCCCACAGGGCCGTGTGCGGCACAATGGCTCAGTGGGAGTCCACGCTGGCTGGAGCAGTGTTGGGCACAATGGCGCCGTGTGGGCCCACTGCGACGGTGCGGGCACCACCCCTGGTGACGTGAGGACATGGCGCGTGTGCTGGCACCTTGTCCGTTGTGTTTGCGGCCCCGGGGCGCGTGTGCTTCCTCGTGCGTGGTGTGTGCGATGATTCTGGCCGGTGAGCTACCCTCGTAGCGGTGTGCGCTTGGCGCTGTGCTGCCATGGCGCGCGTGTGTGCGGTCCCTGGCGCCGGCCTGCGGGCCCCGAGAG
The DNA here is from genome assembly GCA_009823505.1 of Rhizomys pruinosus. Classification (NCBI taxonomy): domain Eukaryota; kingdom Metazoa; phylum Chordata; class Mammalia; order Rodentia; family Spalacidae; genus Rhizomys; species Rhizomys pruinosus. The sequence goes on from VZQC01003337.1 coordinate 280,427, forward strand.
ATAGGGGTGAATCATGAGACTACAGCAATATAGTCTGGACTCCTAATTGATCAACATGCCTGTGCATACAAGCTTCTCCAACTGGACTATGGGAACCTTGGGTTGTTCAAAATTTGGACATAGATACTTGCAAAATGCACCAATTACCTAATTGTATGGCAAATTGAGCAACATCAATGTTATCTGAAAACAACTGTGTTATTATATTCTAGAATCCCTTAAAAATAAACAAATAATAATAAAATATTTTTTATGAAAAAAAAGTGAATCCCTCAAAATGTTTTGTACTTAACCTATAGTTTATTTTCAGACATTGTAATTTGGGTATATGTGTGGATACAAAGTATACATGCATACTTTGGAGTGATATAAAATTAAAGGCAACAAGAATACCAACACCAACAGAAAGAGTTGTTCACAGAACTGACCAAAACAGTAAACTTCTGCTCTAAACAGTAAACTTCTACACCAAAAGTTATAAAAAAGGACTGAGAAAAAGATGCAAGAAATATATGGCAGAATGCATGAGCTCTGGAGGGTGGGGAGCATGGTTTGGCCAATGGTTCTAAATCTTATCAAGAAATGTTGTATGAAATGTGCAAAAGTTCAATAAAAAAGAGAATCAAAAAATAAAAAAAATATTCACAGAAAGGAAGACTTCTTTATGATTATTTAATTGCAGAATAGAAATTACCTTATCTCGATTTGCAATAAGCATCCAGTTCCCAAGATTCAAAGAGATGGTATATTCAACATAAATTTACTCATTCCAAGCTTGCCATTTTCTGGGTGCTGTAAAAATAGAATTTAGGATGACTTCCTTGTTTTAAGAGATTTCTACTTTCATTGCTAAGTTAAATAAGTATGGGTTAAAAGTGTATAAGAGGTTAGGGAAATAAGCAAAACTAAAAATACAAGAAATCATTACATTATTAGTTAATGCACAAATATATATGCATATATATGCACATGTGTGTTTCTATGTTATATATTTTGACTTAAAGTCATGATATCATTAAGGGTTTTTATGGACAGTGATGGGAAGATGTTAAGGGTTGAACAGAATTAGTATAGAGGAAGTGTTGAGGTATTCTGGGTATGGGAAGTAGAAGATCCAATATATTCAAAACCCTCTCTGAAGCTATAATTGCTCAAGTAGAGATATTCAGAATGGAACAACAGGAATTTTACAAAGACAATTTGGTGACAGATTGTACAAGTCATTGAATGTCAGGTACAGAGTCCTGGGATAAAGGATACACCTCAGCAGGAGAGTAAAACACTGAAATTAGTCTGGCAATATGAGTGGGACAATCTGGAGAGAGGGAGACAAGGTAGATGAGAATTTCAGAGAAAATTGGGCTTGACGTGGTGAGGAGCTAAACTAGACTGACAGCCTAGACTGACAGCTGTGATTACAGGAAGGGAATAAGGAAGGGAAAGGTGGTATTAAAGAAAACGAAATGGTAAGGTTTAAAATTTATGAATTACTTTTCATTACTCATGGAAAAGAAAAATAAAGATGGGAAGAGAGACAGGAAAGGAGAAACAGATATTTGACCTCTTTTCACATCACACCCCAAGAAAGAAAATGTTAAAAATTATGGAGAAGACTGTGGCATCTTAATTTGCTTAAAAGATATGCTAAGAGAAATGGGTTTTTATCTTCTAAATAGAAACTTCCTTAGAGGAGCTTTGAGAAATTGTTAAGTCTTCAGTTAAGGCTTCTAAACACGTAGGTCTACTAATGATATTTTGGTAAAATAATTAATTGAAGAGTGGTGGTAACTAATTGCTCTATCATAGAGCTAAACAACTGTTTCAGTCCTAGCTCCAAGGTCAACACAGCAGCTTGGTAATCATATCTTTATAGAATACTTGCTGGAACTTACTATGATTCTTCTCAATTCCCTATGGGCAAATAGTAGTTAACCATGAATTAATGTCAGTAAACCAGGCTACAATAAGGTTCACTAGAAAAATGTAGAGAACTTTTTTATAGAACCCCCCCCCACACACACACTCTTCTCTTAATCTTTTCCCCTGTGGTCCTGTGTGCCTGTTTCCTTCTCTAAATGCTTGTGCTGAGCTCTATATTAAATAAGCTTACTAAATTAGATAAATAGATTTATCTAGCTCTGTTGTATTGAAAATGAAGTAAATAGCTCATAATAAAGTGTATTTCAGAGCAGAAAGACTGTTACGCACTCTGTTTTGACAATGAGAACTTGTTAGGAAGACCGTATTTCATTTTTCTGGAGCACATTCTTTCACGGTTAGCATTTGTGAACAGTACTAGAAACAGGCATTAAATAAAAAATATCTGCACCTTACATATGTAAAGGGGCTTAATTTGGCATAAGAATCAACTTATTCAAGTAGTATTATCAAAGACTTATTTGAAAAGCACATTGGTATGGATAAGTTTCACTTGTCATGATAAGTATGATTCATCATACTTTATCATTATCAACCTTACCTGAAGCATCTCCCAAAACCAGCTGAAATATTAAACAAAACAACTATCAACTTTTAAAGGTGCAATTCGATTTCTCTATAAAATGATGTCCAATAAATATAAAAAAGAGTAAAGTTCAGTAAAATAGTAGAGAACAGATATTTGAAGAAAAATGAATGAATTTTCTTGTAAGGTTTCTACCATGTGGAATGTGTACAGTTTTACATTGTCTCTGAATACTGTGAGCTCATGCTTGAAACAGGGCTCTTCAGTTCCAACACAAATCACTGTAAAGCAGAGAGCAGTGCCCAGCTGGAAAAGCAGGTGTAAATGGCCCAACTAATTACAGTCTTGTCAAGTGATGCCTACAGGGCAACCAGTGACTGCCTTCCTAGTGATTTTGGGTGAGTCCAACCAATTGGATTAACAAATTACACATAAAGAAACTGTAAGCCACAGAAAGGCAGAGAGACCGCCAGAAGTGTAATGCTCCTTGATTTGAGGAGAAAAAGGGTAGAATTTTTTTTAAGGAAATGGACTACTAAGATAAGGTAAATGTAGAAAGAAGATGGATAGCTTGTTGGAGAGCAACTTGGAGTTTACTGGCTGGAAGCACCAAACTACCCTTGACAGAAAGGGAGTTCCCAGATGGACAGCATAGCTCTCCCATCCATGGTCCACATGGGTAGATTTAGCATGCTAACCCAACATGCTTTTATGAAGCTATAACTATGAGACTGCTCTGGATTATGATCAGAAAGTAAAGAAAGAATCAACCACAGACAAAACTTGAACGTCTGGATCAACAACCACATTTCAATTTTCTATCTTGGGTCTTTTCTTAAAATTATCACAAAATGCAAGGAAGCTCTAACTCCCTAAGGGAAAGGAAAGTTATTACTGGGATCTATGAGGCTGCTTAGTCTCCTACTATTCATTGCCTGGAGGCCAGGAATATGGCATTTTATCAGCAGGCCTGCTCACTGAAGTAGGGGACTCATGTCCAGATGGCAAAGTCACCTGCTCCTAGGCAAAGCATAGAAGCAATTACTGTTGTTTGGCTTCTATCCAGAACAAAAATAAAGAGCTTACTGTGTTTGTCCAGATAACTATACTCCAGTTATGGAGAAAGTTTTAGATGAATAACATAACACTTTCAGGAACAAGTTGTGTTTTGAACTATCATGGCAAAAACATTGTCTCTATTTTTAGTAATAATTGCACTGATTTGCTCTATTGAAATCAAATCATTCTTTCTGAAAACTCTTGTTGGCATTTGGGATTTGTTTTTCTTTATGTCAATAAAGATGACAACAGCAACAACTACCATAAAACAGACTGACTTGTAAGACAATAGAACATTGCACTTGGAAAATGGGTAATTTCACTGAAATCCAGTACTATCTGAGGATAATTTTGCATCTGTCTAACTACAGTTCCCATCCTACTAAGTTAACTAATGGCATGTGAATGGGGGGGGGTTTAACAGAAAATTATTTCTATTAGACTCATGACTACAAATTACTTGCTTCTTACATGAAATGTAGTTCTTTAATGTAATTAATTAATTTAACTTTTAAATGAAGAAAGGTGTTCTTCCTATATTATTGTAAAAAATATTTAAAGAGGGATCTAAAATTATGCAGAGTATTGAGCATGAACAGAACGGGACTGGAAGGAACAGCGATGGGCGTTGCCAGGTGGGTTTTCAAGCTGATGACTCATATTTTTCTCCCTCCATAGCTCTGTGTTCTCCCTCTAGTTCTATGACATCTTGCTTGCAGCAACCATGCATATTAAAGTTCTGTATTTACTGACCATAGAATTTTCCAGAAAAATATGTCTATGGAATATTTAAGGCATTCTGCAATGAATGATAACGAACAACATCTCAGTATGTTTACAAGCATACATTTTGGGGTCAATTAGGCATCATGTAAGATAATAGAATACTTAACTACATGTTAGCAGTAGAATCTTAGTGATTACTTTAGCCCAAGTCAGTGTTTCAAAGAAGTATAAAAGACTAGTATAAAATTTCTTAGTATAAAATAAAAATAAAAATGGGGCTGGAGAAATGGCTTAGCAGTTAAGAGCGCTGATTGCTCTTGTAGAGGACCCGGGTTCGATCCCCAGCACCCACATGGCAGCTGAGAACCATCTTTAACTAACAGTTCCAGGGGAATCCAACACCCTCTTCTGACCTCCACAGCATGGCATGACACGGGTGCACAAACCTACATGCAGACAGTACATTCATACACATAAAAAATAAAAAATAAAATAAAATCTCTTAGTATAACCCATGCTTTCCCTTTTGCTCACTTACTGAAATTGTAGTTCAGTGTTGACTATAGTATATACCCCAAGACTCCAGTTTCTATCTAGTTCCTCAACAAATGTCTATTGCATGGTCAGGTTATGCTAGACAGTATTCTGGGGTCATCATTTCACTTGACATTGAGAGATAAACAGCAGATCACTGGTTTTCTTCTGCTTACTTTATTATGTCCAGTAATGCATTCCTAAGAGCTCTCTTCCTCAGGACTCCTGCAGAAATGGAGACATAAGATTACTAGGTCAGAAATCAGAGGCTACAACAAGAGCCAGAAGAGCAAAAAGGGGGGGGGGAGCTACCTAGGTAGACATCCATATGCCTTGCTTATTGTTTGCCTGGGGTTGGGCATAGAAAGAAAGCTATGAAGAGTTATTTATAAATTTCCAAATTGTGTAACTCTGAGCATGGTGCTGCTATTCATGAAACAGGAAACAGGGATGGCAAATATGAGCTGTTTAGAACATTTACATAGACATTCTAATGGATCATAGTGTGTATGTCTAGTTATGGTAGCTCACATCTATAATCCTAGTACTGGGGGGGGGGGGCTAAGGCAGGATAACAGTGAGTCTGAAGCAAGCATAGGCTACATAGTATGATTCAGACCATTTTGGACTACTGAGTGAGACTCTGTCTCATTATCCCTGCCCCTCAATGTCCCCAATGCATACAGAATGTAAATTATGTAAAAAAGTGAACTGGACTAGAAGAACAGATGTGAAGTTTGGTTGGACACATCATGGTTGAAGAGGTAGAGTGTCTGAGCAGGAATGTGAATGAAGACAAAGTAGACCAAGCCTGGATGTGTGTGACAACACTCAAAGACCACCAACAGAGGAGAAACACATCAGTGTTGCAAACAGACCTGGTTTACCCTACTGTTCTGGCTTGAGTATAAAATATCTCTCAGAGGCTCATGTATTTTAATGCTTTTCCCCTAGCTGATAGTTCTGTTTTTGGAGACTGTTGAACTTTTGGGAGGGGGGCCTACCTAGAGGAATGGGTCTCTGAAGATCAGCCTTGTGATTTATATCCTGCCTTTACTTCCTGTTCTGTCTCTGCTTCCTGATCTTCAGAGATGTGATAAACACCTCCTGCCATTTCTTTCCATGTGCACAACGCCACAGCTGATGGCCACTCCAATTTATGGAATCAAAGTCAGCCAGAACAAGGAAAGGTGGTGGACAGAATATGTCCAAAATAAGGCAGAAAAGCAAGTATAAAGATCACAGAAAAAAAAAAAAAACACAATAATTTGTGGAACTAGCCACATGGCAGTTATCACTTTAAGATTCTTATTTACATATGATCTGAATGAGACAAATGTATCTCACATTGACTATTAGAGGAATTTTAAGTGACCTTGACTAAAGGTTTGTGATGTAGGTGTGTGAGAGTTGAATTGAACAAAGTTCCCTTTTATTATACTTTGGTATACCAGTGAGCTTCATACTTCTCCAGAATCCTGCTTTATTGTGTCTGGAATCTGGAGATGGGGGATTAGAGAAGCTGATCCCCTGGGGCAGTCTCTAAAGCCATTGACAGCTTTGGCTATTAATTATATATGGTGTGTACCATGCCATGAGAAAAATTTAGGAACACTGGGAATAAAGTATATGCTAGGATACAGAACTATAGCAAAGAAAAAAGTCAAAGTGTAAAGCGGTGCATTTGTGTATATACAATGAAGAGTGTTCCTTTTACGTCTGTCTGCTTACAAAAAGAAATAAAAGAAGACAAAGGAAAAGAAAATAAATAGCTGCTGGGAAAAGAGAGGTGAAGTGTATAAGAACAAAACTAGATGCTGGAAGAGTTCTTTTGGAGTTCACCTGTTAGGTTTCAATACAGGCAGCAAAAAATGCCTACATGCAACAAAAATTGCTGTGTAAATGAAAGTTTTCAAAATAAAATGTGAGAAAACCATTGGATTTTGTGAATTCCATACAAATATTTTGATCATACTTAGAACTACTCTTCTATTTGCACCTGTCTTTAGTACCTTCCCCAATATCATACATATGACGTATATGTGTATATGAATGCCTAAAATGTATAATTTCTTTCCCCAAATGACCTTCCATCCATTAGAACTTGGTTATCCTACCCAGAGTCTCATTCTTAATCAAGAATGATTCTCCCCCTTCCAGCAGTTATTGATTATCATTAGTAGTTCCTCATCTAGGGTTGGGATCTCTTACCCACTTCTTCACTTCTACACTGGGATTCTGTGTAGTCTGAGCTCATGTAGGATTGGGCATTATGTCTTCATTGATGTGAATTCATATGAGTAACTGCTCAGCTATCTGGAAAACTCAGTTTCCCTGTAGTTATCCACAACCTTTGGCTCTTACAATCTTTCTGCTCACTCTTCTGAAAAAAATCTTTCAACCATGGGAGGGAAAAGTTTGTTCTAGGTATCCTCTATAAGGATTAGAACTCCACAGTCTCTTACTCTTGGTGCATTGGTCAGTTTTGGGTCTCTGTGTTAAGCAGCATCTTCAGTATCACATGTCTGGTGAGGATTTGGAGATGCATTAATCTATGGGTAGAACAATAGGCCATTACAAGTCAGCTGGATAAGATGCCACTTTAGCAGAAAAATAGTAGTAGGGTCTCCCCATGGCCTGACCTTATATCATTGTCAGGTGTGGGCTCTCCTTGAGAAGCAGAGCTTAAATACATCAGAAAGTGGTTGGTTACTTCCAAATTTGTGCCATACTTGCACCAGTGGGGATATCTTGCCAGGCCACTTGTTACTGAAGCACAAAGAATTCACAACTGGACAACGTTGATGATTACTTTCCTCTTCTGGTGACATTATAAAAGCTACCCAGAAAAGACAAAGATTTAAAGTCAGTACCAGCTTGATTTTTCTTTAATGTTCTGCAATGAATGTATATAGTGTCTTCATCAGAGGCCTTACTGTCAATTTCTGGTGGGTAACCAAGTGTAGAGGCAATAATCAGTATTGCGTGAGGAACTATTGGACACCCTGGTCAACAGCTTCAAAAGACAAGTTCATTACTGGAATGGGGCTTTACTTTGCCAGCTTCCTTTTAATCTTTTCAAAGTAAGTTATATGCATATAATTTAAGAAGCTTCTATAGTCATAGGTTTCCATATGGTGCCATTTATCCATCTCCATACTTTTTCCTCCCTCTCTCCTGCTATACCAGTCTTCATCCCTTTTAATTCTTCTTACTTCATTATTCCACTTTCTCCTTTTTTATCACTTTATTTTTCCTCCCATGAAGCTCCTCCTCCATGACTTCTATGGATTTTTCCAATTGAAACATGTACATCTTTTTATGAGACAGAACATGTGAAATTTATCTTTCTGGGTCTGGATAACCTCAGATTATTGTTTGCAGTTCCCTCTGTTTACCTGCAAATTTATTAATTTCATTTTTCTTTTTTTAATTTTATTTTAGGTTGAACTTTAGAGTACACATAGCATCTAAGTAACATAAATTAAACTTGAGATACCAAAAAAGCATTAAAATACAGTAATGCTTTNTAGGGGCTGTCCAGAGGAGTTGAGGCGTGGAGTTGCGGGTGGATATGCTTGGATGCATTGTATTCGTGTATGAAATTGTCAAAGGATAAATAATTATATATATATGTGTATATATATATATATATATATATATATATATGCAGATATCACCTGAGCTGGAGGATTTTCTTTCTTTCTTTCTTTCTTTCTTTCTTTCTTTCTTTCTTTCTTTCTTTCTTTCTTCTTTTTTTAACAAAAGATGTCATGTTTTTCCCAAGGAAGTGCTTGAAGGTTTCTCCTTGGCAAACCCAAACAACAATCAATCCTGCCCCACCATGCTCCACCCTGGGGTCCCTCCCCGACCATGGTCACCCAAATGAGGTCCAGCAAGCATGTGTCCTGTCTTGATCTTCCTGCACTGGCCTCCATGACACAGCCCGGGTAGTCCAACAATGGCAGTCTACACTCTGAAGAGGCTGAAATCTCAGTAGCTGCTCAGTCTACATGCTGGATATCTCAGTAGTCCCCATCTGGCATTGAAGTTTTGGAGGATTCTCAAGTTTTATATCTGAAGTATACCTTCTCAGACCTTACTGATTATTTGTTTGATAAGGAGGCCTAAAAGACTCAAAGGAGAAAAGACAGCATCTTCAGCAAATGGTGTTGGTAAAACTGGATCACCACCTGTAGAAGAAAAAAAATTAACCCCTACCTCTCACCCTGTACAAAAATCAACTCCAAATGGATCAAAGACCTCAGCGTGAAACCCAAAACTCTGAAGGTGATAGAAGAAAAAGTTGGCAGCAACCTACAAGACATAGGCAAAGATTTTCTAAATCAGACAGCAGTTGGACAGGAGAAAAGGTTGACAATTGACAAATGGGAGCTCATTAAACTCAAAGGCTTCTGTACAGCAAAAGAAACAATCAGAGGAGTGAAGAGAAAACCCACAGAGTGGGAAGAAAACTTCACTGCTGATACATGTGACAGGGCACTAACTTCCAGAACATATAAACTACACAAAAAATAAAGAGTAAGAAAACAAATGACTCACTCAACAGATAAAGAGCTGAACAGAGACTTCACAAGTGAGGAAATAAAGATTACAGAGAAACATCTTTAAAAGTGTTCAGCATCTCTAATAATTAAGGAAATGCAAATCAAAACCACGTTAAGATATCATCTCACTCTGATAAGGCTGACTAGGATCAAGAAAACAAATTTTACTAAATGCTATAGAGGTTGTGGGGAAAGGGGAACACTCATCCACTGCTGGTGGGAATGCAAACTCATACAACCATTATGGAAAGCAGTGTGGAGAACCCTTAAAAGACTCAAAATGAGCATACCACCTGACCCAGCCATATCACTTCTGGGTATGTACTTATAAGACACATCCTACCCCCAAAGACACATGTACATCCATGTTTATTGCAGCTTTCTTCACAATAGTGAAGAGCTGGAACCAACCCAAGTGCCCCTCAACCAATGAGTGGATAGAGAAAATGTGGCACATCTACACGATGGAATACTATGCACTGGTAAAGAAAAATGACATCATGAAATTTGCAGGTAAATGGATGGAGCTGGAAGATATTAATTATGTTAGGTCAAGTAACACATTCCCAGAAAAACAAAAGAGGAATGGTATCCCTCATCTGTGGATGCTAACACCAAGTACCTAGTTGTAAGGCAAATTGAGCAACATCAACGTTATATTCCTCACGATCTGAACACAACCGTGCTCTTATATAATGAATCCCTAGACAGGTCCTAGAACTAACCTACCATTTATTTTCAGACTATGGATTTTTGGTATATGATGGAGGGCATTTATACATATTTTAGAGTAACATAAAGTTAAAATGGAAAAAGTTGAATCAAGAAATAGGATATGGAAATAACACACAGTTTGTTTTCAGAAGATATAATTTAAGTACAGGCGTGATGTATCAGGCTGGTGTAACCTAGCCTTTCTGGGTGCTTAATGACCATACTTACTACCCATACCAATTGGGCCAAGGGACCTAAGGGATAACTTTGTTCCTTGCCCTCAGAGGTCAACTAAGTCTCAGGGGACTATGCATGGGGGTATCTCTTGAAATGTCCTGCAAATGTAAGTTACCAGTCTTCCTGTGCAGGGAGGTCTTGGAGATCCACTAATCGGACTTCAGCCAGTGTCCAGCCTATAAAGAGGAAAGTCTGCTCATGCTTCAAAAATAGAAGCCTGGTCTAGCAAGACCTAACTGTGTCCTCAAGTGGATGGAACTGGTTGTTGAAAAGCCAAAAGGAGCCAGCCCCCCTCCTCAAAAAAAAAAAAAAAAGCCTGAGTGATCCTTGAGGACCAGATTCTCAACTGACCTTGAGAAAACAAAAACCTTCTTTAATCTGGGCTGTGTGGCCTTAAGCATCCAAAAGGAAAGTATAATGAGAAATAATTTCATTTTTTTAACAGCTGAGCAATATACCATCATGTAAACATACCATGCTTTCATTATTCATTCATCAGATGAGAGAAAACTAAGTTGTCATCATTTCCTGGCTACTGTGACTAAAGCAGCAATAACGTGGATGAATAGGTATCTCTGTAGTAGGATAAAGAGTCCTTTGGGAATATGTCCAACAGTGGTATGGCTGAATCATGTGGTAGTTCTATTTCTTAGCTGTATGTTGCAGGCTGCTTCCTGATGCATTCATGCAAATCAGTAAGGATCTGCACCCATACCTTGCAGTGCAATCCCTCTGCCTTGTTTCCCCCAGAATCAGTGTGTCTCTAGGTTAAATCTGGTCTCATCTCTCTAGCATTTGAACCTGATCAGGGTTGGGATATGCTCTGGACATCACAAGGCACATTACCCAATGAGAAAGAGTAGCATCAGTATTGCCCAGTAAGAATCATTCCAATTTGAACTGGGACATGCAGGTTTGTCACAGTCAGATAATGCAGACTGTATCGTTCTTTTATTCAGAATGTACAAGAGATTACAGAAATGCAAAAGATTGTACTTGAAATTGGGTGGAGGAAGAGAGCTCTGATATTGTAGTGAGCAAGAGCATTAATTTTATTAATGTTTAATTCTTGGGTAATTCCTTTTTTTTTTTGTTTTAATTTTTATTTTTCCTTTTATCTTTATTTTTTTTTTTTTTTTTTCTTACTGTTTTTTTAATGCTTTTATTGATGTTTTGTGTATTTCAGACATGATTTTCCACTTCAATTTAGGCATATTCCCCCCAACCTTAACCATGCATTCTGCCCTAACTGTCCTGCATCTTGTTCTAAGTCTTTTTTTATGCTTAGGAATTCATAGTTTCCTCCACTAATTTTATATTACTCTAGAATATGGATACATACTCTCCACCCATATACAGTAATTACAAAGTCTGAAAATAAGTGGTGGGTGGATTCTAGAGCACATTGAGAGATTTACATTATAACAATATAGTTGCTTTCAGATAAACAGAAAAATAACAATAATGTTGTTCAGCTTGCCTTTCATCTGGGGATTTGGTGTTAACATCCACAAATGAGGGATACCATTCATCACTTGTTTTTCTGGGACTGTGTTACTTCACTCAGCATAATGGCTTTGAGCTCCATCCATTTATCTGCAAAGTTAATGATGTCATATTTATTTACAGCTAAATAGTTCTCCATTGTGTAGATGTACCACATTTTTGTCATCCACTCATCAGTTGAGGGGCATTTGGGTTGGTTCCAGCTCTTTGCTATTGTGAAGAGAGCTGCGATAAACATGGATGTGCATGTGTCTTTGTGGTAGGATGAGCCTTTTGGCTCTATGCCCAGGAGTGGTATGACTGGGTCAAGTGGTAGGCTCATTTTGTGTCTTTTAAAGGTTCTCCACACTGCTCTCCATAATGGTTGTATAAGTTTACATTCCCACCAGCAGTGAATGAGTGTTCCCCTTTCCCCAGAACTTCTCCAGCATTTGGTGTCCTTTGTTTTCTTGATCTTAGCTAGTCACATCAGAGTTAGATGATATCTGAGAGGGGTCTTAGTTTGCATTTCCTTAACCGTTAATAATGTTGAACTATTTTTAAGATGTTTCTCTGTCATCTTTAATTTCTCACTGGACCTTCCCACTCACAATAACTTCAAAAATAATAAAATACTTGGGAACAAACCTAACCAAAGATACCAAAGACCTCTACAACAAAAAATTTAAACCCCTGAAGAAGGAGATTGAAAATGGCATCAAAAGATGGAAAGACCTCCCATGCTCATGGATTGGGAAAATTAATATAGTAAAAATGCCCATTTTACCAAAATTGATATATAGATTCATTGCAACACCAATCAAAATCCCCATGAGCTTCTTCACAGACTTGGAAAAAAATCCTTAAATTCATATGGAAAACCAAAAGACCCTGAATAGCTAAAGCAACGCTGAGTGAAAAATGCAATACAGGGGGTGTTGCTCTACCAGACTTCAAACTATATTACAGGGTCATAGTCATAAAGACAGCCTGGTACTGGTACAAAAACAGACCCATTGACCAATGGAACGAAATTGAAGATCCAAACTTGACCTCATAAAATTTCAGCCACCTCATATTTGACAAATGGGCAAAAAAAACCTCAATGAAGGAAGGATAGCAGCATCTTCAGCAAATTGTGCTGGCAAAATTGGATCACCATTTGTAGAACAAAATTAAACCCCTACCTCTCACTCTATACAAAAATAAACTCCAAGTGGACCAAAGATCTCAACAGGAAACCCGAATCCCTGAAGGTGACAGAAGAAAAAAGTTGGCAACAACCTACAAGACATAGGTGTAGGAAAAGACTTTCTAAATCAGACAGCAGCTGCACAGGAAATAGTCAATAGTCGACGAATGGGACCTCATCAAACTCAAAAGCTTCTGTACAGGGAAAGAAACAATCAAGGAAGTAAAGAGAAAACCCACAGAGTGGGAAGAAATCTTCACCAGTGATACATCTGACAGAGCATTAACTTCCAGAATATATAATCTTCTCGAAAAACAAAGAAAAAAACAAATGACCTACTCAAAAGGTGGAGTAAAGAGCTGAACAGAGACTTCACCAGAACAGACTCTTAGTTAATGTCATAAGGACTGGCATCCTCTGGATTTCTGGTGAAAATATTCATCAAGGAGAGTATATTCCAGATTGTTTCTGGGGGGCAAAAAAAACCCCATCTGAACTCTGGGTAGCACCTTGGCTGCTGAGTTCTGTGGGGAGTGGGCCCTCTTGATTTCTTCATCCTCAACAAAGAACACCAAAGTCCAGGCACATGGAAATTTGTATGGAAACAAGAGAAAACAAATAAACTTAAGGAGAACTAAAAAAATATTTCTCAGACATGTCTGCTTTATTTTTTGAAAATTCCCAATTCCATTCCATGTCTCAATCTAATGGCTGCTTAGGGTGTTAATTGTTTTGATCTTTTCGTATATTCTAGATACTAACACTCTGTTAGAGGTCTAGCTAGTAAAGTTTTTTTTTTTTTTTTCTCATTCTGTAGGTTGCCTCTTCATTCAAATGATGATATCCTTTGAAGTACAGGGGCTTTGGCTTCATGAGTTCCCATTCGTCAATTGGTGGACTTGCTGTACTGTACTCTAGAAGTCCTTTTCAGAAACTCTGTGTGTCTATAAATTACAGTCTATTCCCTCCCTTCTATTCTATCAGATTTTCAGCATCAGGTCTTTTGTTGAGGTCCTTGAACTATTCGCAGTTGAGTTTTGTGCTTGGTGAAAGAGGAATCTAGTGTGATTCTTCTATATGTAGCCATTTTTTCGATCAGCAGCAATTATTGAACATGCTGTCTTTTCTCCAGTGTGCATTTTTGGTCCATTTGTCAAAAAATTAGGTGGCTTTAAATGCATGGATTTAAATCTGGATTATCAATTCTACTCCCTTCATCAATGAGTCTACATTTGTTTTTGCAAGAACCATATTATTTTTTTTAATTTTTTTTAATTTTATTTATTTCTGTATGTGAATGCAGACAGTACATATGAATGTACTGTCTGCATGCAAGTCTGTGCACCCGTGTCGTGCAATGCCGCGGAGGTCAGAAGAGGGTGTTGGATTCCCCCGGAACTGGAGTTCTCCTGGAATTGGAGTTTCAGACGGTTCTCGGCCGCCATGTGGGTGCTGGGGATCGAACCCGGGTACTCTGCAAGAGCGGTCGGCGCTCTTAACCACTAGGCTATCTCTCCAGCCCCGCAAGAACCATATTATTTTCATTATTATAGTTAGTTCTGTAGTATAATTTGAAATGGGATAAGGTAACACCTTTGTCAGTTCTTTTACTGTTCAGGATTGTTTTGGCTCTCCTGTTCCCATATGAAATTAGAAATTATTTTTCAATTTCTGGGGCGTGCTGGTTTTTATTTTCATTCCATTCTAGGAATTTTTTTTATTTCATTCTTGATTTCTGCCTTGATGCAAAATTTATTCACTAGTATTTTAGCTAGCTTCCATTACTTTGTGTACCTTTCCACATTTCTACTGTTTATATCTAGCATTATTTCTTTGCTGAAAGAAAGAAAACAGGATGATATTTCATTATTCCTAAATTTGTGGAGAATTTCTTTGTGTCCTAGTATGTGATCAATTTTGGAGCTCTAGGGGCTGCTGAGAAGAGAGGGTGTTCTTTAGTGGTTTTTGGTAGAACATCCTGTAAATGTGTTAGGTCTATCTGACTTATGATGTCATTTAACTCCAGGGTTTCTTTATCTAATTTTTGTCTGGATGACCTGATTAGTGACAGTGGGGTTTTGAAATCATCCACTATCACTGTGTCATGGTCAATGTGTCATTTTAGATTTAACATTTTTTAAAAATGTAATTAGGTGTCACTGTGTTGGGTCCAAATGTTGAAGACTATTTTATCTTATTGGTATAATTATTTTTAATTTTTTAATTTATTCTTGTATGTGTATAAATGTACTGTCTGCTTGTAGGTTTGTGCACCTGTGTCATGCAATGCTGCAGAGGTCAGAAGAGGGTGTTGGATTCCTCTGGAACTGGAGTTAAAGACTGTTCTCAGCCACAATGTGGGTGCTGGGGATTGAACCCAGGTTCTCTGCAAGAGCAGTCGGTGCTCTTAACCACTATGCCATTTCTCTAGCCCCTCTTCTTGGTATAATTTTTATGAGTATGAAATGACCTTCTCTATCTTTTCTAACTAGTTTAAGTTTGAAATATATTTTGCCAGATATTATAGTAGCTAGAGTTGCTTGTTTCTTTGTCACATTTGCTTGAAATACACTTTTCCATCATTTTCCTTCTGGTGGTTTTGGTCATTGACTGGAGGCAGCAAAAAGATGAATATTGTTTTCCATTCCAATCAGTTGGTTTGTGTCTCTTTCCTGAGGAGCTGACACCATTAATATTGAGAATTATTATTGATCAATGTCTATTAATTCTTGTTATGTTGGTGTTGCAGTGTTATTTTCTTAAACCTTATTTGATTAAGTGTTATCAAATTGTTTATAAATCCATTGTGTCCTATTAAGACTGCTTAATTTTATCTTCAGAATGGAGTATTCCATTCAGTAAGATATGCAGAGCTGGTTTTATGGACATAAATTCTTTGTTTAGCTTTTCAAAGAAATAGCTCTTAGATTCATTGATTTTTGAATTGTTTTCTTTGTTTCTATTTAATTAATTTCTGCTCTGATTTTTGGTATTTCTTCTTATCTATTAGGTTTGCAGTTGGTTTGTTCTTGTTTTCCCAGGTCTTTATTTATACTGTTAAGTCATTTATATGTGCTCTTCCTTAATTTTTAAGTAGATACATAGAGCTATAAACTTCCCTCTGATGACTTCTTTTAAAGTGTTCCAGAGTTTTTGTTGTATTGTATTATCATTTTTATTTAGTTTGAAAAATACTTTTTATTTCTTCCCTAATTTCTTCTTTGACCAATTCAGTAGTGTGTTGTTTATTTTTCATAAGTTCGTGTAGTTACTTGAGCTTCTTTTGTTGTTCTCTATAAGCTTAATAGCACTGTGGTTTGATAGAATGCATGGAATTATTGCAATTTGTATTTGCTAAGGTTAGTTTTGTGTCCTAGTAAGTGGTTAATTTTAAAGAAACTTGCATGGGCTGCTGAATAGAAAGTGTATTCTTTGGTGCTTGGGTGGAATATTCTGTAGATGTCTGTTAAGTTCATTTGATATATGATTTCATTTAATTCAGATGTCTCACTGATTCTTCTTTGTCCAATTGACCTGTCTATTGGAGACAGTGGGGTATTGTCATCACATACTATTACTGTGTTGGGGTTAATCTCTGTTCTAAAGTTCTATAATACAGTTTTAATGAAATTGAATGCATCAGAGATGGGTGCATATATGTTCATGATTGTACTTTTGTTTGGCTCAATTATCCTTTGATTAGAATGAAGTAACCCTCTTCTGATTAGTTTTAATTTGAAGTCTATTTTGTCAGATAGTAGAATTGCTATACCTGCTTGGTTCTTAGTGCTATTTGCTTGGAATATTTTTTTTCCATTCTTTTATCCTAAGGTAATGTCTAGCCTTGAATGTGAGTTTCTTAAAGATAACAAAAAGACATACTTTTTTGTAATCCATTCCACTAACCTGTGCATTTTGACTAAGGAGTTGAGGCCATTAATATTTAGAGTTATTGAAAGATGTATATTTTTACTGTCATTTTAATTGGTTTTGCGTTCTTGGTCCAATTCTATGTTTCTATTATTATATTCTCCATTTTTTTCTTTCTTAAACCTCTTGGGCATAGTCATAGTCTTGTCCTTAATCTTTGATATTGCTTTGAGTATGTATTCTCTGTAGGACTAGCTCAGTGGGCATGAATTCTTTCAGCTTTTTCATAACATGGATTATTTTCCATTCCCTTTTACTGTGTGGATAGTTTTGCTGGGCAAAGTATTTGGCCTCCATGGTCATTCAGAATGCTTTGGTCCAGGCTCTTCTAGCTTTCATAGTTTACATTGAAAATTCAGCTGCAATTCTGATGGGGTTCCCATTATACATAACTTGTTTTTCTCTAGTAGCTTTCAGTATCCTCACTTTGTTCTGTAAAATTAGTGTTTTTATTAGGATATGGGGAGTTTCTGTTCTGGTTCTAATTCATGTTTTATGTGTTTCTTTAATGTTTATGGTATGTCTTTCCTTTATTTAAGGAAGTTTTCTATAATCCTCTTGAAGATCTAGTCAATGTCATTGGCCTGAGATTCTCCTCCTTCTTGTATGCCTATGATGCATAGATTTGGTCTTTTCATGGTGTGTCACATTTCTTGAGTATTTAACTCCTGTGTTTTTAAAAAATTTTTTCAGTTTTTGCTGGATGAGTCTAGTTCTTCAACTTTATCATCCAGACTTGATATTGTCTTTTGTTTCATTCATTCTACTTGTGAGGTTCTCTTCTGTTGTTTCAAATTGACTTATTGAATTTTCCAATTCCATCTTCATTTCAGGTTGGTTTTTCTGCAATATTTCTATCCCATTTTGAAATTCATTTTAAGTCCTGAGTTGTCTTTGTTATTATGCTCAGTCTCATATTTGTATTTTCTTAAGTTCCCATCATAAGTCTATGCCTATCTTCTTTGAATTCTTTGAGTTGTTTATATTTTTTAAGGTTTTTTTTATCATATTTATAATTATTCTCTTAAATTCTTCACTGTAGCTTTTCTCAGGGTGTTTCTCACTGTAATACACTTCTGTAGGACTGGTAGATTTTGTTGAGGACATAGTCATAGTATGTTGTTTTCACATTGCTGTTTGGGCATATCAATGTTGTGCTGGTTGTGCTTCTGATAGGAAATTCTGTTCTTCCTTTGTTTACTTGAATTTTGGTTCTGCTTATATTGTTTGTGTATCTTGAGTGCTTGTTACTCAGGTATGACAGGTTAGTTGTGTGCTTCAAATTCTTGCAGGTATCAGGCTGGTGTCTTGGAATTGGGCAGGTCAGGGTAGTAGGCTGGCTGGTCTCAGGAATCCAAGGCAAAGTATGGGTGGGTACATCTAGGGTTGAAGGCCAGTCTCAGGGTTCCAAAGTCAGGATGGAGGGGAGGAGAGCCTGACACTGTTTTTTTAATTAATTAATTAATTAATTAATTAATTAATTAATTAATGTGTATGAATGTACTGTCTGCATGCAGGTTTGTGCACCCATGTCGTGCATGCTGTGGAGGTCAGAAAGAGTGTCTGATTCCCCTGGAACTGGAGTTCTCCTGGAATTGGAGTTACAGATGGTTCTTAGCCGCCATGTGGGTGCTGGGGATCGAACCCAGGTCCTCTGCAAGAGCAGTCGGTGCTCTTAACCGCTAGGCTATCTCTCCAGCCCCGTGAGCCTGATACTGGTTTAACAAAGATATTAGAAACTTGAGCTTGTCTGAGTGCAGGGAATAAGGATGAAATAGGTGGGTCTGAAGTGAGAGTGTAGTCCAGAGATCTAGGAGCTAAGAACAAAAATCAGCCTGTGTTCAAGGCTAGAAGCAAAGCAGAGGGTAGGTTTGGGAAATTGGATTTGCTTGAGCTACAGGGGAGTTAAGGCCAAGTGGGCAAGATCACTGACTTACTAGGGAAGAATGTTGGTGTCAGGAATCCCAGGGAAGGTGGTGGAGAAGACAGCCAGGGTAGAAGGCTAGTCTCAGGAGTCCAAAGGTGAGGTGGGTGGAGACGGCCTATGGAGGGTCTCACAAACTGGACTGGAAAATTGAGCCAAGCTTAGTGCAGGGGATCAGGATGCATAGGATGGGTCTGGACTAAGAGAGTAATCCAGAGATCTTCAGTGCTAAGAACAAAATTGGGCCTGTTCCCAAGGCTAGATGGGGAACACGGTGTCTAGATGTTTATTTTTTTAAATCAATTAATAGCTCTCTAAATCTTAATTACTTATGGTTTTGTAGTGAAAACATTAGAAATGTTTTCTTAGAGATTCTGAAATGCACAATAAATTTATTCTGTTTGCCTTGTTGTGCAACAGATCTCAAACAGGAAACCTTATTCTCCCCAGTAACTGAGGTTTTGTAACTAAGCTCTACAGGTTTGCATTTCAGTGAGTACAAAGCCGAAAATAAGCAAAGTCAATGACTAAGAACTGAGAGAGATTTCTTCTCTGCAGCAGATGAGGAGGGCACAGGAGTCATGTTCAAAACAATGCCCTCCTTTAAAAAGGAAGCTTAGAGACTTTATCCAGGAAGCTAGTATGTATGAGCTCATTGGAAATTCCTGAGGATGCTCAATTAAGCAGTACTCTCCTGAGCATGTTCAGTTTAACACCATCGTTAAATGAAGAGGGCAGGCACGTTTACATGCATGCTTAGTTCAAAATCATGGAGCATTTGTTGAAAAGGTTCAAATGGCATACAAGAACATTTTGAGCATGTTCAACTTGCATCATAAAGATAGTGGACAGGAGCTCCTCTGGGTACATTTAAGATGCTTAAATATGGAATTTGCCCTCAAGATGTTTGCCTCAAGCAGCTAACAGCTTTCTACCCTTTAGCCATCTTCTCACTTATCCTCTAAACCTCACCCCATCAACAGCTGGCAACCAGCCTCCTAGCCTCTGCATTTTTCGAGTTCAGTTTTTCTACCTTCCACATAGAAATGAGAACACATGATAATTGTCTTTCTGTGCTTAGCTTCTTCCTCTTTGGAGTATAGTCTCCAGCAGTATGTGTATTTTTGCAATGAAATCTGAACTCTGTCAGCTAAGCATATGCCATTGTGCCTATCGACTGTGTTTTCATTATCCACTACCTGTTGATTCATTTCAAACCTATGGAAGCATCTGAATATCACAGTGTTTTGTTACAGGATCAGCATTCCAATATCCTCAAAAGTAGTGTGCCCCTGTCCTTTGTATTAGAGTTGTGAACAAAGATTATTTAGTACATTCAAAGCATTGCTACAACTGATGGTCTGTCTTCCATGAAACATGACACGTTGCTCATACTTCATTCCACTGGTAATGCTCCCCTTCTTTGTTCTTTTTGGTTTGCATTCATCAGTGAACTTGTTCCTTTATACATGCACAAGCCATGTAACACAGACCACCATTTGTAACTGTGGCAAAACCCCACATTTCTTTAAACTTCTCCCATTCTTCACCCCAATTCTATGTCAGACACGACACAATTGTTTTCTGATGTCCCTACACCTGGACAGCTATATTCTCCCACTCCAGGACCCACACCTACTCAGCCTAGCTATTTAGACCTTCCCCACACTGTCCCCATTATCACCTTGGGCTGAGGCCCTCTCCTCTTCCTCTTTCCTGAGACCTCCAGACTAGCCTCCTAGTGCAGACCCAAACCACTGCATCTGCAACCCCCTGCACCTGGTCTAGCTATATTTTCCTGATCCAGGACTCACATCTACTCTGTATAGACAGTGAGACCTTCCCAACATTATCCCTAACCTCACCTTGGTGCTGGGCTCCTCCTGATTATCCCAGGTGAGGTCTGCTGACCCAGCTCCTGATCTCCATAGTTTCCAATTGGGACTAGGTCCCTAAGTTCTGCTACAGATCTCTTGACTAGTCACCTTGAAACAAGACTGTCCCACACCCCACAAAAAAGGAATATAAAATGAGAACCTAAAGCTTAGACCTAAAGTATTCATATCCTACCCACCCAGAAATCATCCAAGTTACATTAACAATATAAACAGAATAAAATTTCAACTTAACAAAGGCAGGTCAGAATTTCTTATTAGACACACAAGCACAAAAAGAAATCCGTATGCCTAGATCACAATAAAAAACACAGATATACAAAATGATAAAGGTTGCTGAAAGGTATAAAAGAAAAAACTCCAATTCCAGGAGAACTCCAGTTCCAGGGGAATCTGAGACCCTCTTCTGACCTCTGCGGCATTGCACGACACGGGTGCACAGACTTGCATGCAGACAGTACATTGATACACATACAGAAATAAATAAATGACGGGCGTGGTGGCGCACACCTTTAATCCTAGCACTTGGGAGGCAGAGGCACGCGGATCTCTGTGAGTTCCACGCCAGCCTGGTCTACAGAGTGAGTTCCAGGACAGCCAGAGCTACAGGGAGACCCTGTCTCAAAAAAAAAAAAAACAAAAAAAAAAAAAAAAAAAAAAAGATAAAACACACATATGTGTGTGTGTGTGTGTTTGTGTTTCCCTATCAGAATTATACTGACTTTTAAATGCAAATGGTAAAAGCCAGAAAACCTGGACCCAAGTATTCCCAGTTCTAAATGACCATAGTTGTCAACTGAGAATATTTTAGCCAGCAAAATTTTCTATCATACTAAAAAGGAAAGAAAAAAATTTCCATGATACAAATAGCCTGAAAGAATTCATGACCTACAGAGAATACACAAAGCACTGCAAAGTATTGAAGACAGAAAGAAAACTCAAGAGGTTACTGAAAGAAAACAAATATAAGTATAAAGAATGGAAAAGCAAAATAAGATTAAGAATATAATCAGAAAGCACACACTTCAGTAATAACTCTAAAAATCAATGACATCAACTCCACGTTCAAAAAGGACAGGCTAGTTGAACGGCTAAAGTAATAAAATCCATCTAATTGTTCTCTACAAGAAACTCACCTTATCCTCCAAGGACATGCATTACCTTAGAGTGAAAGTATGAATAAATATTCTAAGAAAATGGCAGAAAGAAGCAAGCAGGTGTTGCTATTCGAATATCTGATAAAATAAACTTGAAGTTAAATTAATCAGAAGAGATAAAGAAGGTCACTTCATTCTGTTCATAGAAACAATTGACCAAGAAGACTGAACAATTCTGAACTATATGCACCAAACTCTGATGCACCCAGGTTCAGAAAAAAATAGGACTATTGGACTTCTAGACACATAGTACCCGCAGCTCAGTAAGAGTGGGTGACTTCAATACCCTACTTTCTTCAATAGACAAGTCATCTGGTCAAACATTAAGAAGAGAAACATCTCAATTAAACTATATCATACAAAACATGAATCTAATAGACATCCACAGAATATGTATCTACCCAAACACCAAAGAATACACATTTTATTCAGCAGCCTACATAAGTTTCTCTAAAATAAACTGGCACACAGAACAAATCTCAACAAATAAAAATATTGAAATAATTCTACATATTCTAAAAGAACAGAACGCAATAAAAATCATCAGCAAAATGACTACGAATTATATGAACTCATGGAAATTAATATATATCTTGACCTATTAAAATAGGTCAAAGAAGAAATCATGAAAGAAATAAAAATAAAATGTTACCACAACACAACAAAACTTCTGGGAGGCATTAAAAGACATTACAAGTGAAAACTGGAGAGATAATAGCTCAGTGGTTCAGAGCACTGGATTCTTTTGCAGAGGACCAGGATTATATTCCTAACACCCACATGGTGGCTAACAACTGTCCATAAATACAGTTCCAGGGAAATCCAATGCCCTCTCTGACCTCCATGGGCATTGCACAACACAGGTGCATGTACACACATGCAGGCAATATATTTGTACACGTAAATTAAAAATAATAAATTAAATATTTAGAAAAGAAGGCATGAGAGAAATTTATAACTCTAAATGCCTACATTTAGCTATCAGAATGAGCACAAAATAAATGATATAATGGTATAAAATTTGGAAAAACAAAGAAACCAAACCTCATCTCAACAAATGAGAATAAAAAATAAAAATCAAAGAAGAAATCAATGAAATAGAAAGAAACAATATAAAGAATCAGAATCAATAAATCTAAGAGTTAGTTCTTTGAAAAGATAAACAAGATAGACCTACCCCCTAGCCCAGTAAACCAAAAGAAAGCAAGCAAATCCAAACCAACAAAATCAGACACTAAAAGGTCTCACTACAGATAGTAACAAGATCCAGAATATTTTTTTAATTTTTTTTTATTAACACTTTTTTTTATTGATGCTTTGTGCATTTCATACATCATTTTCCAATTCAGTTCAGGCATATCTCCCCTTCCCTTCCCCCCAACCCCACCCAACCAAGATCATGCATTCTGCCATGACCGTCCTGCATATCTCTCTCAGTTTTTTTTTCCCCAATTTTTAGCTATAAGTGATAGTCCATGAGTACAAGCATCCTTCATGTAAAACCAATTTGCAGGCTGTTGTGCCCAAACACCCACAGCCCCACCTTCCAGCGGGGAGTGAGGGGTTGTATGTTCAATCAGGTTAATCAAATGAGGGTCCAGACTACATTGCTGTAGTTTCACCCTTCACCCCAATCGCAGCCCTTACATTCTACCACGCTACCTCTTCCACAGATTATTCCCTGGGCTTAGAAATGGGGCACAGGTGGATGAGAAGCAGAACAGTCCACTCTCTCTGGAGCTGTTGTCTTGGATTCTGGTCAATTCTAGCTGTTTCCTTTCATGGGCTGACAGTCTGTCCAGGAATAACCTTTCGATCCTACTAATGAAGCACAAGCAATTAGATATATAGGTACTTAAGCAGCATTAATAGTTATGGTAGGTTACTTTGGTATAGACACATATGTTTAGATGAAATGTTGATCCACGAATTACATTTTTTCCTGTTAAATATGACATGGTCTTACTGTGGCTTATGATATCTCCTAACCTGTAGAGGATGTAAGCTTGTGGCATCAGCCATGGGTCATTCCTCCAAGGAGAGAGCCAATAGCCAATTAGATTTGGGATATACAGGCATATGGCTGCCTCTGCTGCACAGTATTTCCAGGCACCTGCCTGGAAGATCCAGAATATTATAAAGGGACATTTTAAATACCTTTAAAAGTTGAAAATCTGAAAGTAATTGATGAATTTCTAAATCCATTTGATCTACCAAAGTGAAATCAGGAAGAGATAAGCAGTTTAAATGTCCATAACAAATAAGGAAATTGAAAAACTGATAGAAATAATCCCAAATAAGTAAAGCTTAGGCCCAGATGATTACACACTGGAATTTTACAAGACATTCTAACAAAGAACTAAAACCAATACTACTTAAATTATTAAAAAATGTAGAAACAAAGGAAGAAGCTCTTTCTAGTTTTCTTGTTAGTTCTCTAATACCACAATCACGAAAAGACACAACAAAAAAACCCCTATAGACCCATATCTTTAAAGAATATAGATACAAATATTCTTAACAAAATACTCACAAATTGTATACAGACACACATCAAAAAGAACATTCATAATGTTCCAGTTGTCTTTATTCTAGAAATGTGAAGATGATTCAATATATGTGAGTCTATAAATCTAATAAATCGTACAAATGGACTTAAAGACAAAAATCACTTGATCATTTCAAAAGGCACAGAAAATGCCTTTGACAAAATCCAATGTCAATTTATTATAAAGGTCCTAGAGTGAGCTGTACTAGAGGGAATATATTTCAACAAAATAAAATTTATAAACAACAAACCCACAGCAAACATCATTCTAAATGAAGAAAATCTGGAAGCACTTTCATTAAAATAAGGAACCGGACAAGATTCCCACTATCCCTATTCCTTTTCAATATAGGGCTTTAAAATCTTGGTAGAGCAGTGAGAAGGAAATGTCCTAATTGGAAAAGAAGAGGTCAAATTATCAATATTTGCAAATGATATGATGTACCTAAGACATCCCAAAAACTCCACCAGAAAACTTCTTGAAATTACCAACACTATAAGGAAAGTGGCAAGATACAAAATCGGTTTATAAATATCATTGTCTTTTCTATATACCGATAGTAAGCAATCAGAGAAGGAGTTTATGGGAACCCTCCCATTCACAATACCCCCTCCTAAAATATATAAGAATAAGCCTAACCAAAGACATGAAAGACCTCCATATTACCCTACAAGTTATAGGTAAAGGAAATGACTTTCTAAATTGCACATCAGTTGGTCAGGGATTAAGGTCAACAATTGACAAGTTGGACCTCATTAAAGTAAAAAGCTTCTGCACAGCAGAGTAAACAAACAAGTGAAGAGGAAGCCCAAAGAATAGAAGGATTTCTTCACCAGCTACATATCTGATGGAGAATTAATATCAGAATATACAAAGTACTCAAAAAACAAAGAATCAAGAAAACAATTAAAAAATGGGCAATGTATCTAAACAAAGAGCTCTCAAAAGAAATAAAAATGAGCAAGAACACCTAGAAGTACGGCCAATGTTCTTAGTAATTTGGGAAATTCAAATAAAAAGCAATTTAAGATTACATCTCATTTTAGTTATAATGGGTAAGATCATGAGAATAAATGACACCAATTGCTGGTGAGGATTCAGGGAAATGGTAACCCTCACTCACTGCTGGGAAGCTTCCAAACTGGTGCAATCAGCATGGAAAGCAGTATGGAAAACTTTTTCAAAACGAAAAATGAATCTAAAATAAGAGCCAGCTATACCATGACTTGGCATATATTCAAAGGACTCAATATCCTACTCTAGCAATATTTGGAGTGAAGTTTATTGCTGCTTTTTTCACAATAGCTAAGAAATAAAGAACTTAAATGTCCCTCAACTGATGAATGTATTGATGATGAAAAGGTGGTACATTTACACAATGGAATTCTACTCAGCAGTAAAGAACAAGGAAATTATTAAATTTGGAAGGAAGTAGTTGGAAATAGAAATTGTTATACTAAATGAAGTACCACAGGGTCAAAAAATCAAGGGCTGTATATCCTCTCTCATTTGTAGCTCTTAGCTCTATATCCTTATATCTGAGTAACTGCAAAAGCCAGGAAAATGGACAGGAACCATAGGAGTTAAGTTAAAGAAAGAGCTTGAGAGAGGGTCATAGTAGGAGACATGTGTTATCAAGGAGGAAATGGGGACTCTAGGGATATTTAACTGGGAAAGGAGGATTATACAAGGAACCATGGGGATAAAGCAGAAGAAGGAACTCAAGAGAGAAGGAGCAATAAGATACAGGTATTATCAAGGGGAAAGTGGGGGTACTTTAAGTGAGGAGGGAAGAAGGAGGAAGAGATGGACACAAGGTCAAGAGGAGAGATAATTAATGCTTAGGTGCTAAAAAATCAGAGAGAATTATTGGTGCAAAAGCCTGCTGAAATATACACATACAGTGTACATATGAGTGCATTGCATGGCTAACGGATAAAGGCTGTATAACAAGGAACGCTGCCACACAGGAGAAGCCTACCTTGGACTTGTTTATCAGGGTAATTCAAGAGATTCCAAAAGTAACACTGGCTATTGCTTCAGCCTTTAATTGCCTCCCAGAACTTAAAGGTAAGACCCTATTGCTGAAGACAGACCACATTTCAATTACAGGACTTGGAGAAATTGAGCTGGAACTGACCTTGAAGCCTAGCTCTCATTGTATAAGAGGATATTATGCAAGCTGCTAAGGGGGAAAATCAATCAATGGCCCAACCCTAGATGTAAAGCCTAACAACCTCACCAGTGACTGTCATGGCATACTTATTCGTTTGATATAGTAGTGACACTTTTTATTTTGGGGGCAACCAACAGTTTTCTAATTTTTCTTAAAACCTGCTGAATGGAAGCAAACTCCTGCATTGGCCTGTAGCCATGGCCAAATACACATGGCTGAAGAGGACTTAGATCCTAGAAAATAATCTCCTTTAGTCACACCAAGAAATTTAGGCCAACTAAATTTCTTACTGTATTCTAAACATGCTTCCTTATATATACAGACAAGTACAGCTATCACTACTCATCAAAAAGGCTTTCTTTGTGCCACCGATGAAGACAATTACAGAGTTCTACATGCAGAGAATAAGTGTCTTTGAGATGACCAGTTCTAAATGACACATGTACAATGCAACCTCTATACCTACATCTCACTGAATGTAGTGGAACAGTGGGTAGAGAGATTATCAGTATATTTCTCAAGTCTGACCAGAAAAGCTACCTCATGCAACAGAAAATAATTAACACAGAAAGCCACACTGACCAAAATGTAGAGAATAAGAGACTGCAGAGTTCCTATCCCTGAAGAGAACTTCTATATTAAACCTCTTCCATCCAGGGCTCAGAGACCCCTGCAGATGAGGGGGCAGAGAGTCTGTAAAGCCAGGAGTGGTGGATGATCAGCTGAGAATTTGCTCATATGAACTTACAGCAACTGTGACAACAAGTGCTAGACACACACAAACTCAAACCAGACAAAAATTCAGCACAGAACTGGAAAAATAGGCAAGAAGCCCCATTAGCTGAGAAACTATTGGTAGCTGCTGGGTGAGGGAGAGTTGGTCTTCTTTAAGAAAGTCATGATAGACAGGCTGACCAGGCTTCAGCAGATGAACTCCTACTGAGGTACATCTAGGCACACAAACTTGACTCAATAACCCTTAACATATATGACAGAATGTATGAAATCTGATGAGGGGTGCTGCAGGGGAGTGCAGATAAAGGAGTGGGTCTAAATGTTATTTAGATCTGTTGAACGAAATGCATAAAAAGTCAATAAGATATATAATGTAAAAAAAGAAATAGTACACAACCATATGTACTTATAAAAGTGTTTACTTGTCTCTGATGGGTAATATACCATAAATACACACACAGGAAGGTTTTTTGGAAATAAAATCCCAGCTATGTAGTCACATAGTATAAAATACAGGATCAGCACATTTCAGACAAAAAATAGTTTTGTGTTTAATGTGTTAAGTGTGCTATGGTAGAACCAAAGTTTTTTAATGATTTTAATGAGTAAGCCCTGCATGACACACTACTGATAATTTATTGATCATAAATATAAAATATTAGTCCTTAAATTTTATCTGTCATTTTAAATTGTGTCAGCCAAGGTCTGTGTGCTATTAAATCCATAACAGTTAAAATATTTCCTCATTAGTTGCATGGCTCTAATTATTGCTTTCATTCAGGGTCCTGGTTTTTATTAATAAATGTTATATAAAGTTCAATATCTGCTGCTGCTCATTATTTTCAGTCATGTGGTGGTGAACAACATGATTTGTTGAAGAATGAAGCCAGAGCTCAGCCAACAAAAGGCTGTGCTTTAAAACTCTGAAAAACAAGGACAACTCCCTTAAATGTATTTTATTATATAAGATCCACATTGACTTAAGTAGACTTCCCATTAATTTGATTTACACTATTTATTATTATTAATAGGCATAAAGGCAAGTAGTCAATTTTCAGTACATGATTTGCCTTCTAAAAACCGTAAACCTAGAATTGTTAGTGCAATAATTCCTTTTGGATCTTGAAGGTAAAAAACCCTTTGGCCTACTCTGTTAAAACTTCTATAGCAAGTGTACAGATGGCCTCTGGAATGCCAGAGAGTGTTACCAAAGGCCACTAAACCAATAAAGCAAATATGGGTCTCCCTGAGTCAAGCAAGACTCCACCATCAGCACCAGATACACCTCACATGCCTGGAAATACTGTGCAGCAGAGGCAGCCATGTGCCTGTATATCCCAAATCTAATTGGCTATTGGCTCTCCCCTTGGAGAAATAACCCATGGCTGATGCCACAAGCTTACATCCTCTACAGGTTAGATGTTATAAGCCACAGTAAGACCCTGTCATATTTAACAGGGGGGAAAATTGTAATTCATGGATTAACATATCCAAACATGTGTCTATGCTAAAGTAACCTACCATAACTATTAGTGCTGCTTAAATACCTATATATCTAATTGCTTGTTCTTCATTAGTAGGATCGAAAGGTTATTCCTGGACAAACTGTCAGCCCATGAAAGGAAACAGCCAGAATTGACCAGAGTCCAAGTCAACAGCTCCAGAGAGAGTGGACTGTTTTACCTCTCATCCACCTGTGCCCCTTTTCTAAGCCTAGGGAACAACCTGCGGAAGAGGGGGCGTGGTAGAATGTAAGGGCTGCGATTGGGGTGAATGGTGAAACTACAGCAATGTAGTCTGGACACTCATTTGATCAACTTGATTGAACAAACAACCTGTCACCCCCCACTGGATGGTGGGCTTGCACAGCAGTGGTTTGGAGCACAACAGTCCTCGCATGATACACTCAGTTATGCATTATAGGATGGCTTGTACTCATCAGATATCCTTTAGCTAAAAATGAAAAAAAAAACTGAGAGAAGATGCAGGACAGTTATGGCAGCATGCCTGATCTGGGCTGGGGTGGGGTGGGGGGAGTGGAAAGGGAAATAATGCCCTGAATCTGGTAACATGGATACAAATGTAATGCAAATGCTCAAAGAATCAGAATAAAAATTAATTAATAGAATAATAAAACTGTGTATTAGGGGCAAACAATCTACCATTTTCTTCCTTGAGGCATAAAAACCAGCAGAATTCTTCCTATATTAATGTCTAATAAATATTCTATATGAATCCAGCATACATATTAGAATATTGTTATTGTTGTTTAAGTGGAATCATTCTTTTTAACTTAAAATGCATTAAGCTTTCATAGTTATGGTAGCATCTCATAATCTTTTAATTTTAATATACAGATATATAATTATATGATATTTTGTATATTGTGTTGATTGTGTCTTTTAAAGGTGCCATATAATTATAAATGATGAGTAGAATATAAATGCTGGTAATTGTATTCTTAAAATGACATTTCAAAATAGGGAAAACAGATTGGCCTTATTACATGTTTTATAGAGCCATTATAACTATTATCATTGCCAGTAGAGATTAAAGAGATAAGGGCAGTAAAAATGATCTTTACCTTAGGTTTAAGAAGATCAAACTGTCAGGGTGTGGTGGCACTAACCTTTAATCTCAGCACAGGCAGGTGGATCTCTGTGAGACGAGTCCAGCTTGGTCTACAAAGTGAGGTCCCTACCAGCCTTGTCTACTGGAAGACCCTGTCTAAAAAAAAAAATCAAAGCAAAACAAAACAAATTTTCAAAAAGAAAAAAAGGATCAAACTGAAAGTTGTTTAATTAAACAACTATGGGGTTGGAGAGATGACCTAGCGGTTAAGAATGCTGACTGCTCTTGCAGAGGACCTGGGTTCGATCCTCAGCACCCATGTGGCCGCTGAGAACTGTCTTTGACTCCAGTTCCAGGGGAATCTGACACCCTCTTCTGACCTCCGTGGCTTTGCACGACTCAGTTGCACAGACCTACATGCAGACAGTACATTCATATACATACAAGATAAATAAAATTTAAAAAATTAAATAACTATTTTAGATAGGGTTGTTTAATATCAAGATTTCATGCATATAAAATATATACCTGCTCTAGTTCTGGGCCCAGATTTGTCAAAACATTTTCAGTGTGTTTTCAGACTGCTTCCTCCAAAAGTACAGTAATTATTGGAATTTTTCTAAGATTTTTTCATACAGTTTCTATCATACAGATATCTGGTATTGCATATAGGTAAAATTGAGGCTCTTATCCCATAGCATTTTAGTATTTTATTTTTTTAAATTTTTTTATTATTATTAATTTTATTTATTTCTGTATGTGTATGAATGTACTGTCTGCATGCAAGTCTGTGCACCCGTGTCGTGCAACGCCGCGGAAGTCAGAAGAGGGTCTCGGATTCCCCTGGAACTGGAGCTCTCCTGGAATTGGAGTTTCAGACGGTTCTCAGCCGCCATGTGGGTGCTGGGGATCGAACCCGGGTCCTCTGCAAGAGCAGTCGGCGCTCTTAACCGCTAGGCCATCTCTCCAGCCCATTTTAGTATTTTAAACCAGTCACAAAGGGAATATGTACATTAGAAAAAAACACTTTCATGTGGACCAGACATGATAGTATATCCCAGCTACTGAAGCAGGGCTGAGGTAGGAGGATCCCTGGAGCTCACAAGTTGAAGACAAGTTAATCTGGAAATGAAGAGAAGGAACAGGGGGTGGGGGGAGGACCTTCAGATACCTTTGAAAAGAGTAGAATAGAAAATGTCTCTCCAACCTGGAGGGTAAAGATAACAGTGAAAAGGGGAAAGTTCTAGCTAAAAACAGACTAGTGGTGTTGGTTTTATGGCCCACACTGGGAACTCAATAAACATTGTGATAAACTATATTATTATGAACCTTGATTTTAATGCAACTTTCCCATTTAGGATTGCCTAGAGTAACCAGAAACCAGAGTTCCTCCACCACTTCTGCGTCAGGTCCTGCTTCAGCTCCTGCCTTGACTTCCGTCTACAGTGGTCTGTAAACTCTAAGCTGAAATCAATCCTATCCTTCCTATGTGTCTTTTGGACATGGCATTTACCACATGAGAAAGAAGCAACTTTTGTAAATTCACGGCTTGATTTCTGTAATAGCAAATTCAATTTCTGATCATTTGGGATTCAAAAAAATCAAAGGAATTCAACTGGCCATTATGAGTCAAACTTATAAGACAGTAGAAAACATGGTCTTTTTGATCTTTAAATAGACCTTACATTACAGCCATTCAACCCAGCCTTTGCCTAATTACCACTGATCACTTGGAGTTATATATTAAGTAAAGTTTATAGCATTATCTTGAGGTTCCTACATCTCACTAGAGATTGTGGCTTCTAGTTACTATCTAAGACCGTAGATTGCAGATCATGTGGATTTTATCTATGCTGATAAGCAATGTCCTTGAAAAATACAGAACAAATTAGATCCTTATATGTGGAGAAGCTGATTGTAGTACCTTGCATATTTTTATCCTAGTTAAGTTTCTTTCAGACTATCTGAATTAAAGTTCTCATTTCACTTATTTTTATGTTCTGTTTATTTTCATGTTTATGTTTTCATCTAGAAAAAGTATTCAGTGAAAGAAATATATTTGCAAGTCAATACAAATTTTCATATGAAATTGAAGCCATGGGATCAGGATTACATCTTGGCCCATGTCTGTCAATCATTAAAGTTCATGTTATTACAGTTATTTCTAAATTCACAGAGATCCCTCTGTGCACAATGGCCTGGAGAAGTATGTAATGTAATATATAATTATGGTCCTTCTGAAATATCTAATTATAGGACAAAGCCAGCTAGCTTCTCTACCATGACTGGAATAGCCCTAAAATTCCCTGGCCTCACTGCTAATTAGAAGGACCTACATTTGACTTTTAGCAATATATGCCAATTTGAAGGACTGATTCAAATTGTTTGACTTCGATTGAGACATGGGCTGGATGTCCGAACCCAATGATATTTTTTCAATTTTTCATATATGCTTCTCAGAAACCCATTCCTCAGATAAAATTAAAAGTGCAATATATTATATATGCATATATATTACCCTATTATATATATATGCTATTTAAAAGTAGGGAGAAGCCTCTTGGAACATTGGTAACAATAGCAATCATCTCATGAATTAAAGAGTGAATTTGATAGGCTAAAATAAAAATAACTACTCTATTTGGCCAATGAACTCCCTCCTGGAGCAAAAAGAAGCTGATTTCTATATAATCATCATATAGTACTCTAAAATATGAATACATTCCTTCCACCCATATACATTAATTACAGGGACTGAAAATAAGTGGTAGGTCTATTCATATAGGCATTTGTTGGAGCAGTACAAAGTGGAGGGAAAAACAACAACATAAAGACTGGGTTAAAGAACTGAATGATAGGTTGAAATCTGTCCAAAATAACAAACCCCTGCAGGGAAAACTTTGGAAAGACTGAGGAAAGATGCAAGACATGTATGGCAGAACACATGAAAAGGGTTGGGATGGGGGCAGGGAGGGGGAATGTGTCTACATTGAACTGAAAGATAATGAATGAAATACACAATTCATCAATAAATGTATTAAAAGGAAAAAAAAGACTGAGAAAAACATGCAAGACATGCATGCCAGGATGCATGAACTGGGGTGGGGTGGGGGGCATAAAAAGGGGAATGTGTCTAAATTGGACTGAAAAATGATGCATGAAATACAAAAAAATCAATAAAAGTATTTTATAAAAAAAGAAAAAAGAATCTGATTTTTAAAAAAAGGCTTATTTGTCAGAAGTCACTCTTTTTCTCACGTTATGTGCTCAAGCAGTTTTCTGTGTCAGAGCTGATAAATATGTCTGTAAGGCAGGCAATTGTAAGAAGATATGATAAATTGCAATTATGGAGAAACTATTTGCTAACATGGCTATT
Organism: Rhizomys pruinosus; assembly: GCA_009823505.1. Lineage (NCBI taxonomy): Eukaryota > Metazoa > Chordata > Mammalia > Rodentia > Spalacidae > Rhizomys > Rhizomys pruinosus. The sequence goes on from VZQC01003337.1 coordinate 313,719, forward strand.
GATTCCAGATAGCTATGCACATCAGCACATGCTGACTGCTGTTGTAGAAGGAGCATTGTCAATGAAGTAATAGCTGTTTTGTTAATGAAAGAGATTAACCTTATCCTATAGTCATATTCTTCATGGAGAGTCTAGAGATTGTGATTTTTAAGTTCATGGTTTGGTTTCTATAACCAAAAAGTCACTTTCTGATAATTTGGAATTTGAACAAAAGTAGAAGTATACTTTTGTACGTCTCAATCTTGCATTTCCAAATCTTTAAAAAACTTTTTTTTGTTTCATTTTTTAATTTTCATTTTTTATTGATGCTTTGTGTATTTCATACATCATTTTCCAATTCAGTTCAGGCATATTTCTCTTTCCCTTCCCCCCACCCCACCCCACCCCATCCCAGATAATGCATTCTGCCATAACTGTCTTGCATCTTTCTCTCAGTTTTTTTTCATTTTTTAACAATAAGTGATAATTTATGAGTACAAGCATCCTTCATTTAAAACCAATTTGCAAGCAGTTGTGCCCAAACCCACACAGCACATGGGCCCCACCATCCAGCAGGGGGGCTTGTATGTTCAATCAAGTTGGTCAAATGAGTGTCCAGACTATATTGCTGTAGTTTCACCATTCACCCCAATCACAGCCCTTACATTCTTCCACGCCCCCTCTTCCGCAGATTGTTCCCTAGGCTTAGAAAAGGGGCACAGGTGGATGAGAAGCAAAACAGTCTACTTTCTCTGGAGCTGTTGTCTTGGACTCTGGTCAATTCTGGCTGTTTCCTTTCATGGGCTGACAATTTGTCCAGGCATAACCTTTCAATCCTACTAATGAAGCGCAAGCAATTAGATATATAGGTATTTAAACAGTACTAATTGTTATGGTAGGTTACTTTGGTATAGACACAGATGTTTAGATGGTATGTTAATCCATGAATTACATTTTTTTTCTGTTAAATATGACAGGGTCTTACTGTGGCTTATAACATCTCCTAACCATTAGAGGATGTAAGCTTGTGGCATCAGCTGTGGAAAATATTCAAATGGTTTCAAAGTTATCTGTAAAGCAGGGAATATCCAGAAAGCATCTATTTACTGGGTACGAGTGTTTCTTGAAGTAAGTTCTCTCCTTCCCCCGTATGGGTTTCAAGGCTTGAACTCAGGTAATCAGGCTTGGTGGCAAGTGTCTTTATCTGCGAGGCTTCTTGTTGGCCTAGTGTTTCTGATTCTTGAAACTGATTAATCCAAATCTAACAGAACCAATACAATGTGAATGAATAAACTCATGTAAATAAAAGGTAATATCTGTGTTTAAATAATACATTATTTACAAACTGAAGCAATAGCCAAATCGATCCACTTGTTTCATAATTTGCCAGTTCCTGATTTAAGTAAGTAAGCATTTACTTTCACAAGAATGTAGACAGTCTTTTCTGTGCCTTGAATTTAATTTTAAAGTACATTAGTCACATGTGTCCCATTGAATTTCTCCCAGAATTTCTTGTTGGTTACAGAGTTCTTAAGAGAAATATACTTAAAGAGTTCTCCCAGAACAATGTCTCCAAAACCTCAGTCCTTGGTGATTTTTAATTTCCTAATATAATATGCCAATATATTATTCAATGAGAAAAAATTAAAAACTTCCTAATGCTTTAACACACAATAAAATTTTTCATCATTGCTCAATGAATTTAGTATTTTGTTGGTAAATATGACACTAAAATTAGCTCAAAACATTTTTAAATTGCATAATATTAAAGATTTAGAAATCAATTGAATATCAATAAACTAAGATAAAATATTCTGAGAATAATACAGTGAAAATAAAAGATATACCTTGTATAATCTTGTATTCAAAAACTAATTCACTGAAATCTCTAAAGTTTTCAGTTGAAGTAACCTCATTGTCTCTGTTTAATAATCTCTACTTATATAATATCCTGGCTTATAGTGAAGCTAAGATTTAAGACTGTGATACATGGTCTGATTTGACAAGTCTTACAAGTTATTTTTATTCAGGATTATTCAAATAAGAAGCTACTTCTTATTATGGATTACCTGTATTTTCTTGAATGTATGAGTTGGTTTTATTTACTTTCTGATTGCATTAGTGCTTTCACATCCTCTGTCAACTACTCAATATACAGATATTCTCTGTACACAAGGTGACAGAGACAAAGATAAAGAGATCTGATGTGAGGAACTGACTTGGGATTTCACATGCTGAGAATTCTCACAGTCTGTCATGGACCAGCTGGAGGCCCAAGAAGGCTGATGGAATGAATGGTTCAGTCTAAGTCTGAAGGGTTATGGAAAAACATTGCTAATGACAATTCTCAGTTCCAAGAACAGAAGAGAGGATGACCTATCCCACATGTAACTGAGGAAACAAAGCATGGGAAACAAGTGTCCCTTTGTCTTTACTTCTAGTCAGAACCTCAGTAGATCAGATGATGCCAGGCCAACTTGAGATATAAAATTAAGCATTATAAACACTTTAAAAATTAAGAACAGCACATTGTATTTACTCTTTACACACATATTATTTCTTGTTTTAATAAAACAAATGTGAAAAGAAGATTTGTTAATAATGAGTGTATTGTTTCTGGTATATATGCTGTAACTTAGAACAGGGAGCCATCAGGAAGGACTTGATGAATACACAAGAAAAAATTTCACAAAAGAGAGAAATTAAACTAAACTTAAATGACAACTGAAATAAAAGTGAGTGAATGTAGAGGTCCTTAAAGGTCCAAAGAGCAGCCTGGAAATTGAATTTATTTAAATTTCATAAATGGGAGAAAAATTAAAATTTTTTATATTCATTTACTTTTCTTATCTCAAAGCTACATTATAATTAAAAGAAACCTTTGCCTTACAAATAAGCGAAATAGTCCTTGGCTCTCATTGCTGTCACTTAGCATTTTCAATTCAATGATGAGAATATGAGGTAGTGTAGCCATTTTTCCTGTAACAAAACACAATATTACCCTCCTCCTTGTGGGAAAAATGTGTACATTTTCATCCTCAGTGTCTGTGTGCACCTCTAAACATTACCAATGTCTATATATGGATATATATATATATATATATATATATAATTTTCCACTAATTATGTAACTATAATAGTGTTTGGTTTATAAATCAGGCCCAGTAAAAATTAAGAAAAATAATTCATAATAAAACAGAACAGTTATAACAATAGACTGTGTACAAGGAACTATGACAGTACATATCTAAAGATAACCAAGGCAGCTGCTAGGAGATTAACGGTCTGGTAACAGACACAGTGTGGCAATGCTGGACAAGGGGATAATTCATGTTTTGAGTAGGACAGTGTGAGATTTCATCATGCTACTCAGAACAGAGCATGATTAAAAACTTATGAAGTATCCGTTTTGAAAGTCTCCAGTTAGTGTCTTCACACTCTAGTTGACTGTGAAAAACTGAAACTGCAGAAACATAGTGAATATAAAAGAGATCTGCTGCATCTCTCACTGTCAGTCTTTTCTGCTAAGCCAGGAAGAGAGGAAAGCTTAGCCTTCTCTGAAGGGCCTTCTTCGTGTTCTATAATCTAATAGTTCAGGCTTAATGGACCATGCAGTGATCTTGCATTCTAATAGCTTAAAATAGATAAAGAACTGAAAGCCTACAAACACAGCAATTTCACTTGTGCTAGGCCATAATTTACCAAATTCTTAGCCATAATGTAAACATTTGAATCTTCTTTTGTCAGTTTTTAAGCAGCATGGGTTTGAGTATAAATTTTACTATTTAGGAGCTGTTATATCTTGAATACACTGATCTTCCCTGTCTTAATTTCCTCATCTTTAAAATAGAATATAGAATATGTTGTATGTAGATGTGATGATTATATAATATCTGTAATGAGAAAAATTCAGTCTTGTATAGAGAAAAAAACACAATAAATAGGTTTGATGGTTATTTGCCTTTATTTATTCCAGTATTATATTAGATTTTACTCATTGGTACAGCATTAATTGTGTTAATGCCTTCTCACCCAGATCAATATCATGGGTTTTCAATAACTTGGAAAACGCTGTGGAGGGATTTTGCTATGTAGGCAGATAAGACATATTTGTATTTTTGTTATGTGTCCAGAACCCCCATTATATGAAAGGAATAAAAATATTTTAAAAGTATACAACATTTTAAAATAAGGACAGTCATGAAAGGAGAAGAAAACGGGACAAATATATAAACACAATTTTTAAAAATGTAAAGCAGAGAGTCAAAGTGTAACTATTTGCAGATTAACAATGTAGAAATTTAATTTCATGCAGTGAAAGCCAATTTTCATCATGGTATCCTAGAAATCTCTAGAAATTGGCACCAGTTTCCAATGAAAAGAAAGTATGAGTTGGATTGAATCAGGAGGACTTTCGTAGTTTATCTAAGGAGTGGCTGAATTCCCCTAGCTGCAGTTAGGCAGCTCCAAGAGTTCTGTAATGAAAGATATGAGGAATTCTGCAAAAGGCCTCGAGATATACAGCAGAGTCAAAACACAAAATGTCATGGAATGTGCTGCACTTCTCAGCTTTTATCAACTTTAATTTTTATGCATGAATTTGACTGAAGTTTTGCAGAGTCTACTGTAAACAAATGCTCAGAACAAATATTTCCACAAATAAATGCAATATTTTTCCCTTGGGTATTTGTATAGTATGTGGTGTGTGTTTGTGTGTGTGTGTGTGTGTGTGTGTGTGTGTGTGCATGTTCATGTGTATGAGTGTGGTTGGGTGCAGGGCATGACACATGTGTGGTTAGAGAAAACTTCGGGTGTTGTGTTGGATAGCTTTAGTGTCACCTTAACACAGCTGGGTTGTGGGGCCACAGTGGGGAAAGCTTGTCCATTCAACTCGCCTGTAGCCAGGTCTGTGGAGTATTTTCTTGATTGCTGAGTGATGTAGGAGGGCCCAGCTCACTGTGGCCAGTGCCACTACTAGGCAGGTTGCTGTGAATTGTATAAGGTAGCAGGCTGATCATGGGTCAAAGGAGCAAGCCAATAAGCAGCATTCCTCCACAGCCTGTGCTTCAGCTCCTGCCTCTAGGTTCCTGCCCAGAATTCCTATCTTGGGCTCCCTAAGTGATCAACTATGACCTAGGAGATGTATGACAAATAAACCCTTTCCTCCCCCAGTTAGTTTTGTTAAGGGTGTTTTGTCACAGAATTTGAAGGTATACTTCTTAGAGACAATGTGTCTAGCTCCACATTGCAGACCTGCAAGCTTCTAGAATTTATCTTGTTTCTAACTCCATCTTGTCATGGGAGAAACTGGATCACAGCCACACCATGCTACCATGGTCAACTTTATGTGCATTTGGAGATCTAAACTCAAGGCTGCATGCTTGCACACCAAATGCTTTTCCCACTGTACCATCTCCCTAGACCACATGTGTCAATGTTTAAAACATTTTATTTTTGTTTTTTTAATTATGTGTAAAGGTATGTCTCTGTGTTTTTACATGTATGTGAGTGCAGTGCTCACAGAATCCAGATATTCTGGGGCTAGACTTATAAAAGATTTTGAGTTGCCTGATATGGGTTTGGGACTGAACTTGTGTCCTCTGCAAGAACAGAACGTACTCTTAACCTCTGAGCCATCTCTCTAGCCCCTATATATGCCAATTTTAAATAAAATGTAATTGAACATTATGGCCAATGAAAACATTTCAAAATTTATTAACCCTCTTTATTGACTTTGGTTTTCATTCTTGTTTTCCATCAGTAATGGTTATAGTAGATGTTAACCAATCAAATAGTCTTCTATAAATTCTATGTTCAAGACCCACAATGAGCTTTACCATGTACATGCAACATGTGTTTCTCTGTTTCTAAATACCGGCCAAAGCTTTTTTATTTGCCTCTACAGATTTTTTCAAGCTTTCAAGTTTAAAATACAACTGCTCCCCCCCCCTCTTAAAGTTATTACTGAGCTGCTTCTCTTCTCTGCTCCCAAATCTGTGTAGACTTAACCCAAAATGGCTTACACTCCCATGGCAGAAAGCATATTTGTATACGTGTTGAATCCTAGATATTTGTTGTCTCTAATGATAACTTCCATATTTCCCAATGTTATTTAATGTAGTGAGTGCCTTGTATTTCATTAATTCTCAATACATGAATGTTGGATGGAGTATAGAAGGATTTCAGGAAAAAATATCTATAGAAACTTCTATATATATATTTACATATGACAGTGCACCTTCTTTGATTTTTCTCCTGTCCATAGCTACATAAAACCAAGAAAACATAAATGTGTTTAAAATTGTCACTTTTGAGATATTTACCAAATGGAGTACTGCAGCAAACAATAGTAAAAACAAAACAAAACAAACAAAAAACCCAGAAAAACAAACATAGGTTTGGCTAACATATGGGACAAAGAACTGATATCTAGTTTTAAAAATCTACCAAATGGTAGACCTTATAAGAGACAAGATATTAAGTTCATCTAATTATTTACTTACAGATAAGGAGTTAACTAAAGCCATTATATTTGGGATAATTCCATCCTGCAATAACATTAATTCTGAGGAGACCTACCTCAAAGAGTTGTTGTTTTTTTTTTTTTTCTGAAACTGATCCATGAGTCTCATGTAACACTATGACTTTAAAGAGGATAAAGTCAGTATTTTGTCTAGAGTAAATTTGGTGCAAAAAATTTAATGAGGGCAAGAAACTATTTAGACTTAATTATTTTTTAAAAGTTGCTTGCATGAACAAGTTATGAAAATGACCATTTTATAGAAAGTAGGACTATATACAAACATCAGAATGTAAGACATGTATTGAATAAGAATGGTTTGCATGAGTACAAGTACTTTTCACACTAAAAATATTATAGACAGAATCTTTTTTTCTTTTTTTATATATTTTGTACAAGATTATCAAATCTAGACCCATGTCCCTCACACTAAACCCTCACTCCACCAGAGCTCGTCTATTCTGCCAAACATGCTTTTCATCTTTTTCTCAGTCTTTCTCAATATTCTCCATGTGGAAGTTGACTGTTTTGAGAAGAAGTTCACTGCTGCAGTCAGTTCTTTGATGCAGTCCTTTCTGTTGTTGTTGTTGTTGTTGTTGTTGTTGTTGTTTCCAATATGTTGCCGGGCGTGGTGGTGCACGCTTTTAATCCTAGCACTTGGGAGGCAGAGGCAGGCAGATCTTTGTGCATTCAAGGCCAGCCTGGTCTACAGAGTGAGTCCAAGACAGCTGGGGCCACAGGGAGACCCTGATTCGGAAAAAAAAAATATCACTCCCAACTGCTTGGACAAAAGCTCAAGGGGCCGCGTACAAGAAATACTTACAACTAGGTAAGTGGCACTAGCATCCACAGAATGAGGGATACCATTTGTTGTTTGTTTTTCTGGAACTGTGTTCTTCACATCAGCATGATGTCTTCTAGCTCCAGCCATTTCCTGAAGCTCATGATGTCATCTTTCGTTACTGCTGCTCAGAACTCCATTGTGTAGATGAACTGCATTTCTCTATCAACTCATCATTTGAGGGTCATTTGGGTGGGTTCCAGCTCCTTGCTAGTGGTCCAAGAGAGTGAAAATAAACATGGTGTGCATGTATATCTTTGTGGTGGGGTGAGTCTTTTGGGTACATGCCTAGGAGTGGGGTATGGCTGGGTCTGGGTGGCAAGTTCATCAATCTTCCAAGGGGTCTCCACACTGCGTTCATAATGGCTGTATGAGTTTACATTCCCACCAGCAGTGATGAGTGTTCCCGTTTGCCCAACAACCTCTCCAGCACTTGGTATCATTTGTTTCTTCTTGATCCTAGCCAGTCTTATTGGAGTAAGAGTATATCTTAAAGTGGTTTTGAATTGTATTTCCTTAATGATTATTGATGTTGAACACTTCTTAGGTGTGTCTCAGCCATCGCTAATTCCTCACTTTTGAAGACTCTGTCAGCGCTTTGCTCCATCTATTGAGTGGGGTCATTTGTTTTCTTTCTTCATTTTTTGGTATTTATATATTCTGGAAATTCAATCTTTGTCAGATGTTTCTGTGCTGAAGGGTTCCTCCCACTTGTGGAAGTTCCCTTCACTTCCTTGTTTGTTTCCTTGATGTACAGAGACTTTGAGTTTAATGAAGGTCCCATTTGTCCAATTGTTGACCTTTAATTCTTGTGCGCTGCTGTCTGATTTTAGGAATCTTTCCCATGCCTATGTCTTGTGGTCTGCCTACCAAATTTTGTTCTTCTGTTGCCTTCAGAGTTTGGAGTTTCACGTTGAAGTCTTTAATCCATCTAGAGTTTGGACGTATTACAGGGGGAGAGGTAGGGTTTTAATTTCTATCTTCCTACAAGTGGTGATCCAGTTTTGCCAACACCCAACTTGCTGAAGATGCTGTCTTTCCATTGTGTCTTCTTGGGCCCCTTGTCAAATATGAGACGGCTGAAATTGGTATGTGCTCAAGGTGTAGATCTCAGTTTTGTGTTCCATTGGTCAACATGTTATGTTTATGTGCCAGTATCAGGCTGTTTTTATGACTAAGCCCTGTAGTATAGTTTGTAGTATAGTTTGAATTCTTGTATAGAGATCCCCCCCTGTTGTAGCTCTTTTCACTCAGGGCTGTTTTGGCTATTTGGGGCTTTTGTTTTTCAGATGGAATTAAGGACTAGTTTTCCAAGCCGTGATGAAACTTCGGGGGGATTTTGATGGGGATTGGGTTTAATCTATACAAGAGTTTGGGTAAATGGACATTGGTAACAATGTTAATTTATAGCCGCAAACACATGAAGCATGGGAGGTTTTTCCATGGTCTGATGTCTTCTTCAATATTCTTTTTTAAGGGTGTACGAGGTTTTGGATTGTTTAAAAAGGATCCTTGGTGTGTTTGGTTTGGTTCGTTCCTAGGTATTTCTGTTTTTGCGCTCCTGGTGAGTTGGCGCTCTCCTGCCTTCCCCTTCTCCCGTTGCTTTGTTCTGGTGGTCACGCAAGGCCATTTAATTTTGTCTCCTGCCCCTTTGCGAAGCTGTTAACTCATTCGAGAGACTTTCTGGGGGAGTTGTTGAGCCGCCTAAGTAAACATGCATATCATCAGTAAAGAGGGCAGAGCTACGTCACTCGTTTCTCATTAGTACGCCTTTAAATTCCTTTTCTTGCTTATTGCTCAGCAAGTGTTTCAGCACTTATATTGAAGAGGAGTGGAATGACCGGGGCAGCCTTGCCAATATTCCTACCTTTAAAGGAATGTTTTCGGTCATATTCCCCATTTGGATGATATTGGCTGGGGTGGTTGCCTGATATATGGCTTTTGATTATATTTGAGAGAATAGATCCATCCAATCAATCCCTTGGACTTTAAGAATGAAGCGGATGCCTGCTTTTGTCAAGGTGTTTCAGCATCTAATGAGATGATGCGTGTGGTCTTTTTGCTTTTTCATTTCCATTTATGTGTTTGATGGTTTTATTGATTTTCGTATGTTGTAAACCATCCCTGCATCTCGGTGGATGAATCCAACTTGGTCATAGAGTGAGATCTTCTTGATGTGGGTCCTGTATCAATTTGCCAGTTCCTGTTTAGAATTTTGGCATCTGTGTTCATTACGAGATGGGTCATAGTTCTCCTTTTAGAGTGTATCTTTGCCTGGTTTTGGTAATAGCATGATGCTGGCTTCATAGAAGGAATTTTGGGGAATTCCTTCTAGTTGTAACCTTTCTAAACAGTTTTAGTAAAATATGGTTGTAGGTCTTTTTGAAATGTTTTATAGAATTCGCTGTGTAAACCATCTGGGCCTGGGCTTTTTTTAGTTGGGAGGTTTCTTATTACATCTTCAACTTCTTCATGTATTATCGGTCTGTTTATATTGTTGATCTCTTCTTGGTTGAGCTTTGGTGATTCCCAGGATTTTAGATATTCATTCATTTCTTCTAGGTTTTCAAACTTGGTAGGGTGTAGATTTTTGACATATTCCCGTAATGATTTTCTGGATCTTTCCTTGTCTGTTGTGATATTTCCCTTTTCATCACGGATTGTATTGATTTGGAGTTGTTCCTTCTTTCTTTTGGTTAACTGGGATAGAGTTCTGTCTATCTTGTTTATTCTTTCAAAGAATCAACTTTTGGATTCATTGATTTTTTTTGTATTATTTTCTTTGTTTGTATTTCACTGATTTCAGCTCTGATTTTTGTTATTTCTTCCTGTCTTTTGTGTTTAGGGTTCATCTGTATTTGCCTCTCAAGTGCTTTTAGCTGCAGTATTAGATCATTCACTTGTGTTCTTTCTATTTTTCTAATGTAGGCACCCAGGGCTATAAACTTCCCTCCTAGGACTGCTTTTAAGGTATCCCATAGGTTTTGTTGTGTTGTATTGTCATTCAGTTCCAGGAATGCTTTTATTTCTTTCTTTATCTCTTCCTTGACCCATTCATTATTCAAGAGTGTGCTGTTTAATCTCTCTTGTAGGCAGTAGGGCTTATCCTGGTGTTGACGTTGAGCTTTATTGCACTGTGGTCTGATAGAATACATGAAATAATTTCAATCTTTTTGTATTTGTGGAGGTTTCTTCTGCGTCCCAGTATGTGGTCAATTTTGGAGAATGTTCCGTGGTATGCTGTGTAGAAAGTGTATTCTCTGGTATTAGGGTGGAATATTAGGTAGAGGTCTATCAGGTCCATTTGTTGTATCCTATCGTTCAGTTCAGATGTCTTTCTATTTATTCTTTGTCCTGTTGACCTGTCTAAAGGGATCAGTGGGGGTATTCGAGTGCCCTACTATAAGTGTACTGGGGTTAGTGTGTGACTTGTGGTCCTAGAGAATTGTCTTTATAAAGTTCGGTGCACCAGAGTTTGGTGCATATATATTCATAATTGTGCAATCTTCTTGGTGAATTGTTCCTTTGATAAAAATGTAATGGCCTTCTTTGTCTCTCCTGATTTACTTTGAAGTCTATTTTGTCTGATATTAAAATAGCAACACTTGCTTTCTTTTTGGAACCATTTGCTTAGAATTTTTTTTCCCATCCTTTCACTTTAAGGTGGTGCCTGTCCTTTAAGGTAAGATGCATTTCTTATAGATAGCATATCAATGGTTTCTGTTTCCTAATCCAATCTCCAAGTCTATGTCTTTTGATTGGGGATTTAGTCCATTAATATTTAAGGTTATGACTGATAGGTTTGTGTTTCTTCCTTTTGCCTTATTATCCACTTGCGGTTTTGGTTTAGGTTTCTACTTTAGCAGTTATGCCTGGGGTTGGTTACTCCTTTTTTCTGTCCTTTGAATTGCTTCAAGTATTCTCTGAAGGGTTGGTTTTCCGGACATGTATTCTTTCCTTTTGTTTATGTCATGGAAGGTTTTTCTCTCTCCTTCAACTATAATTGACATTTTTGCTGGGTATAGTAACCTGGGTTGTCATCTATTGTCCTTTAACACTAGGAATGCTTTGCTCCACGTTCTTCTTGCTTTCATAGTTTGTACTGAGAAGTCAGTTATAATTCTGATAGGTTTCCCCTTATAGGTCACTTGTTGTTTTTCTCTTGTGGTTTTAAGGATTTTATCTTTGTTTTGGGTGTCTATCATTTTCACTATGATATGGCATGGAGAATTTCTTTTCTGATTTCTTTAGTATTTTTACTTCCTTTTGGAGCTTCTCAATCTCTTCCTGTAGCTCTTTGCTTCCCTGGTTGGTGTCCTTATCTTTTTCAGCATGGGATCTTTTCAGTGTTTCTACTTCCTTCCGGAGTTTGTCATTCTCTCTCTCTAGGTCCTTCTTGAGTTCTTCATTCTCTTTTCTTAATTCTTTGATTTGTTCTTTATAATCTTGTACTTCTTTAAGTATGTTCCCAATTGTGCTTCTGGTATCTGTGTACTGGGCCATCCCCAGTGGGATCCCATTGTAGGACTCTTCCACAGGGTTGGTAGAGCTTGGTGCGGGATTATCTTGCACCTTTCCCATGTTGTCTCTTCTTCGTGTTCTTGGCATATGGACTTCTTGCTTGTATTCCAATGTGAGTCCCAAATGGGGGGGGGGCTTGCCCTGGTGCCTATGCTTCAGGTGGTCTTGGGAGATCTCTATAGACAGAATCTTTAAGTTCTCATTGTGAATGTATGGTTATTTTAGCCATTCATTAGATATTCATAATTCATTTACTAGGCACATTCATTGAGCAAGAAGTTCGGCAAATGTTAACATGTATCTACAATTTAAACAAGAACCTCATACATAAAATGTGCTCAAGGAAGATAATCATTATAGTTGATCTTTTGTATTACCCACATAAGGAATGAAACTTTAAAGAAAATAATGAAGGGTTATTCACAATTCTACTGTAGAGAGTTTATTCCAATCATAAATGCTGGGCTATGGGCCTGACACAGTGGCAGAGTCCTTGCCTATTATTCATAGTGTTCTAAATTCAATCCCATCTCAAACATTTATGAGTCAAAGCCACACTGACTGACATTTTTAGCTTACTGAAGGTTTCTCTTGGCATGCCATTCATACAAGTTCTTGATAGAAACAGACCAGTAGAGCTGGTTTCTACTAGTAAAATTTCTGTGACCGCTTTCTCTTTTCCCCCATCTCATGCAAAATTATGAGCAGCCCAATTTTATAAACGATGGTATCTATTTGTGCAGTGAAATCTAGGAAAGATTTGCTTGGTTCTAATGATGGCAGAACCTATGATTACTACTAATCTCTGAATAGGTGGGGTATTAGAAAACAAAACAACACAGCTGGGGAAATAGAGGCATAGATGTCTGGACTTTGTAGCACCAAGTCTGAATGATGATTGTGAAAATGAGTTGGCTAACTGATTGCCTGTATTTTCTATGGGTTTATTTCTCCTGAAACACAGCATGGCAGCAATAATGTACAACTCAAAATATTGGGGGAATATTCATCTTGAAAATACTCTATGCATGGGAATGCAGTGATTGACAAGTCAAAAACCCCATCCCTAAGAAATTTAATTCCAGTGAAGCTGACAAATGTGATTAGAAATGACTGAATTTCAGAACAATATGGACAATACTAAAGCATTATACAAGTGCTATGGCAGAACGATGGTCTTCATGTAATTTGTAGACCACTAAGGTTGGGGAAATTTATTCTAAGCAGTAGATATTTAAACAGGGCACTAAATAATTTAGAAATATTTCAAAGAATGAAGTACTTGAAGAGGAATTTTCAAAGTAATCTAAAGATAGCAAAGTGAAAAGCAAAGAAGAGGTCTTAAATTGAAATATCCCTTCAAATAAAGAAGGGGGATAAAGAAACTCCACAGATCATTTATATTTATTTTTCATAAGGAATTGAACTTATGCATATATGTGAATGTGAAATCTACATGGATGTTCCCACATGTAGTTTAAGAAAATTTTACTAAAATGCTATCAATTTACAAAATATTGACGATATATTTTTCTTCCCAAGTATAAGGAAGGAATCTTAATGAAGAGATGCCAGCTGAACAACGTGCTTGACACTAAGAACCACTATACCATCTCTGCCCTACCTGGATACTGAGATAGCCCGGGCCCTCTTTGTTCCTAGTAGGAAATGAATGCAAGCAGAAAAGGATGCTGTAGTCACTGAACATCTGGACTGAGAAACGTTTGGCATGTGTACTTTCCAGATGTGAGCATTTGAAGTAATGTGACTCTTGGTTTTTTGATTTGTATGTAAGATAAGAATTTCCTTAATAGAGCTCTCACATTCATTACTGTGTGTTGGTGCTGTAAATTCTTCTAGTTAAACAGCAGCATATTTTATACATTTGGAGGATACAAAACTGAAGAAAATGCATGTTGGAAGACCATTTAACTGTGTGTAAGAGTTTTTAGAACATAATTATGCCAAATCTGAATATAACTTTATAGATGACCAAGTCTTATAATTTTCATGTATGACAAATCCATTAAAATATTTCTTTGGAAGAAATTCTTATAATTCAAAGTTTTCAGAAAAGGAATATGCGTCCGTCACTTCCACACCCCCCGCGCCTCCCTGGTCATGACCTTTTTCTCTATTTATCTATCTCCGTCTCATCTCTTCTTCGCCGGCTGCGCCATTGCCTCTTCCCCCCTGTCTGCACTCTCCCGCCCCCTTAGGCGGTCCCTCGCCTTAGGCATGGCTACATAAAAATAGCTGGGCAGGATTTGTTTTGTTTGTTTTTTTTTTAATTTTTTTTTATTTTTTTTTTTTTTATTTTTATTATATGTTTGTCTCTGCAGGCGTTTGTGCACCGTGTCGTGCAATGCTGCGGGGTCAGAAGCGGGCCTCGGATTCCCCTGGAACTGGAGTTCTCCTGGAAGTTGGAGTTTCAGACGGTTCTCAGCCGCCATGTGGGTGCTGGGGATGAACACCGGGTCCCTGCAAGAAGCGGTCGGCGCTCTTAACCGCTAGGCCATTCTCCAGCCCGTTTGTTTTTTTTAAGACAGTGTTTCCCTGTAGTTCCAGCTGGCCTGGAACTCCTTATGTAAACCTCCTATGTAAACCAGGCTGGCCTATATCTCAAAAAGATTCACCTACCTCTGCGCCCAGAGTGCTGAGATTAAAGGCATGTGCCACTATGCTCAGCATAGCCAGGACTTTTAATATCCTGTGCCAATTTTCTTACCTGGTAATTCTTTGAAAGTTATGGCACAGTCATCGCTCCTTTGAAAAGAGGAAGATAGATTAGAAATCACACCTCGGCTTTTTGCTACATATTCGGGCAAGTTTCTGAATCCCTGAGCTGCAGTCTGAATGTGACTCCCTGCTTTCCAAAAGTTGTATGTTCAAATTTAATCACCAGTGTGGAAGAATTAAAAGGTGGGGCCTTTTAGGAAGAGATTGAGTCTCAGTGGCAGAATTTTGTGAATAGAATTGATGCCCTGATAAAAGAAGCATGACAGAGTTCTTTACTGATTTTGCTCTTTTGAGCTTATGGAAAGAGGTATTATCTAGGCAGAAAAGACCAAGATTTCACCACAGTGAACCTGTCAGACTCTGGAACTGTGAGAAATGTATTTTTGTTATTTGTAAATTGACCAAATTTTAGCATTTTGTTACTGCTTAACAAACAAACAATGAGATCATCCAAGGATGTGATCACTCTCGCATGGCTTTCAATAAAATCAGGTTAAGTAAGTATTGTGCTAATCCAATGTTTGGTGAACAGTATAGATTCTTTAAAGGTTTCTTTCCTCTCTCCTATAACATAGCAGCAAATGGGGACAATTGAGGTGGTCCTAAAAGCACATTTGGCTTCGCTTTTAAGTCAGTATGCAGGGAATTAGCCCGGAACACAATTATAGCTCATTAACAATAAGAAGAGTTGCTTGCAGGCCAATTTCCAACCTTTACAATCTAACACTCCTTTCAAGCACTCATTAAGTACAAGCAACTTCCATTTATCCATGACTCTCCATATTTGCTGACTCAATTGCATGCTTTATGAAAGGGTAGAGGATTAAATCCTATTAAACTTTCATAACTACCATATTGTCCCTTCTGGATGGGAAGGAAAGCCTTTTCTGAGTGCCAATGGAATCTAAAGTATTTATACTGTCTTTGGCCAGAAATAAGCAGACCTTCTTTGGGGGAATTTCTAGTATTATGTATATATTTGAGCTCTGTGAATTATAAATGGTTAAAATTTGAACTTATATCTGGGGAACAGAAATCTTGGATTGCCTGCTTCTTTTTTATTATTATAAACATAGATCTCTTCAAACATCTGTTACATCTTATTGAAATTCATCAAGCTAAACACAGCTGGTATTCCATAGAAAAGTGAGAATAAGGAGTTGAGGAAGTCAGATATGATGTTTTTCTTCCAAGAAAGGTTGCTACTGGGCAAAGAGAAAAAGCATGGTTTCACTGTTCAGCTTGGTTAGACTACAATCTTCTTGGGCTTCCTGATGACCACTGTGTAAGAGACACACAACTTTAATAAGTGCAATGTAAAAAAACACCATTTTGAAAAAATATATTCGAGGCACACTATAAGCCTTGGAAAAATATTCTAAAGTCCTTTTTCTTAAAAAGGAAATGTTTATTACTCCCTAGAGAAAAGTGCTACTGCACCAATAAAGATAGTTTGTTAGCCGTGCATGGTAGCACATGCATTTAATCCTAGCACTTGGGAGGCAGAGGCAGGCGGATCTTTGTGAGTTCAAGGCCAGTCTGGTCTACAGAGTGAGTTCCAGGATAGCTGGGGCTACAGGGAGACAAAAAAGACAGAAAAAGATAGTTTTCTGTGCCAGTCATTCTGGTTATTAGGCTTTACAACTGGGCTGGACCACTAATTGATCTTCTCTTTTAGTATATTGCATAGTGTCTTCTAGAACTATGAGAGCTAGTCTAAATGGAGGGGGCTTCCAGGTCAGTTCCAGCTCCATTGCTCCAAACCTTGTGTCTGTAGTATGTCCTGTCTTCAGCAATAGGGTCTTACATTCAATTCTGGGAGGCAATCAAAGTCTGTGGCAACAGCCTGTATAATTTTGGGAGTCTCTTGGACTTCCCTGACCTACTGGAAGGGAAGTTTCTCCTGTGTGACACTGTTTCTTGTTATATGGCTATATAGAGCTATATATCAGCTATGCATATGGACTCATGTAGAGATATCATATGTATAATTTTTTGAACTAATATGTTTCCTTTTTAACACTAGCTGGGAATTCTCTCTCTCTCTATCTCTGTATCCCTCTCTGTGTCTCTCACTCTCTCTCTCTCTCTCTGTTTATGCCCCCTCCTCACTCTCCAGTTAAAGTACCCATATTTTCCCTATTTCATCCTTAATAATACTTGTCTTTTATGGTGCTTCCTTTCTTGAGCTCCTTCTTCCCCTTTACCCCCACACTATGCACAAGACCTATGCTAACTCAATGAAAAACTCAGCATAGAACAAGGGAAAGCAGGCAGCAGGCAACAATTCTAGCAGAGGAATTGTCGACAACTGATTACGTTGGGAGGAGGGAGAATAGATCTTTAAGGGAGTGATTCTAGATAGACTGACTAGACCCAGTGGATTCATTCACCCAGTGGATGAACTTGCAATGAGGTTCTGGGTATAAATCCTTGACCAGATAGGACCTAACATATATGACAATGCATGAAATCCAGTGGAGGAATATGGAGGGGTGTGGATGGTGGAGGAGGTCTAAATTTGATTAAGATCTCTTACATGCAATGCCACAAAGCTCAATAAAATGTTTATTTTAAAGTTTATATCATTGTATAAAAATTTTCACTCATCTCTTTCCCCCTAGATGTTTGAAAATTGGTCATACAGTACATCTATTTCTCAAAAACTAATACTTGCACACAGAAAATGAGACTCAATGGCTGCTGGCCTTGAGAGGCCATTGATAGCACAAAAGGTAAGCAAGAGGACACTGGTAGCATGAAATCTCTGAGCCTTCTGGTTTTCTATTTTGTTTCCTCCACTCAGTAGTATCTGCTAGTCTGTATAGGAACTCAAGCATGTTTTTATTTTTTATTTTTTTATTTTTTATTTTATTTATTTATTTATTTATTATGTGTATGAATGTACTGTCTGCATGTAGGTTTGTGCACCTGTGTTGTGCAATGCTGCAGAGGTCAGAAGAGGGTGTCGGATTCCCCTGGAACTGGAGTTAAAGACAGTTTTCAGCAGCCATGTGGGTGCTAGGGATTGAACCCAGGTCCTCTACAAGAGCAGTTGGTGCTATTAACTGCTAGGCCATCTCTCCAGCCCCTCAAGCATGTTTTTAAAAACTATTTCCTTAACTGAACAACCACATTGCAATAATCTGGCAAGGTAAACAGAAATTGAACATTCACATTTTACCTCCTTCTAAAATATGATAATTTGGAGTGATCAGAATTGTGATGTTTCTCCCTGGTGGCTTATTTTTAGAAGGGCAGAGCCAAGGCAGCATCTTGTTTTGTCTGTTATGTTAGAGCATAATAAATGAATTCGAAGTCAAAGTCATCCATCTCCACACCCCTAACAATCAGTGCAAGGTGTTTGTGGAATGTTACACTGATTCAATAGCAGCATTTATCATGTTTTCCATTTGAAACCTTGATACAGTATAAAGGGGACAAGAGGCTACATAATATATTTAGGAAACATTTCACAAAGTGAATAAAATATTGCTCAAGGGAAGATTATATTCTACCTGACTTAGGATCCACTGTAGGTGGAGCTATGTTTGCAAATATTCAAATGATGATTTATGGCCACTTTTGGAGATTTGAATGGTCATGATAGTAGATGAAAACCAGAACTGTAGCATAAATTTCCCGGTCAAAGTATCAAGCTTTTCTCCCATTTCACTGAGAATGTATTTACTGTTGGTGAATGCTAACACACAGAAGATGGTGACAACAGAATAGCCACAGACTTTTATGATGTAAGCAAACCTATTCAAATCTATTCACATTTATTTCTAAGAGAAAAAAAAAGAAAACCTCATTTTGCTGTGCTGACAAGGTAACCAAGAGATCAAGGGAACAAAGCTTTCACCTGCTGCACCAAAGCCACACTTAACGTGATGGTGTATTTCTCCAGAGCTCTTGGGCATACCTGCCTGTTCATTCCCATTCCCCGAGAGATTCTTGAATCTCCAAACAATCAGACACACACACACACACACACACACACACACACACACACAATTACTGTGATGCAGTCTCAACAGTAGCTGGTCAACCTGGCATTCATACCCAGTGCAGTTAATAACATTATGGCTGGCCAAGGGGTTTTTCCATTTCAGAGAATATGTGCGAGATGTGAGTACTGGAGTTTTGCAAGAGCCCTTCTTTTCTTATTTCCACGGAAGGAGCGGCTGTGGTGAATATTTAGGAAAACAATACAAAGGCTTCTGCCGCAGAGGATCCATGGGGAAATCTGATAAATATCTGATTAAATTAGTCTCCAACATAATTACATTAAAATCAAATTTGTTTAACTTACTCTATGGTTGGTTATCTCTGCACAGCCAAAAAGATGTTAATTGGCAACCTGGCTTCTAATGCGTTTATACCACTGGTGGTTCATTAAGTTCAAGTTTTATAATGCCAATGAAGACATGGAAACTTTTCTAACATTAGCAATTCAACTTGGACGTTTTTGTTTTTAAAGGGAACCTGTGAGGTCATTTCATATTGATATTTTAAATGGGGATTTCTTAAAATGTCAGTTTTCAAAAGGTATTATGTGTACATAGGAGTATTATGCATGCTTCTTGACATTATAAGGTAGATCAATGGAGAATTGTAAACATGAGGGAAACCCTCCTCTGCCTACCCTACCTGCATTAGAGGGTCTTTCACACTCATCAGAGTATATCACAGGGAAAGTTGCCTCAGATCTGAATCATCTGCTCCAACTTTTTCAGTGCTTTAAGCTCCTCCTGCTTTTCGTAGGTTTTGTTACTGCTGTTCTTTGACGTGTGGTCTCACTTTGTAGCCCAAGTTGGCATCAAACTTCCCATTTCCTTGTCTCAGCCTCCTAAGGGTTGTTGTATGCAAAGGCCACCATGCACTCAAGAAATGAAAAATTACACAAACATACTTTTGTAATGGAAACTCATTGCACCGAGTTACCACATATAAAAGAGCAAAGTGGCTATTGATGATCCTAAGTTTTACTGAGAATTCTCTTGGATTTCCATATGCAGATGAAACAGGATGTTAAGATCAGAGCAATCCTGTTCTCTTAGCTTTAGATAAATTTCTAAACATGATTGTTCATTCAATAGTTCTGCATACATGAGATCCTAAATATCTATACACAGTTTATTAAAGAGTGGTATCCAATCTAGTTCAGTATAGACCACTTCCACCTCCAGGGTATGTAGAATGGGCATAACTGGTAAAAAAGTTGTTACCAAAAAGGACTTCTTTTATGAGACTACTATCATCTCTTACACCTAAATACTGGGATTTACTGATACCTGTCTACAAATACCTAGCAGAAAACCATTATGTATACACAGCTACCTAGAGAACCATATGGCTGCAGATCTGAGAAACAGTGCTTCACTGACAATAATCAATGAGAGGAAGGCCATGCTCCCCACTGAAGTCAGTCAAAGACTGGAGAACTTGAGTCAGTTTAGAGGGACGTTGCCCATGAAGACTGGTCAGGGTTATGGTGGACCTTAAGAAATGGACTGAAGGTTTAAGGACCATATAAATTGCTGTAGCAGTCAGCACAGTCTCTTGTGAACCCCCAGGTGGAACATCACAATGGGGTTCACTGGTGAGGCCTCAATGCCTTGCACCAGGAAGGATGCCAACTGAAAATCAGATTACAACAGGAAGTAAAGAATTCAGCACTAGAGTTAAAAAGATTCTCTGTGGAGAAGAATGTTAAGTGTACGTGGTATTTCTCCAGTTTCTTCATGGGGTATGATATTTCTTTTATCCACGACTCAAGCCAAACTTGTAGCGATAGTGAGGAGGAACACTGAGAGAACTACTTTGTAAATATGTGTTTTCGTAACCAGAATACGTAGGGTATCCATGCCATATACCTGATCTTGCACCTCAAAAGTTGGGAAGTGAGAGCTGTTCTGATGGCAGAGTTTGATGGGCAGTTGGAAGATGACTACTCTGTGTTCAGCTGTAAACCTTTCAGAAAGAAACCTGACTGCTCATGGTGAAAGGAGTTCTGCTGAAACAGGATGCTAGGAAAGAAAGGGATTCCCACAGTGATGAAACACAGCAAAACCAGAGTCAGAAAATAGAACTCTAAGTCTCTGATTGCAGAACATACACTACAGCTAAGGGATCCTCAGTAGGAACCTTAAAGCCACCAAAACTAGAAATACCTCCCACGGAATCTTCAGTACTCCTAGGGCTTTAGGGCAGATATGCCATTCTACTCAAGTGTCACATCTTTTCTAAGCTCTAACCGTGGCATAACTAGGTGGATCCTGGTGGGTGGAACAGATACAATAGAAGAGTTTGGTGAGAAAACTAGGAAAATTCACCATGTCCCAAGCTTCTGAATATAGTTAAAAGGAATATACTTTAGAGTCATGTGATGAGTCAACTGGACCAATTAATTTATTAGCTAAAATCAATAAAAACCTATGAGAATTGGAAAAATTAAGCCTGAGACATTAAAAGATAAATGTGTGGTATAAACTGGAGGAGCAGATTTGATGAAGCTATGCTGTTGGGCAAGAATGGAATTACTTTCTGCTTATATCTCACAGACTCTAAGTAATTCAGTAAGCAAATTGCACTTTCATTCAGACTACAAGCTGCAAGCACAGAGAAGGTTAAACTTACCTTCTCAAAGGGCTTGAGTCCATAATATCCCTAGGGATGCAAGATTATTTTGTACCCACTGTGTGAAACAAATTCACAGTACTTTTGGTCTTCCTCTGCATTGTTTGGACCAGTTTTTGGCCCAGGAAACACATGCTCCCTTTATGGGATGAGACTGCCAAGTCTTCTTTAAACAGATGGTTGTTATTTCATTATTCAGCATCCCTTCCCTTGACACTTCTCTGTCTGCCAATTATCGCTGTAAGACAGTCTTGTATTTTGGAGAAATTACTGAAATTGCTTTTGAGATACAGTATCTAAAGGTGTGAAATATTTTTTATCTTATCTGCAAAGCTACAAATCTGTGCCTGACATTAGGTTGGAGACTGATTTCTGTTAATGATAAATCACAAATAACTACATAAATAATTTCTATGATTGATCCTGGAGAATTAGTACTAGAATGAGCTTGTTCAAATCCTCCATGCAGTAGGGTAGGTATAGCTAATAACTTACTTAAATAACAACCAGAGATGTTACAATGAAAAACTAGGCTTTCATGAAGGAAAGGGATAAAGTCATCTATTTATAATCTAATGAAGAAATATATATGAAAACTATTTCATGTGAATGGTGTGGATATTTGGTAAGAAGAGTTGAACAAGTAGGAAGTGAAATCAGAACTGTATTATTTTACCCTCTGAGATTTACTTTTTATTTTTACTTATTTATTTTTTTGAGACAGGGTCTTTTTTTATGTGTGTCGGTGTACTGTCTGTATGTAGGTTGGTGCACCTGTGTCATGCAGTGGCATAGAGGTCAGAAGAAGTCTTCGGATTCCCCTGGAACTGGAGTTAAAGACGGTTTTTAGCTGCCATGTGGGTGCTGGGAATCAAACCTGGGTTTTCTGCAAGAGCAGTCCATGCTCTTAACCACTGAGCCATCGCTCCAGCCCCTGAGAATTGCTTTAAAAAATACTTTTTCTTGTCTGACAGTCCCACATGCAATATAAAATTAGGCTATATGTAATTGAAGGGTTTAATTATCATGCAAGATAATCTCTCTCTTCTTATGACAAAATATCTAAGATAAATTACAAGAAGGAAAGATTTATTTTGGCTCTCAGTTTCATGGGGTTTAGATCTTGCTTGGGCTAATTACTTTTGTGCCTGTGATCATGGCAGTACATCAGAATAGTGAGGATATGTAGTGGGGGAGGTTGTCTACTTTGTGGTAGTCAGGAGCTGAAGGAGAGAGAAGGACGAGTGGAGATGCTACTATCTCTCCTGCAAGCACATGCCCCCCTGTGCTCTCCCTTCCTTCCAATAGCAACTACCATCTTCAATAAATACTGTCATCTTTGAACCAAACATTGAGACTCTGTGTGAAAAATACTTATTATCCAAAGCATCCAAGAAAAAAAAACAAAACAAAACAAAAAAAAAAACCCAAAAAAACCCGATACTTTCCAATCATTCACCAAAACTTCTTGGGAAACACTTTGGCTTGGGTCATTTAGCCTCTTGAATAGGATCAGCCCAGTCCAAACTGTACAGATGAATGATGTGAAGAAAATTCCTATCCAAAGGATTTCTTACAATTAATATTCACCACAGTAACAAAGATTTTTTCTTCCTTCTATTTAAAAACCTTCTGCATTTCCTGTTCACTGTATCTTTCCTTCCATCATTAATGCTCTTAAATGACTCTCGAAGCCAAGCAATATGAGTGAATATCCATTGAAGCTGGTTTCCTGAATCTTGGCTTCCAAAGAAGTTCCAAATAATTTCTTGTAAACAGAAGAAATTTCTAGAACTTGAATGTTGGCAGAACCATATATTATTACACCTTACTTTAGAAATCATTGCTTTGGGTTTTAGTACCAGGTTTTTAACTGTTGGCTTCTCATATTCTGAGGACATGTTTTCATTTTAAAATATAGGGATTCATGGATTATCACTTATAGCTAAAAATGAAAAAAAAGCTGAGAGAAAGATGCAGGACAGTTATGGCAGAATGCATTATCTGGGATGGGGTGGGGGTGGGGGGGAAGGGAAAGGGAAATAAGCCTGAACTGAATTGGAAAAAATGTATGAAATGCACAAAGCATCAATAAAAATTAAATTAAAAAAAAATAAAATAAAATATAGGGATTCAAATGAAATTTGAGAATGATTCATATAATAATTCAAAAACCTTAGCCTATAATATTGGACAGAAATACTAAGAATAGGAAATTTCTTGGTTATTGAATACTTACACATGATAAAAGAAAAAATGATTTACCGGAACACCAAAGCCTCTCAGATAGGAGTGAGCTTGACCCATCTACTGAACCTGTATGTCTGGTAGGAATGCATGCCAGGGGTCAGGGGCCAGTTATATATTCAAATATTCTTAATGCTCCAGAAATGTACTGACATTGGCAAACAACGCATCTGGTACAGAAACTTATACAACACAGGACATACGTTTTTTTCTTAAATTTTATTTATTTTTGTATGTGTATGAATGTACTGTCTGCATGTAGATTTGTGCACCCATGTCGTGCAATGCCGCGGAGGTCAGAATAGGGTCTCGGATTCCCCTGGAACTGGAGTTCTTCTGGAATTGGAGTTAGAGACAGTTCTTAGCCACCATGTGGGTGCTGGGGATCGAACCCAGGTCTTCTGCAAGAGCAGTCGGTGCTCTTAACCGCTAGGCTATCTCTTCAGCCCCAAGACATACATTTAAACCTATATCCTTTTGATCTCTATTTTTATCAGGAGTTTCTACATTCATTTGCCAAAAGTGCCATGGGAACTCAGTCGTAATTTCTGACAGAAGTCTGAAACTTTTCTGGCAAAGAGCAGTCATGCAGTTGTACTTTATACAATCCTCCAGATTTCCTAGCCTCAATGTATAGCAACTTAACACAGAGTGACAGTTTTAATGACATTTCCCTGACTCGAAGAAGAAACAATTTTGAGAAGAGCTCTGTGACTACAGAGTGCAGGTGAGTTAAAACATTGTAAAAAAAAAAAAAAAAAAAGGAGAAAAAAACTAAATTCAATTGTGTAATTAAGGTAAGATTCTGCCTTTGCTGCATAATTCAATCATTTGAGAGCTTTGGAAAATGCAAATTCTTTATTTCCCTTTTTTCTCCCAGATAAGTTAGATGAGAGTTTTTGTGGGTAAGGACATACAGAACTTCCCAAATCATTCTAACATTCAACTAGGAGAGTAGAGCAAAATGTGTAAAAACCATATGAATGCCTACAGTGGCTCAGTGGATCAAAAGTGCTTTCTTGTCAAGCCTGATGACCTAAGCTACAGTCTTAGAATCCATATAAAAACTGGGTATGGTGGCACACATCCACAGAACTCTTCTGGTGAGGTAGAATGTGTAGACAGAAGTGCCCAGAAGCTCATAGTCACAGCATGGGACAAACAAGGGCAACCCCCACAAGAAGGAAGGACAGTTTGACTCCCCAAGGTTGCCCTCTGAGCTCAACACACACTGAAGCCACACACACATCATACACACATACAAAAATAACAAATGAACAAATAAATTTTAAATTTATGAATGCCAGATATAAAATGTGTTAAATTAATTGAACTGAAAGACAGAAATTGAAGGAGAGTCTTTTGGTAATATTTTTTAATTTATTTATTGATGTTTTGTGTATTTCATACATCATTTTTCATTTCAGTTCAGGCATATTCCCCTTTCCCTTCCCCCAACCCCACCCCATCCCATCCCAGATCATGCATTCTGCCATAACTGTCCTGCATCTTTCTCTCAGTTTTTTTTTAAGCTTAGGAATTTACATTTTCCTCTGTTAATTTCATATTACTCTAAAATATGGATACCTACTCTCCACCCATATACAGTAATTACAGAGTCTGAAAATAATTGGTGGGTGGATTCTAGAGCCTGTTGAGAGATTCACATTATAACAACATAGTTGCTTTCAGATAAAAAAATATATATATAACTATAACGTCATTCAGCTTGCCTATCGTCTGGGGGATTTGGTGTTAGCATCCACAAATGAGGGAAACCATTCTCCATTTGTATTTCTGGGACTGTGTTACTTCACACAGCATAATGTCTTTGAGCTCCATCCATTTACCTGAAAATTTCATAATGCCATTTTTCTTTACCGCTGTGTAGATGGCCCTGTAATATAGTTTGAAGTCTAGTAGGACAATCCCCCCTGTATTGCATTTTTCACTCAAGGCTGCTTTTGCTTTTCCATACGAATTTAACGATTTTTTTCCAAGTCTGTGAAGAAGCTCATGGGGATTTTGATTGGGATTGCATTGAATGTGTATATCAGTTTGGGTAGAATGGACATTTTTACTATATTAATTTTCTGAATCCATGAGAATGGGAGTTCTTTCCATCTTTTGATGTCATCTTCAATCTCTATCTTCAGTGATTTAAAATTTTTGTTGTAGAGATCTTTGGTATCTTTGGTTAGGTTTGTTCCCAGGTATCTTATTATTTTTGAGGCTATTAGGAGTGTGAAGGTCTTCTTGTATTCCTTCTCCACTTGTTTATTGTTGGTGTCAAGAAAGGCTACTGATTTTTCTATGTTAATTTTGTAGCCAGACACTTTACTAAAACTCTTAATCATTTCTAGAAGTTTTCTGGTGGAGGTTTTAGCATCCCTTAGGTAAATTGTCATATCATCTGCAAAAAAGGATAGCTTAACTTCTTTTTTTCTGATTGATTAATACTCCTTTAATTTCCTTGTCTTTTCTTATTGCCTCAGCAAGTGTTTTGAGCACTATGTTGAAGAGGAGTGGTGATAGGGGGCAGCCTTGCCGGGTTCCTGCCTTTAAGGGAAATGGTTCCAATTTTTCTCCATTTATCACTATGTTGGCAGTGGGTTTGCTATATATGGCTTTGATCATGTTGAGGAATGTTCCTTTCAGTCCTATTCTCTCTAGGACTTTAAACATGAAGCAAAGGCTTTTTCTGCATCAATTGAGATGATCATGTGTTCTTTGTCTTTCAGTCCATTTATGTGTTTTATGATATTTATTGATCTAAGTATGTTGAACTATCCCTGCATCTCTGGTATGAATCCAACTTGATCATGATGGATGATCTTTTTGATGTGGGTCTGTATTCAATTCTCAAGTATTTTGTTGAGAATTTTTGCATCAATGTTCATTAGTGAAATGGATCTATAGCTTTCTTTTTTGCTTACATCTTTGCCTGGCTTTGGTATTAGAGTGATGCTGGCTTCATAGAAGGAGTTTGGGAGAATTCCCTCTGTTTGTATCCTTCTAAACAGTTTGAGTAGCAATGGTTGTAGGACCTCTTTAAATGTTTTATATAATTCTGCCCTGAAGCCATCTGGACTGGGGCTTTTTTTTAGTTGGGAGGTTTTTAATTACATCTTCAATTTCCTCAAATATTCTGGCCCATTTAAACTTTCAATCTCTTCTTGGTTAAGCTTTGTTGGTTCCCAGGATTTCAGATATTCATCCATTTCTCTTAGGTTTCAAATTTAGTGGATTATAGATTTTTGAAGTATTCTCATATGATTGTCTGGATCTTTTCTTTTTGTGTTGTGATGTTTCCCCTTTCATCACTAATAATATTGATTTGGAGTTGCTCTTTCTTTTTTTTTTGGTTAACTGGGCTAGAGTTCTGTCTATTTTGTTTATTTTTTCAAAGAACTAGCTTTTGGATTTGTTGATTTTGTGTATTGTTTTCTTTGTTTCTATTTCATTGATTTCTGCTTTGATTTTTGTTATTTCTTCCTGTCTGTTGGGTTTAGGGTCCATTTATTGTTGTCTCTCAAGTGCTTTTTGCTGCAGTGTCAGGTCGTATTTGTTACCTTTCTGTTTTTATGATGTGAGCACTTAGAGCTATAAATTTCCCTCTCAAGACTGCCTTTAAAGTATTCCACAGGTTTTGTTGTGTTGTATTGTCTTTTTTCCTTCAGTTCTATGAATACTTTTATTTCACTCTTTATTTCTTCCCTGACCCATTCATTCTTCAGGATTGTGTTTTTTAGTCTCCTTGTGTTCTTGTAGCTAGTTGGACTTATTCTGGGGTTCATATTGGGCTTTATTGCACTGTGGTCTGATAGAATGCATGGAATAATTTCTATCCTTTTGTATTTAATGAGGCTCCTTTTGTGTCCCAGTATGTGGTCAATTTTGGAGAATGTTCTGTGAGGTGCTGAGTAGAAAGTATATTCTCTGGTATTTGGGTGGAATACTCTCTAGATGTCTGTGAGATCCATTTGGTGTATTGTATTGTTCAATTCTGATGTCTCTCTGTTTATTTTTGTCCTGTTGATTAATCCAAGGGGCTCAGTGGAGTGTTGAAGTCTCCCACTATTAGTGTGTTAGGATTAATCTGTGTTGTGTGGTCCTGCAGAGCTGTGTTTATAAAGTTAGGTGCACCAGAGTTTGGTGCATAGACATTTAGGAGTGTGAAATTCCCATGGTTCATTGTTCCTTTGACAAGGATGTAATGGCCCTCTTTGTTTCTTCTGATTAATTTTACTTTGAGATCTATTTTGTCTGATATTAGAATAGCTATTCCAGCTTGTTTCTTGGTACCATTTGCTTGGAATACTTTTTTCCATCCTTTCACTCTAATGTGGTGTCTGTCCTTGAGGCTGAGATGGGATTCTTGTAGACAGCATATAGAAGGGTTCACTTTCCTAATCCATTCTTCCAGTCTATGCCTTTTGATTGGGGAGTTTAGACCATTAGTATTTAAGGTTATTATTGAGAGATATGTGTTGCTTCTTTTTACCTTATTTTTGTTTGCATTCTTGGTCTAGGTTTATATTTACTGTTATGATTTTGTTGCTTTCACTCTTTAATTGTTTAGGGATAGTTGCTTCTTTCCTCTGTTCTTTGGATTGCTTCGAGGATTTTCTGAAGTGTTGGTTTCTTAGACATATATTCTTTCATCTCGTTCATGTCATGAAAGATTCTTCTTTCTCCTTCAACTATGATTTACATTTTTGCTGGGTATAGTAGTCTGGGTTGGCATCCAAAGTCGTTTAGTACTGAGAATACTTTGGTCCACATTCTTCTAGCTTTCATAGTTTGTGTTGAGAAGTCAGCTGTGATTCTGATGGGTTTACCCTTGTATGTAACTTGATGTTTTTCTTTTGTGGCTTTCAGTATTTTGTCTTTGTTTTGAGCATCTAGTGTTTTTTAAAATTTTTTATTTATTTTTTATGTGTATGAATGTACTGTCTACATGTAAGTTGGTGCAATGCCAAGGAGGTCAGAAGAGGGTGTCAGATTCTTCTGGAAGTGGAGTTAAAGATAGTTCTCAGCTGCCATGTGGGTGCTGGGAATCAAACCCAGGTCCTCTGCAAGCACAGTCGGTGCTCTTAACTGCTAGGCCATCTCTCCAGCCCCCAACATCTAGTGTTTTAACAATTATATGGCATGGGGAATTCTTTTCTGGTCTTGTCTCTTTGGTGTTCTATGTGCTTCTTGTATTTGTATGGTTTTTTTTTCAGTTTGGGGAAATTTTCTTCTATTATCCTGTTGAAGATCTGGTCAATAGTGTTGTCTTGGGATTCTTCTCCTTCCTCTATCCCTATGATGCAGAGGTTTGGTTTTTTCATAGTGTCCCACATTTCTTGGTTGTTCCACTCTTGTGTTTGTTTTTGTTTTTTTTTTTTTATCTGTTTTTTTTTTTTTTTTTTTTTTTTTTTTTTTTTTTTTTTTTTTTTTCTGCTTATTCCATTCTGCTTCTGAGGCTTTTTCCCATCCTTTCCTGTTGATTGGATACATGTTCAATTTCCTTTTTCATTTCATCCTGTGAATTCTTCAGTGTTTCCACTTCCTCCTGGAGCCTGTCATTCTTATCTTGTAGGTCTTTGGTTCATTGGTCATTTTTCTTTTCCCTTTCAGCTTGGGATCTTTTCACTTCCTTCTGGAGTTTGTCATTTTCTGTTTTTAGTTCTTTCCAACGTTTGTCATTATTTCCCTCTAGGTCCTTCTTGAGTTTTTCAATCTCTCCCCTTAGTTCTTTCCAGCAATTGTCATTATCACCCTCTTGGTACTTCTTGAGTTTTTCATTCTCTTCCCTTAATTCTCTAATTTCTTTGAATATGTCCACAATTATTTTTCTAAAGTCTGTGTCTTGGTTTCCTTCTAGGGAGATCTCGTTGTAGGAGTTTTCTGTAGGGTTGGTAAAGTTTGGTCTGGATTTATTATGAGCTTTTCCCATGTTGGTTTTTTGTGTGTGTCTTTGGCATATGGATTTGTTTGTTTGTTTGTTTCTTTGGGTTCTGGTGCCTCAACGTTGGCTGCACAGCTAGATCCTCTGCAACACCACTTCCCTAAGCTGCTCTGTTGCAGGTTGGTGTTCTGCAGGACACAGGTGAAGTCTGCTCGCCCAGTGGGGTGCATGCTGGTCTTATGCTGTGTGGAGCATGGCCTGCTCCACCCACATCGCATGCTGGGACTGGAAGGTTGGAAGGTCCCGGGCAATACTAGGCCCCTACAGGGCACAGGGGTTCTCAAAGTCCCCAGGAAGGCAGGCATCACCTGGTCCTTTGCAGGCTGGCATTCTGCAGGACACTGATGATGTCCCCTCACCCAGTGGGGCATATGCTGGTCTTGTGCTGTGTCTTTTGGTAATATTTTAAACCTATAGTACATGTGCACTGAGCTGGAAGCTCCAAAACATATCTGTTAGGTAGAATACTGCTTTTTGAAAGCTGAAATCTAATGCTATTCAGCAGTTGTTTCAAGAATGTCACATGGCTAGTAGGTGGCAGAGCCAGGACATGACTCGACATCTGACCAATTCTAGGAATTTGGTGAAAGCTGGACTGCACCTCCTCTTCTAGCTGCAGACAATGCTAGCCTCCAGCAAAAGATCTTTATCAGAACTGGGCTTTGAGGTTGACTTGATTGAGCAAAATAAACTGTAGCGCATTAGAATGCATATAACATACAGTGGTTGAAGCAGAACTGTTTTTTTTTTTCCATATAATTTATTTCAAATATTTTTTGAGAATATTAAAGCAGTCCATAAAACTGACTTGTATATGAACAAGATAGAGTTATTGGTTCCTTTACTCCAAAGATTCTTAAACTTTTCGACTGATGACCCCTTCCCATGAGAGAAATTTTTACATGATCTCAGGTATGTAAGAATATAAAATAGGTAGATAAATCGAACATTTACTGGTAATCAATCACAAAATCACTTAACTTCAAGTTAGTATACATTCAATTTTACAATTTATTAAAGATATGGCAAATTTGAATACTAAAGAGATGGATGTGTTTTTTATTTTTAATTAAATCTTGGCTGAATATTTGGTACTACAAGACATGGAGTGTCTCCAGTGTTTTTCAGAGTTTATCAGTATTTTAATTTTTAATCATCTATGCTGAAGTCATTACCTCAATAAAATGCATAATATAAAATAGATGAATTATGTTAGGACTACTTAAAAACAGTTGTAAATTCTGACCTAATCTTAAATCAAAATTTATGAACAACTTTTGGTGAATCTGTTTGTAACTCAACTAATAATTTTAAAATAAATAATTCTGACATAATACAATTGAAAGATATACCAATTTGATATTTATAAACTGAAGAATGATGGTAAGATAATATTAGGTCTTTGTTTTCTGTAATTAAACCCTTATGTTTTGATATGAATGGAGCACTTTGCATGTACAATAAAAACCCTGAAATTCATGCCATCAACAGTCTTGAATTCAAATTGAGATCTTTCAGTCAATGTTTGTTGGCATTGTGTGGTCCAGTTGATGACAGTCACAGTGAAAATTGTGTTTGTTGTGTGTTCAGAACCAAGTCTGCATTTAAATTATGTGATGCAGCATGGGACAGCACTTCCAGAAACACTTTGGATTCATTAAATGATTTAAATTAATTTTTGGTTATTACATATTCAGAAATGTTTTACTATTGTCTAATTTTTCTCATGCTCCAAATTCAGTTATGCAAATTCATTTGGGATTGTAGCCCACATCTGAAGCAGCTGTGCTTTAGGGGAGGTTAGCTTACGCATGCTATGGGTCAGCTAAGGTGAGGAAAAGTCCTGGACTGTGGCAGATACAGGGACACAATCAGGGAAGTAGCAAGATACAGGCCATATGCAGAAATGTGTTTGGAAGCAGATTCAAGCTAAGTTATAGTTATTTTACTTCTACTTAGTTCAGGTATAAGTCATGAGTTACATTAACTGACAGCAAAATGTGACCAGGAAGGTGATAGAAGGAATTCTTATTCTAAAGTGTCAGTCTCAGGTCATCAGAATTAGGACATGTGATAATCAGTGTCCTGAGCCTAATTACCCAAATTCAAGAGACAGGTAGTCAGTGTCTGAAAACTTGGAGCAACTTAGCAGTTAGGATGCAAGGCATTGGCTACCAAGAAAGCAAATCAAATGACATCTTACAAATATTTATCATGTCTCCATTATGCGCAAGCCACTTTGTATTGTCATGAAGATATAAGATTAATACATTCATATTGACAGAGGGAATAAGCTAATGGAGGAATAAAATGGGATCATGAGAATACTTGAGATATAACACTGAAGGGGTGGAGATGTTAAAAGTAATTATTACAAAAATTTTATGGAATAGGTGAAGCCAGAAACTCTAAGTACTGTAAATAGCATGATAGTGCAGATTTCTTTTTGATGTAATGATTTAATTTCCTTTGAGTGCATATCTATTACTGAGATTGTTGGGTCATGTGGCAATTTTATTTATTTATTTTTTTTTATTTTGAGAAGCTTCCATACTGTTCTCTATAACAGCTGTATGCCAGTTTACATTCTCTCCAGCAGTGCAAATCCTCACTAATGCCTGTTGACTTCATCTTTTTGCAGATAGCAGTTAGAGCAAGGTGGTTTTGATTTGCACGTTCTTGCCCTTAGTGAAGTTGAACCTTTTTTTCATAAATCTGTTAGACATTATGTTTCTTTGCCTGGGCAATGTCAACTTAGAACATTTTCCAGTTGTTTTTTTATGTGATATTTTGACTTTTAAACCTTTCAGTCAGTGACATGACAAGCAGTAACTTGTTCATTAGCTAAGACAATTTTATTCTGTTATAATTCGTTTTGGCTATAATTAAATCAGTAACTGCTTTATATTATGTGATAAAAATATTAATTACATTAAATATGTATCACTTGAATAAAGGCAGAAGTGACCTTAAAAAGTAGTTAAACCTCTAAATAACATGCCACAGAGATATTCATACATCCATGTTCATTGCTGCACTATTCAAAATAGCCAGGAAATGGGGCCAATCTAGATGCCCATCAAGTAATGAATGAATAAAGAAAACGTGGAACAGGTACATAATGGACTTTAATTTAGCCATAAAGAAAAATGAAATCATGACATATGCAAGAAGATGGTTGTGACTAAAATCACTATATTAAGAGAAATAAGCCAGACTAAAATATACAAATCCTGCATGTTTTCTTTCATAGGCAGATCCTACTTTTGAAATTATATATGTTTGTAGGCATCAAACTAGAAAGGAGACTATGAAAGTGCAGAAAGAGATCTTAGGAAGTGGCAAATTAGAAGCCAGGCATGCCTTTAATCTCAGTGCTCAGGAGTCTGAGGCAGGAAGATCTCTGTGAGATGGAGGCCAGCCTGGTCTTGTAGCTGGAGATACAGGGAGACCCTGTCTCAAAAAGACAAGGAAAAGTAATCAGGTGAATTAGAAACAGCAATGGTGCCAGGACACACATATGCAGTAGGAAAGCCAGAGATGTGTCCGGGTAAAGACAAGGCAAGAGCTGGAAGTGAGGAAGAGGCCTCGGAGAAGAGAGTGCAGGGAGGGAATAAATGGAAACAGAACACAGTGGCAAACCACAAGGTATGCCTAGAGAACAACAAAACACACAGAATGGGTAATATTTTTCATATACATGTTTAAGGTCAAAAGGAGAAATTTAGCATGGAAAAAAGTTTTATTAAAGGAATTTAAGGCAAATTAATCTAGTTTTATTCAAATTTAAGTCTACATTAAATTATAGTACTAACAGTCTGTAGACACAATGAACTTAAAATAAGTATAAATACTAATCTATTCAGTCTTTTAAAGGCCACATATCATAGAATTGATAACTGAAAACTCAGAAGTATATGAAGGTTAAAGAGTAAAGGTTTTAATATAGGAGCTCAATAGATTTCATATTTTAAACATGCCTTTTCAGAAAAATAGCCAAGCCCCACACTGTGCCATTACAGAGATCAAAGGGGATCACTATGCAAGAGGATAAAAATGAAGCCTCAATTCATTATGGTAATCACACCAACAGCGACTGAAACAGTCAAGCAGCAGTACCCCCAAGGCCAAACCCAGGGCTGTCACACTCAATCAGCATGGAAACATAAACATGAATCCCCCAGGCCCCTGAACACAAATGGCAAGTAGCCAGGCTGGACTGCATTAGCGGTGCTGACTGACTGCATCTCCAAGCCCACAAAATGCCCTCCTGACAAATTAGGGACCGCACTTAAAAACCTGATGTAGAGAAACCGAAGTCTGGAATTTCCTGGAAACACACAAAGCTAGTGTTTAGAGTGCAGAGATGAGTGGTGATCTGGACACTGACCTTTTCTTCCCAGTGCCCACCAGCCCGGGGCACCTGCTCTGAGTCCTGGTCTGGAAGAGGATCCAGCACTTTGGGAATTCCCAGTCTTCCCTTCTATCACACAAGAAATCAAACCCGTGGCTTTCTGCGGAGGAAGAAGAGCTTCTCTTAACTAATATGTGCTTACCCTAACTCAAAGTTAGAGAGTGACACAAACAATTTAAAAACTTAAAAGTACCAGAGGAAGAAGTGGAGGGAAAATATGTATGTCATCTGAAACTCTCTGCACCTTGGAAAGGAAGATCCAGACACACTTCCCTCTGTTTGGAATCAAAGTGACACAGTTGAGGAAGCTGTGGAGATCTGGAAATAGCACAGCTGCCTTCACGTCCTGCAGGTACACTCTAGTGTTTGTTTCACTGGGAGATGACAGGCATGTCAGGCCACATAGTGGAACTGATTTGGGCTGTCTTGGTCCCACTTCATATAGTCACTATCTATAAGCAATTTATTTCTGTTCTTTGAATCTCCGGGCTTTACTCAGTGTGCAGTTCAGAAATCAGAAGATTATGATCCAATGTCTTTCTCTTTTTTAAATACTTTTATTGATGATTTGTGTATTTCAAACATTCTTTCAGTCCAATTTATACACATTCCCCTCTCCCTGCCCCCCATCCCACCCCAGTTCATGCCTTCTGCCACACATGTCTTGTATCTTTCTCTCAGTCTTTCCAAAGTTTTTCACTCCAGAGGCTTGTTGTTTGGGGCCGAATTTAACTGTATCAGTCAGTTCTTTGACCCAGCCTTTATGTTTTTGTTGTTCCCTCCCCTTTGTATTGCTCCAACCTACGCCTATATAACCATCAAATATGTATCAAAATTATGATCTCTGAGAATATACTGTATATTAATTACAGAATATGTTTAAGCATTCACATTTTCCCCTTTAATTTTATATTACTCTAAGATATGAATATGTATCTTCCACCCATATACAGTAATTACAGAGTCTGAAAATAAGTGGTAGATCAATCCTAGAACCTGTTAAGAGATTCATATTACAACAGCACAGTTGCTTTAAGATAAAATGAAATATAACAATAATGTTGTTCAGCTTGCCTTTCAACAGGGGATTTGGTATTAGCATCCACAAATGAGGGTAACCATTTTTGGAATTCACATTTTTCCCCTTTAATTTTATATTGCTCTTAAGTATGCATACATACCCTCCCCCCACATACCACAATTACAAAGTCTGAAAATAAGTGGTAGGTTAATTCCAGATCCCATTAAGGTATTCACATTATAATGGTACAGTTGCTTTTGGTGTAAATAATATACGAAATAGTATATTTTATTATCAATATTACATAAAGCGTATATATATAATACATATGTCATATATACTTAATATATTATATATATATATATATGTATTGATAACTCAGTTTGCCTTACTATTAATAGGTATTTGGTGCTAGCATCCACAGATGAGAGATACCATTTGTTATTTGTTTTTCTGGGACTGTGTTACTTCACATAGCATAATGTCTAGTTGCATCCATTTACCTACAAATTTCATGATTTCATCTTTCTTTACTGTTGCATAGAACTCCATTGTGTAGATGTACCACATTTTCTCTATCCACTCATTGGTTGATAGGCATTTGGGTTGGTTCCAGCCCTTCACTATTGTGAAGAAAGCTGCAATAAAAATAGATGTGCATGTATCTTTGAGGTAAGATGAGTTTTGTGGGTATATACCCATGAGTGGTATGATTGGGTATGATCCAGACTTTCTCATCTTCATTAATCTTTTAAAATGTTTCTCTTGATTCAGAAATCCCCTACAATGTATTTTGATAATATTCAAATCCTCCCCTCTCTTCACTCCAATCTTCCTAGAACCCCCACTGCAACTGAGTTCATGTATATTAATATTTTTCTCTCTTTAAAATTTTTTTTATTATTTATGTGTATGAGTGTACTGTCTGCATGTAGGTCTGTGCACCCGTGTCATGCAATGCTGCAGATGTCAGAAGATGGATTTGGATTCCCCTGGAACTGGAGTTAAAGATGGTTCTTAGCCGTCATGTGGGTTCTAGGAATTGAAACCAGGTCCTCTGCAAGAGCAGTTGGTGCTCTTAATTGCTGAGCTATCTCTCCAGCCCCTTTTCTGTCTTTTTTTTTTAAAGGCCTATCAAGTCTAATCTGTGTTTCCTTAATGATCTTAGGTATGGATCCATCCTTTGGAATCTGATCAATCTACTGGGTATCATACAAATAAGGAAAACTGACTCCCTCTCCCAACTTCTATCAATTACCCATAGATCCTCAGCTATGGCTGGGGTTTCATGCCCGTATTTTTCATACATGCTGAGCTACTGTTTGTCTTGGGGTTTACACAGCTCTTGTACATGCTGTCATAAGTGCTGTGGGTTCACAATACTAATTTCATATGGTTTCCAAAGAACACAGTTTCCTTGCATCCATCTACCTTTTCATTGTATTTATCTACCATATCTACAATCTTTGTGCATCCTCTTCTCACAAGGATCTCTAATGCTTATGAGAAGAGGTTGCAATAAAGGCATACCATTTAGGACTGAGCATTCTGCAGTCTCTTATTCCTGGTTGTGGGTTCCTATATTAATCTCCATCTGCTGCAAGAAGAGCCATCTCTTGTGACAGTTAAGAGATATATTAACCTATGGATATAAAAAGAAGTCACTCTGACTTCATTTAATACCATGCCTGGAGCCAGGTGTGGAGGCACATGCCTTTAATCCTGTCACTCAGGAGTCAGAGGCAGGAGTATCTCTGTGAGTTCAAGGTCAACCTGGTCTACATAATGAGCTCCAGGCCAGCTGGAAGGGAGATCCTGTCTCAAAAAAGACAAATGAAAAATAATATGTCTGTTTAGCAGAATGATAATAGTAGGATCTCCTGTATGTCCTGTGCCCAGTTTAGTCACAAGTTCTTTGCCCTGATAACAGTGTCATTTATGGACTCTTTCTTGTGAAGTAGGTCTTAAATCCAATTAGAAGGTAGCTGGTTAGTCCTATTCCATTCATGCCATTATTGTACCAGTGGGCATATTTTGCCATGCTAGCTGTTATTGTAGCTTGGAAGATTCATAGCTGGGCAATGTTGATGATTACTTTTCTCTGCCAGGAGCATGTCTAGCATCTCCTAGTAATATGAAAGCCAGCCAGCAAATATAAAGCTTCAAGGTCAATAGCAGCTTAATTTCTCCTGTGATCTCAAACTCCAATGTGAAGTGTCTTCAGCAATAGGATCTCACCATCAAGTTCTACTGAGTATCCAAGTGCAATAGCTATAGCTAGTATTGTGTGAGGGTCGATGGGGTCTCTGTGTTTAACAACTCCAAAAGAGGGAGCTCATTCCTGGTGTTGGATTTTTTTATTTGCTAGCTTATGATATCTATGAGGATCATTAAAATATGTTACAGGGTAACTATATTTAAATTCGTTATTGTGTATGTATGGATTGAGAGAAGCTTTTACATACTAGGTTTCCACATGACTCTTTCAAAATCCTTTATTCTTAGCCATCCCTATTCCAACTCCCTCTTCTTCCCTATCCTACCCACTAAACCCATCCTACCCATTATTCCTTTTTCCCATTTATACCGGTAGATTCTATCTTCCCTCCTATGAACCATTGAAACACACTTATCTAAAGATTTGAAGCTAGTGTCCACTTATGAGAAAAAAAAAAACAAAACATGCGATGATTGTCTTTTGGGGTCTAACTTACCTCAGTTAGGGTGATTGATTTTATTTCTATACATTTATCTGCAGATTTTATAATTTTGTTTTATTAGTATCTGTATTCACAATAGCTAGTAGGTGGAAACAGTCTACATGTCCATCAAACAATGCATGGCTAATGAAAACATGATACATTTACACAGTGGGATTTTACTCAGCTGTTATCTTCATTGCTCTTCCTCTAGTAACACTGAGATGGTACAGTCTATGATGGAACTTTCTCTCTGAGGTGCTAACTTGTTCTTCAATGGTTTCCTTCATTTGGATTTGAGTGATTTTTGAATCTGAATGAATTGTAGTTGAAGTCTTTGAAATGAGAATTTTTTAAAAATTTTTTTTAATTTTTTTATTTTATTTCTGTATGTGTATCAATGTACTGTCTGCATGCAGGTCTGTGCTCTCGTGTCGTGCAATGCCGCAGAGGTCAGAAGAGGGTGTCGGATTCCCCTGGAACTGGAGTTCTCCTGGAATTGGAGCTTCAGACGGTTCTCGGCCGCCATGTGGGTGCTGGGGATCGAACCCAGGTCCTCTGCAAGAGCGGTCGGTGCTCCCAACCGCCAGGCCATCTCTCCAGCCCCAGAAATGAGAATTTTTAAAAGGTGGAATTAGCTGTTAGGACCTAGTAAACCAAATTTAAGAGCAGGATCTAGATTTCTAAAGAATCTTATTTCCAATCTGTCTACACAATGGCTGACGTTGATATCAACTCTTAGGCATGGCTAGATCTGCCAAGGCAGATTCCTGGGTTCCTGCTTTGGAGGGATTGTGCTGTATCCCTGAATCACCAGGTGTACTCTAAAACAGGACACACACAAGGGGCTCATAAAAGTTTGAAAAACAAATTATTCAGAGATCAGGATGCAGGAGAGGAAACTCAAAAGTCAATGTTTCAAACTCTTTGCTCTTCAGCCACTGTAAACAGCAGCACCAAAAAAATGTTTGTTCAAGGGTATATATTTTAAACATGATGAAAAGAGCTCATCACTTTAATTTTGAGTGCACTCAAGGAGTTACTAGCTTATGTCTTGCTTAACACTTTAATCCATTAGTCAAACTGTTCATACTGCAGCTGCAAAATATTTGGAATCTGTTTTACTTACAATTATTTCCTGATTTTTAGTGATAAACAGATAAATAACATGTCAGTTACTTTTCTCCTCGAAGTTCCAAAATACATGATAAAACGAGTTTGAGGATGAAAGTCTTTATTCTGGATAGAGTCATTCATGGAAGAGAAGATACTGACATTCTGCTGCTGATGAGATTGTGTCCAAGATCAGGAAGCAGAGAGAGAGATGAGTTCTGGTGCTCAGCTTGCTTTATTCTTTGTGTGCAGTCTGGGACCTCAGCCCTGGAATTGTACCAATCACATTGAGGGCAGGTGTTCCTTCTTCAGTTAAACCTTTATGGAAATCTTTCACAGACATATCCAGAGATGTATTTTTTCTGGGAATTCTAAATTTCAACTAGTTGACAATCATTAACCATCACAGATGCATTGATGGGTGGATGGACCAATAGGTAGGTAGATTATAGATAAACGATGATAGATAAATGACAGACAGAAAGATATTAAAATTGAGCAAATTTTAAGATCTTCTGAGTATTTTTTAAATCATGACTCATTTGTTCCAGGGATTAATTTCTATACAGAACACAGTTTCTTCATCCTAAAAATGCACACCACTTTTGTTCTGGATCTATAAAACAGCTAAATATCACTAGACTGTCAGTGTTGTGCTATGAAGATGGTGATTTTTGAACACCATTTTCCCCTTAGATATTGAGATTACTTTTTATATTTTATCATGTAACAGCAGTTTCAAAATTGATAGCAAATACTTGATAGCTGCCATTGAAAAACCAGCAGGAATCTCTGTTTGGTGCCAAATTGTAGCCGTTCATTTGTTTGCCATTTGACAAAGGATTTCACCCATTGTGACTGTCCCTTGGCAACTACTACTGATTACCTTTCAATTTCCTAATTCTAAACACGTAGGAAACCTGGGTTACCATAGAAATTACTTTCCACTTATGTATAATTTAACTCTACTAGGTTATTTTTACTAAAAGATCTCAAATTTGATCATTCTTCAACTATAATCATAATATTTCCTGTAAGCAATCCACACTTCTAGCATCCTGTACTCAGTGAAGTTGACATTTATCTGACTAGGTTTTGCAGTGTTGCATTTATAGAGGTCAGCCTGGAGGTGTGTCTCAGGTCTCCATGTGCATTCCAAGCACCTGCAGTTTCGCTCAGGTGTAAATTCTCATTCAGTTGATCTGCAGTGAGGAGTGGCACTCAGTATTTCTAATGAGGGCTCTCTGATTCTGATGTCCTTGTCCTCTTCAAATCACATTTTGACAGGCAAAGAAACACAGATTTTTTTTTATTCCTTAAACATGAAATTATTTAATTAATATGTTTCCCTAACCTTTCCAAATACAAGAATTTTGTACTTTTATTTTCACTTACAAATATGCTTATGATTTTATCCACTTGGGGGGGGGACAATGTAGAATGAATGACAGCATGGAAAACATCACCCAGTCCTATGGCTTTATGGCATTTGCAATTAAAGGACGAGTCAATGATACCTTCTTAAATTGAAAGAACATTTATCATAGGTGTAAATCCTGTTTATGTTCTTCATAGTATGACTTTTACTAACAGTTTCTTCAAAGCAGCTATGCAAAAAGAACTATGGCTTATACTGAAACCATTTATTTCATAATTCAAAACATAGGGAATTCATTTAAATTTATTTTCTGGGAGCTGGAATTTAAATATAGAATACTGTTCTTCCTATAATATTGGCATCTGACTTTACATGTGATATTCTGGGGCTAAAGTGGCATAGTGCTATTTCTACAAAGCTGAAAACATTTTGTTAATAATGTCTCTACTAGAAAAGTACAGTTGGTGGAAGGAAGGCTGGAGAGATAGCTTAGTCCATAAAGTGTTTTCTATGCAAGCATGTGGACCTGAGGTGAATTCCCCAAGACCTAAGTTCAGAAGCTGGGCATGGTGGCAGCACTTGTCATTGAAGAACTTGGAAGGTAGCAGTGGGTGGCTTTCTGGGTTTCACTGGTCAGCCAGTTTAGTATGATTCACAAGGTGTAGGCCAGTGAGAGACCTTGTATAAAAACATAAGGTGGAGGACACTTTACATCTCTTAAGTTTGGTTTCTGGCCTTTAGATATACATGCACACACAGACACACAGGAACATGCACACAAATGTATTTACATACATACATACATACATACATACATACATACATACATAACTACAAATATACAGGTGTTTTAATTATTTGGAGGCAGAATGGCTCTTATCAGAATATATTGGTTTTCAGCCAGGTGTGGTGGTGCACGCCTTTAATCCCAGCATGTGGGAGCTAGAGGTAGGGGGATCTCTGTGAGTTCAAGGCCAGCCTGGTCTACAGAGAGACTTCCAGGACAGCTGGTACTAAAAGGGAGACCCTGCCTCAAAAATACCAAAAAAGGAAAAAACCAAATATATTAGTTTTCTTGTCTCATAATTATGGCACGATACCTGACAGAAACAACTAAAGGGAGGAGAGCTTGCTTAGGTTCACATTTTCAGAGGGCACCATCTGTCATGGCAGAGAAGATAGGGTAATGGGAGAAACTTGCACAAATAGAAGAAAAGCTGGGCTATTTCCCTCAAAGACCCACACCTAGTAACCTACCTCAACCAGTCATGCCTCATGAGATGAACTGATAACCCCCTACCCCACCCTGAACAGCTCTACCAGCTGAGGAACAAGTTCTCAAACACACAAACCTATAGAGGGCATTTCACATTCAAACTATCACACTAAGGAAATAGAATTTGAATCAAATCCATCTTCTGAGTCTAGCTGAAGAAGCCCGTGTGGAGACACTGAAATTGAGAATTAAGTTTGGTTGGTCAGTCAATCACCAGTTCCATGACTGAGTCTATTGCATCTAACTATGTAGTTTGAATTCTTAATTTTTTATAAAAATAATAATAATTATTATTATTTTAATTTTATTTATTTATTTCTGTATGTGTATGAATGTACTGTCTGCATGTAGGTTTGTGCACCCATGTAGTGCAATGTCATGGAGGTCGGAAGAGGCCGTCAGATTCCCCTGGAACTGGAGTTCTCCTGGAATTGGAGTTACAGACATTTCTCAGCCACCATGTGGGTGCTGGGGATCGAACCCAGGTCCTCTGCAAGAGCAGTCTCAACAGCTAGGCCATATCTTCAGCCCTGAATTCTTAATTTTTTAACCAAGTATTCAGTGATCGAAGTGGAAAATGTAAAGAAAACAATTAGCCTTTGCTAATCTTTGTTCAATAGCTTAACTCCAATATTATCTTCCATGTGAATTAATGTTCTTGTGCAGTAGACACTCTAAAGCCAGTAAGGTCACATTTTCATGGACTTCAAGGCATATATCATGAATCGTTCCTTCAGGAATCTTGAAGCTAAAGGCAAACAAGCCATATCAAACTTTCACTTTATATATTAATTTTGCTTTAGATTTTTATCTTTGAGATAACTTTATCACACCTCAGTCCACTAAAACAATCCTCTAAGATTCCAATAACAGAAGGAAGAGAGAAAAGTAGAAAGTCTACTGAGCCATGTTTAAATAATATAGTTATTTTTTTTTTTTTGGTCTTTTTGAGACAGGGTCTCCCTGTAGCCCCAGCTATCCTGGAACTCACTCTGTAGACCAGGCTGGCCTTGAACTCACAAAGATCCGCCTGCCTCTGCCTCCCAAGTGCTAGGATTAAAGGCATGCGCCACCACGCCCGGCTAATATAGTTAATTTTAAAAGCTTAATGTGTTTCCATGCATGGTGGCACATAACGAGTATCAGTACTTGGAAGGCAGAGGCAGGTAGAGTTTAGTGAGGTCGAGACCAACCTGGTCTATATAGCAAGTATCAGACAACCTGGGGATACAGGGAGACCCTGTCTCAAGAAAAAAAAAAGGTTTCATGAGTTGCTGAAAGTTTGGATTTTCATTTAACTAATCAACTTTGTTTCCATAGCTTATGTCTATGTCCATGACATCTGTGTCCAGAAAAGTCTGTTCCTAGAGAACCAGCCGTAGTGAGTGGTTAGGGACTTTGCTGATGCCCTTCCTTCTTAGGAAGTGACCTTTGGAGAACTACAATGCTTAACTAGTACTGGAAATTTAAAGGAGTAGATCATTATCCTTGTAAAACTGAAACTCTTTATAATTTACTGATATCTTTTTCTCTTGGCCACTTACGAGCACATCCGTGTTTTATGCTCATGTTTTGTTATAAATGCAGCTCACACTGAATCTAGTGTATAACGTTCTTTTTAAAAATATTTTTATTTATTTTTTTATGTGTATGAGTGTACTGTCTGCATGTAGGTTGGTGCACCCATGTTGAGCAATGCCACGGAAGTCAGAAGAGGACGTCTGATTCCCCTGGAACTGGAGTTAAAGACAGTTCTTAGCCACTATGTGGGTGCTGGGAATCAAACCCAAGTCCTCTGCAAGAGCAGTCAGTGCCTTTAACCACTGAGCCATCTCTACACCCCCCATAATGTCCTTTTTAAAAATACATTAATGGGGCCTGGAGAGATGGCCTAGCGGTTAAGAGCGCCGACTGCTCTTACAGAGGACCGGGGTTAGATCCCCAGCACCCACATGGTGGCCGAGAACCATCTGAAACTCCAATTCCAGGAGAACTCCAGTTCCAGGGGAATCTGACACCCTCTTCTGACCTCTGCGGCATTGCACGACACGGGTGCACAAACTTGCATGCAGACAGTACATTCATACACATACAGAAATAAATAAAATTTAAAAAAATTTTTAAATAAATAAAAATAAAAATACATTAATGAATATGATTGTTTCTCTGTAGCTTTTGAAAATGACTATTAGGAACTAAGTTTTCACTACAGGCTTGTCAGCAATAGTCACAATGTTAAATGTTTGGCCTTTATGTACAATAGATATCGAGTATATAATACCTTGAAATGTGAAGCATTTTGAAAAAAAATGAGATATTTTCCCAAGTTATCATAAACCTTACCTGAATATTTTAAAGGCTTACAAAGGGAACACCTGATTAAGAAACAAACATCAGAATTTGAGGCCACATCTATATTTGACTGCCTATCTGACTAGTTCTTGTCTTTATGAATAATTCCTCTCACTTGTGAGGATAATTATTTTGCTTTCCTTCACAATTTTGGCATCTTACATATGTACTCTTGACACTATATTTCAAGAGCGTACTTGCTCTTGAAATTTATCTAAATGGAATTATACCATATGGATTTTTGGATCATGTATCTTTCTCTAACTATTGCGTTTATGAAATTCATCTCTGGCAATACTCATAACACTGTTCATTCATTTCTGATGTTGTATATGTAACTGAATTATGATCTTTCCAACTTTACATATTTAATATACTCTACTAAAATCTATGCCACTATGAATTTTCCCAAACATGTCTTCTGGTGTTCTTCTGATTTAATAAAGCCTGATAACAGAATTGGTAGGTCAAAG
Organism: Rhizomys pruinosus; assembly: GCA_009823505.1. Lineage (NCBI taxonomy): Eukaryota > Metazoa > Chordata > Mammalia > Rodentia > Spalacidae > Rhizomys > Rhizomys pruinosus. Next base: position 357,890 of record VZQC01003337.1, read on the forward strand.
AGCTTGTACATTTCACATCCAGATATGTTCAGACAATTTTTTGAGTGAGTTTTCCAACTTATGGTCCATTTAGTAATATATAAAGATTTGTGTTGATTTATATCCTCTGCAACATTTATAATCTATAGACTTTAAATGTTGGCTAATCTGGTAGGTATGGTATAGCAGCTCATTCTACATTTCCTTTCCATTTTCTATTTATTTCTTATCTGAATCTCTTTTCAACTGTTTATTATTAATATAATCTTTCATTTTCTTTGATTTCTATTACTTATTTTTCTATTGTGATAAAATACCATGACAGAAAGCAAGGTAGAGGAGAAAAAATTTATTTGGCTCACAGTTCCAGAGGAATATCTTCCATAACTTCCTAGATGGCATGGCAGCAGTAGCAGGAACCCAGATGAACACATTTCATCTGCACACAGGAAGCAGCTGAACGACAACAGGAAGTAGAGCCATGCTACAAACTCTCAAAGCCCATCCCCAGTGACATACTTCCTCCAGCCAGGCTACACATCCTGAAGGCTCCATGACTTTCCCAAACAGCACCACAAACTGCAGACTAAGTACTCAAATGCGTGAGCTCTGGGGGATGTTTCTCACTCAAGTCACCACACTGCCCACAACAAAGTTTTCCCTAATTTTCTATTGAGATCTCTGACATTTTCCTCTGATTGTTAAGTCTTTTCAGATTTTATGGGGGGGGGGTTATTGTTCTCAGAGTTTGTGGCTTCTTTGAAGGTGTCTTGATGAGTAGATGAGTAAACTACTGCGTTTAATTCCATTTCATTTTATTTTGAGGCAGGGTAGCTCAGACCGGCTTAGAAATCAGTTGTGCAGACTGGCTTTCTCTCTTCTACCAGTCATCCTACTTCATCTTCCCAAGTTCTCAGATTAGTTTTGACATCTATTCAGAATTGTTTTTGGTGTGGTAAAAATTTTAAATATAACTGTCTTCTTCTCAAAGCACTGATATTATTTACTTCAAAGACCACTGCATCATTTCTATCTCAAGTTGAAATCTATCAAATGTGTGTATGTTGTGTGTGTGTGTGTGTGTGTGTGTGTGTGTGTAAATCTATTTCTAGGTTAATTCAGTTTTAATAGTCTACTTTTCTGAATGCCTTTTAATTGGAGAAGAATATGTAGCACATAAAAAAGAAAAAATATACATATACTTTAGAATGAAGTTTATGATTGTGATTTAAATGTTGTAATTACTTTTTGAATATCAGAAACATCAGATCATGGATGAATTAGGCCAGATTTTAAGATAGCTAAAGGGGACCAGTTAAGTAGCTTGTAAAGTCCAAGGCAAAATGCAAATGTGGAATCTCCTATTTTAAAAATGTTAAGAATTTAAACATTGGGGCTTGAGAGATAGCTCAGCAGTTAAGAGCTGCTCTTGCAGAAGACCAAGGTGATATTCCCAGGATCCACATGGTGGCTAACAACTGTCCATAACTCCAGGTCTATGGGTACTCAACACCCTCTTCTGACTTCTGCAGGCATTGAATGTCATAGGTATATTTACATACATACAGGCAATACATTCACACCCATAAAAAAATTAATAAATAAAATATGGTAAATAAAAAAGAATTTGAACATGGCAGGAACAAAGCATTAAATAAGGATTGGGGTAACAAAGCATTAAATAAGGATTGGGGTAACCTGCAGGATTGATGTTATGGGTGTGTTTCTCTGAAGAGTAACACACCCATAACATCAATCCTGCAGGTAACATATGAGAACATAGTTCCTTTTTTATGTGAAAATTAGAAAATGAGACAAGATGAAGAATCAGCCCTGTTTCTTAACAGAAAGTAGTTTTCAATTCAGAATGGAAATTACGTAAAGGAAATTAAAGACCTAGCATGCACTCAGGTAGAATTTTTAACTTTCAATTATATTCAATGCTAGCAAATATAGTGGCAAGGATTCCTGATAACTAACAAGGGGAGATATTCATCTTTAATTGGTCTACTTTTATTTTCCATTTTTTAATTACAAATTTGCATCTCTGACCTTTATGCATTCTCCTACTTTGGCTGGATTACAGGCCATGCTCTGTGTAGCAGTTCTTCAAGATCTGGTACTGTAACGCAGCCACCTGAATATACTCTACACTGCTTCCTGCTGAGCCTCCTTTATGGTGTTATAAATGAATGTTGAAAAGAGTTTATAGTACTGAGTACTAGTCTCTGAGTTTGAAGCACTTATGTGAAAGACTATTTGAATAAATGCCTGTGGATATTTCTTCTAATAGCCTCTTATTAGATATATTTTGTATTTGCCAAAAGAAATAAACAATTTTACATTACTAAAGTTTGGCTCAATTGGGCACAGAATACATTAAATAATGCCTCTATTATTCAGCATCATCAGGGACTACAGTATTGCATGTAATTTAATTTCAAAGAATATCAAAAATCGTAATTTAATATTCAAGATTTCAGGGAGTTTTTGTATTCTCTTTTTCTCTGTTAAGAAAACGTAGGTCATTTTTATGAATCACTCACTACTTCACTAAATAGAGTATTTCAAACATGATCTGCCATTTCCTTGATTATTTATAATCAGTATTCTGGACATTAATTATTAAGCCATGCTGTAATCAAGACTACTGTATTATCAACAGCTTTGCTCACTGTGGTGCATTTAAATCTCCTTTCATCACTTCTTTCACCTCTCAACTGCTGTTAGATTTTCAGCTACCCCTGTGAGTGTATCCCTGTGTCTCAATAATGTAGTGCACTATTAACTACTTTTGTTAGTTTGCTGTGGGCCAAGAGTTACTTTTTAATTTGTTAATTTTTATGCATCTAATAAGACCCAGAATCTTCAAAGTAAACACAAACAATCTTGAGAAAAATGTCAGTGATATAGTGATCGGTTTGGTTGCCTCTTGGATTACTAACTGAGCTTCCATACTTAAGTTTAGATTCTATTCCTGAGTATGTGACTAAGAAAGAACCCCACTGAGGTGAATGGCATCGTAATGACTAATAAAGTCTCTGCATTTGACCTACTCTGGGTATGCACATCTCTTTTTCTTCTGCAAGAGGAATATATAGTATTATAATAGTATATTATCCTCTTGCTGAGTTATTGTAATTCCAATGCCCAAATGGGCATCCAGTAATTCAGATTAATTTGTTCATTTGTATGTATAATTATAAGAACATTGTTTTATATCTACTGTGTCCCTAGAAATAAGTTGATTTAATTATACAAATAAATGCAAAAAGAAGAAAATTTATCTACCGGTATCTTATAGATCATAAAACTGAGGCTCAGAGATGTTATAGAAAAGAACATATGTTTATAGATCCAAGAAAATCTAATATGCATGAGCATTTTAATGGTAATATGTTGTGCCAATAGGAGATGCTCAGCAAACACTTCTTTAATAAAGAAATGTTTTATGCAGTCTGGTTTCAACACACCAGATGTTTTCACAGCATAGAGGGTGAATGGGAATACTGAAGTTCAGTAAAGTAAGCCTTGAGATTATCTTTAGTTTTCATTTTAGACTTATGCATTTTCTATTACAGAGATAGGATCAAGAATTGATTTAGTAAACAGAAATAGCTTAAAAGAAATTCAAAATCAGTGTCTGAAAATAATCCACAACATCCTATGATAATAAGAAAATGAGATAATCTCAGGTATGCATCTATAATTCTTGTGACTACAATAAAGAAACAATCTGCTTTTATAGGCAGTTGTATAACAGCACGGCATATTAAATTCAGAAATATCCTTTTTCCAATGGTACAGAATGAGAGTGAATGTTTCCCATTAAAATACTGATAGTTACCAAGCTTAATTTATATTGAGATATCACAAAAAAAAAAAGAGATCACAGCTCCTTGTTTATTTTTTGTATTGTGGGCTTTATGAGAAACTTGGTGCCACACTGGTCTGCTCTTCTCTGGGGTCAGCAGGTAAAGATCCTTGGCATAGCTTCTTGCTGGTATTCCTAATGACTACTTTCTTCTGACTTCCATCTCATTCAGTGGTCCTTAATGTACAAGGGATAGAAACATATCAAAGTTATACAAACATAAGAGTGAAAGCTCATAGAGCCATTTAAAAGAAACATAAAGCTCTTTTTTTTTACAGGAACCAGTGAGGATATATCCCAGTGTCCTTTTCAATTTGATTTGCCAGGCAACTGAATACTTACTGCCTCTGTCAGGTCTGGTCCTTTACAAATGTCTTCTGTTCCATTGCTATAGTCATTCTCCACATCCTGTAAAAAGAGAGCCCGGATAAGCACCTAGCAGCCGTGTCCACACGAGGTCTTCACTGTATATCTTCTTTTCAACACTCAATAGTAAACTTATCCTGAGTCCTAAAATGACGTTTAAAGGTGAACATGAAAAGATTCAACATAAGGAATCAAGAAGTAAGTTGATTTTTTCCTTCTGTGAGCTAAAATCTGTTTTGAATCACTGGTCTCAGTAAACAAGACATTTACAGTAATGTGCATTGTAAACTGCTTTACCTAAGGTTATATAATTTGGGAACATGTTATGAACTCTATGATAATGAAAAGGGATGCTCAGAAAACATAATTTTAAGAAAATTAAAGTTACTTGGAAAGAAAAAAAAAAAAAAAAAAAGAAAAGAAACATAAAGCTCATCCCCAGGGGTTGGTATACCCTGCTTTAATTTGCCATTTAGGGAGATCCTGGAGACCCCAAAACAGTACTTATTGTCATCAATTTTGGGTGTCCACCGGAACTTGATGGTAAGATCCTGTTGCTGCAGACATCATATCACACACATTGGTCAGAGGAAATGAAGACATCAAGCTGATGCTGATCTGGAAGTTTCCTCCTGGCTGGTTCACTTTCATAGTATCAGGAAGGACTATGTAGGCTGCCAGAGGAGAGAAGTTATCAACATACTTATCCAGCTTTAAACCTATAATAATGACTGGCTTGGCAAGATGTGAACATGGGTGTGACAGTGTTGTAGAGGTTGAAGGGGTAGGCAATCACTTTGTGATTTGATTTAAGGCCCACTCCACAGGTTGACTCTTGTCTGATACTGTAAATCTGACCAAGAACCCTGGATGGCGAGGTCATAAGTCCTAGGGGAGAAGTTCCTATCGGTGTTCTTCTTTTTTTTTCTTTTTTTTTGTCTTTTCCATACAGGGTCTCCCTGTAATCCCAGCTGGCCTGGAACTCACTCTGTAGACCAGGGTGGCCTTGAACTCACAAAGATCCGTCTGCCTCTGCCTCCCAAGTGCTAGGATTAAAGGAGTGCGCCACCACGCCCGGCTCCTATCAGTGTTTTTCTAAGTGGGCAGAGTATCAATATTCCCTCTAAATATTTATCCTTACCTATGGATTAATGTAGTCCTCACAGCTCATCAGAGAAGTTTCTTTTATTAGAGATGATGTTTATTACAGAGATTCACAACTGGTTAAAGAATGAGGACTAAGGGTCTGTGGGGTGCTCAGCACTGAATGGGACCTCTGGATCATACGTCTACCCCAAAGACTCAGGGAACGTAAATTAAGAGGAGGTAGAAAAGGTAGTACGTGTCAGTGGCTGGGAGGCATAAGAGTGTCTTGTGGGCATAGCAATGCCTTTGCTCTCATAAATGCATGGACACTTTGGTTGTCTGCACAAGATCAAGGCAGTTACAAATTTAGCATGGAAGGTGGAATGAGGCCCTGCCTCCAGCTGAGGAGGCTGAGGGGAGGGGGGAGAATCAATTGACTTCATGCCTGTACCATGCTCCACATGGGCAACCTATGTATAGACAGCATCGTTAACTGGACTCAGTGACTTATCAATATTTTTCAACAAAGACATAAATTTGGGAGGGGCATGTGGAGTGGTGGATATTATCTCAATGCAATAGAGGAATTATATGATTAGAATAAAATATGAATTGAACTGAAGGAGATATATCTGAATATGCAGGTATGAAAGTGAATGCATGTGTGAATTATGTGTATGCATGTGTGTGTATGTGCGCATGTGTGTATATGTATTCATACAGCTCTGGATTTGCTTAACCATAATTATTTAGTTTCAGGATTATCATTTTGTAAACTCTCTATTCTCCCTATTTGTCAGATACACATTCACCATGTTGGCATCTATTGGATCTTGAGTGTAAAAAAAAAAGTTTTGTGGGTCTTCACAGTTAAACTCTTTATCAATATATGCTAACTATAAATGTATGGGAGAAAGGATCTGATTGTCTCAGCTCAAGTCAGATGTCCCATCCATTTAATCTTTTATGAGATAAAGGTGGGTTTTGTGTGAAACATGCAATGGTATATTGAGACCTGGGATACTGTTCATGTGACAGTCATAGTGCCAGAGTGCTGGTGGATTAGGTTAGCATGAAAATTACTATGAGCTGTCATTGTGAGAGCATTCTCCTGTTTCAAGAAATGTATCATTAAAAATATTTCTCACAGACTGTCTGATTCTGATATTTCAACTATTTTCTGAGTCACAAAGTCAGTGATCCAAAGTATCATCTCTGACCCCTAAACATGTTCTGAAATATAAAAAAGAAATCCATAGCCCTATACCAAGTACAATATTTATTCAATTGAAGATTACCTTTCTTGTTAGTGAAAAACCTATATACATAAAAGGATATTCATAAGGAATATGCTAATTATCTATTGCCACATAACAAATTACATAAAGCAGCTGCTTGGAACAGCAAACTGTTATTTCACAGTGATTGTGGGGGAGGAATCAGACCTGCTTCACTGGGCATTTCATGCTCCAGTGTTCCGTAAGTCTGCAGTCAAGGCACCAGCAAGGGCTGTAGTCATAGCAAAATTAATATGGGAGAAGATCGCCTCCCAAAATCACCTGTGGTGGTGTTCTTTATCATGTGGGCCTCACCAGTAGCAGTTCATCACACATTTTGGGCCCTCAACTGTTTGCATTATTAAGACAAGAAGCATTTTGTAGAATAGAGTTAGCAATATAGTATGAAAATTCACTTCTGTTCTTCCTTTTTTATTGTTTATGAAATTTTCACTTTTTTCTAAACTTCAGCAGAGTTTTCCAAGTATTCAAATATATTAAGTCAATTTTCATTAATTTTCATGTGTTTGGGGGATGTTTTCCTACCATGCTTTGTCATTTGATTCCATTGGCCACTGAGACCTTCCCTTCTGCATGCTTGCTCATTAGAATGACATTTCACTCTTTGGGTTTCAAGCATTTTTTAATAGTTTCTCATAATTTTAAAATTATATTTATTTACTTATTTCATAACAGAGTTTTACGTGTAGCTGTGGTTGCCTAGAACTTGCTATGCGGCCCTGAAAACCCAAAACTCTCAGAGATACACCTGCTCTGCCTCTCAAGTGTTGAGATTAAAAACATGAAGCATATCACCATATCCAGCCATTCTTTTAGAGAACATTTTCCAGGATTTTCTAGGAAATAGCGCAAGATCTCCAACTTTCTTACATTTCCATTTACCCAATTAATAATTTGATGGATATAAAATTCTAGCTTGGAATCTGAGAGGCCCTTTGAAGGCAATCCTCCTCTGACCTATAATTTTCGGTATTGCTCTGGAAAAGTTCAAAGCCATTTCATTCCAACTCTTTCCATAACATTTCTGTTTCTGCTTGATTCTTTCAGGATTTCCTTTTATCTCTGATGTTCTGAAAATTATTTGTTTTTAAAGACTGCAGTCCGTAATGTTAAGTTCTCACTGATTTTTTTAACTGAAAAAGTAGGAAATTCTTCCTGTGTCACTTTCCCATTAATTCTGTACTATTGTATTCTCAAGTTTTGTAATTCCGAGGCGCCTGTTGTTAAATAATGAATCTACTCAATCATTCACTTTATTCTGTCTCTATCACTCCCAACTTATAATGGTAAAAGTATAAGTTATCATGGACTATTCCAGTAATTATATTTGCTCTGAGATTTTCTCAATCTTACCCAAATAGTACATTAAATTCTTTATTTCATATCTCACTTTGAATTTTATTTTTATGATATGGGCCTTCCTCAAATATTTGAGAATTCTTCTATCTGGCCATTCACTCTAACTTAAAATTACATCAGTAAAAAATGCATGTGGGTGTGAAACAATATGTATAACAATATGCATAACAATATGTATAGCAGTATGTATAACAATATTTATAACAATATGTATAGATGCCAGCAAGCATCTAGTTCAATGAACGAAGTTATTTCATAAATTTAGGCAATTGATCTTTGATCTACCTGAATTCGACAGAGTGGAAAAAAAGACAAAAATTAGAGACAATCTGGCTAGGGACACTTTGGGTCTTAAAGAAGAGCATATATAAAAGCAGAGTGTATAGGTTTCCACTCAATTCACCATGTTTTCAACATACATTCAGCCTAGAACTCAACTTCAAGTCCTTGAAGGATATAGTCTCTTAACAGTCTAAGATGGACCTTTCCTCTACAGACCTTCTAATATGTACTTTGAGTTCAGTTGTGTACCTGTGGTTCTAAATTCTCCACAAAATTAAAAATTCTCTGGAATTTTTGGAAGTTACCCAAGTCATACATCAAGCTATATTTTCATAATGTTTTATTTTATTTTTTAAATAATAATGATTATGATAGCCACAACTATGAAATCATTTTTTCTGTGATGGGGCCCAAACTAGCTTGGCAGAGATTTGCTTGTAAAAATAAAAATAATTAGTCAGTTTATGTCTTATGAATATAATGAACTGATATTATTATGACATTACTTATTTTAGTAACATAAGAATTATTTCCAATGTAGACAGTTAATAATAAACAAATGAAAGAAGGAAATACAATTAAATAAATGCTAAATAAAAGTCCTCCAAATTACTGAAAAACCCACAAAAATATGAAATTCTTTTATCCTTAAGATGACAGTTTTGAAGCAGATAAAGCATTAATGTTCCTATCCAACAGTTCTGAACAAATGTCCTGCACCCCTGAAACATCCTTTTCACATTGTAGTGGTTTGCTGGATTAAGTCCAAATATCCTCAGTTGAAGCACAGGGAGTAAATGGCTTCATAGAAGGTTTTCTTTTTAATGGGGAAAGCATTTCACGTGTTATCTCCAAATATTTGTGTTGAAATTAAATTGTGTATTGTCCTACTGATTTAGATTTTAAATCAGTTACTAATGCCACAGTAAAACATTCCACAGTGCCATCTTATCTCCTTTGCATTCTTCAGTAAAAATATTTACCAATAACTATGGCCAATGAAGCAGTTTAAATTCTGAGAAAGCTCAGCTTTCATTGCAGAGGAACATTCAGATGATAACATAAAATTCTCCTATTTTTTTTGGTCTTTTCGAGACAGGATCTCCCTTTAGTCCCAGATGTCCTGGAACTCACTCTATAGACCAGGCTGACTTTGAACTATCAAAGATCTGCCTGCCTCTGCCTCCGGAGTGCTAGGATTAAAGGCGTGCAAATCCCATCCAGGATCACATGACGAAACTAGTAGTTTAAGAACTTACTTGACTCCCAGAACTTATTTTTGAGAATGACATTCAAAGACTTTGCATAAAGCATACTGACATATAAATATATTAGCAGTTATTTCCAAAAATGATTCACTGTTAGCAGCAGATGGGGTAATGGAGACACAGAACATGGAACAGCCAGGGAGAAGACCCTAACCTCTTCACTCCCTCCTGCTCCTGTCCTGCTCCGCCCTCTGTGCCTGGGATTCCTGTTCTTCCTGTCAGTTTGATATCAGTCTGTTATTTCAAATGAGTTGCATACACTTCAGTGGCAGTTATTTAGTTTTAACTCTAGCAGAGGATTATAATTTTGTTCCCAACTGATTATTTATGACTTGATTCAGAAAATCATGTCTAGTTTCTAGAAAATGTCAGAAAAGAACCCCTGCAGGGAACATTCCTGTATTATTAACCACATTCTCCATAGCTGAGGTGTCTCTACAGTTGTGGAAACTCTCAGCATTCCATAGATTAAGAAGACAATTACCATCTATAATTAGATTCAAACTCTCTCCACTGTCTTACAGTGTATATCTCCCTTCTCTTCCTTTGCCAAATTTCAATTTCTTATCTGCTGTTTCCTCTTTTCTTGAGTTCTTAGTCCTGTAGGTTAGTAGATTTATACTAGTGTCAGTGAGATCTGGGGATTTGAAAGGAAGGGTCTCCTTCTTTGGTGGTTAACTTGCCTACTCAGGGCTGAAAAGAGAAAAAATAAGTGGCTCAGAATTGACTGACAAAACAAGAAATTCAAGCTTCAGTAAATGGGAGCAAGCAGTCCAAAGATAAAATATCCAACTGGCAAAAAGAGTATGTGTCACACCGTAAGAGAAACAAACAAACAAACAAACAAACAAACAAACAAGAGAGACGACTGAAAAAGATTCACGTTCAGGTTGAGCAAGAGGATACAAGCCTGGAGAGTGAGTGTTGGGACAGACAACAGTACATGGAGATATTAAAAGTGCAAACTGGGAGGAGGAAGCAGGGTGAAATTTATACATGAAGATAATGAAATCCCAATTTTTTATTTTGTAAGAAGAGAAGTATGGTGTGGGGTTTATGATAGAGAGCTAAGATAGGGCACGGGTCTAACATTAAAAGATCCCTTCAAGTTCACAGGGTTAAAAACTCCAGCTTGAGCTGGCCATGGTGGCACAAACCTTAAATCACTGCATTCATGAGGCAGAGGCAGGCAGATATCTGTGAGATTAAGGGTAACCTGGTCTACATAGTAAATTCTAGGCCACCTCAGACTACAGGAAAATTCAAAAGAGATCTCAAAAGAAACAAACCAATAAAACAAAACAAACAAAGCCCATCAAGTTTCAAGTGTCACAAGAACAAGTCTTTTGCTGTTATTGATAGGAAATCAGAAAAACGTGGAGATACCACAGAAGACTTTGGTGACAACGCCCCAACTTTGGGAGGTGTTTCTCTCAATTGTGTTTAGTATATACTCGCCCTCATTGCACAGTTGACCAGAATTATTGATTAAGCTTTTACGAACCTTGAAGGCAATGGAGATTTAATTCACAGTATCTATGTATTTAATAAATGAGTAAGCTACTGTATGAGCTGGGTTTGGTGGTGCATACTTTTAATCTCAGTTCTTAGAAGAAGGACAGACAGATCTCTGAGAAATGAAGGCCAGCCTGGTCTACATACCATGTTCCAGACTGCTAGGGCTATATGGAGACTGTCTTTAAAAAAAAAAAAAAAAGCTACTGAGATTCCCTAGAAATGTCCACTTCTTCCAGTTACTTAAGAAATAGAACATTAATTGATATATTAATTTCTTTTTTTAAATTTTTATTTATTTTCGTATGTGTATGAATGTATTGTCTGCATGTAGGTCTGTGCACCCATGTGGTGCAATGCCGCGGAGGTCAGAAGAGGGTGTCGGATTCCCCTGGAATTGAGTTCCCCTGGAATTGGAGTTACAGACGGTTCTTAGCCGCCATGTGGGTGCTGGGGATCGAACCCTGTTCCTCTGCAAGAGCAGTCAGTGCTCTTAACCACTAGGCTATCTCTCCAGCCCCCATCACACTTTTTTTTTTTTATTGATGCTTTGTGTATTTCATACATCATTTTCCATTCAGTTCAGGCAGATATCCCCTTCCCTTCCCCCCACCCCACCCCTACCCATCCCAGATCATGCATTCTGCCGTAAGTTTTCTGCATCTTTCTCTGCTTTTTTGTTTTGTTTTGTTTTCATTTTTTTAACAATAAGTGATAATTTGTGAGTACAAGCATCCTTCATGTATTAATTTCTACAACACATACCAGAGATGCCTCAGTGTTAAAGAGCATTAGTTGCTCTGGCCTGGAATTAATGTTGGGTTCCTATCACTGATATGGCATACTCTAGTTCCAGCAGATCTACCACCCTCTTCTGGCCTCCTAGGGCATTGCATACATTGGCACTGAAATACAAGTAGGCAATGGAGCTGGAGAGATGACTCAGGAGTTAAGAGGGCTGACTGCCCTTACAGAGGAACTGGGTTCTATTGTTAAAGGCAGCCGCGTGTGGTGGCACGCGCCTTTAATCCTAGTACATGGGAGGCAGAGGCAGGCGGATCTCTGTGAGTTCAAGGCCAGCCTGGTCTACAGAGTGAGTTCCAGGCCAGCTGGGGCTATCAAGAGACCCCAGCTCAAAAATAAATAAATAAATAAATAAATAAATGAATAAATAAATAAATAAATAAATAAACAAATAAACAAATAAACAAATAAATAAATAAATAAATAGGGGCCGGAGAGATGGCTCAGTGGATAAGAGCACTGACTGCTCTTGCAGAGGACCAGGGTTCGATTCCCAGCACGAGCAAGGTGGCTAAGAACCGTCTTTAACTCCAGTTCCAGGGGAATCCGACTCCCTTTTCTGACCTCCGCAGCACTGCATGACATGGGTGCACCAACCTACATGCAGACAGTACACTCATACACATAAAAAATAGCCAGGCGTGGTGGCACATGCCTTTAATCCTAGCACTTGGGAGGCAGAGGCAGGCTGATCTTTGTGAGTTCAAGGCCAGCCTGGTCTACAGAGTGAGTTCCAGGACAGCTGGGGCTACAGGGAGACCCTGTCTCAAAAAGACCAAATAAATAAATAAATAAATAAATAAATAAATAAATAAATATCGGTAAATAAATATAAGCCAGCAAAACAGTCATACAACATAAAATAACAATTTGTTTTAGGGCCAGCAATTGATATCTTAACTAGCTTCCCAAGTCATCCAGATTCAAGTGATAGGTGATACATAATGTTTCAAAAATAATTCAGGCTTTTGTTCCGAGACCCTTTGCCTTAGTTCCTCTAATAGTGCCTTTAATCCCATTTTGTTGTTTCATGGTTCAAATCTATAAGCAAGTGTTTTTGTTTGATAAAAGTATAACAGATAAGTTGTCTAGGTTGGAGCTGCTATAGATAGATGGGTAAGAATCACAGAAATGTACATCTTACAGCTCCTGGAGCTGAGCATCAACGATCAGGTTGGAGTCTACAAAGAGCTGCTCTTCTGGTATGTGGTGTGATCTCTTCAGCTGTGAGAAGAGATGGTGGGAGAGCTCTGTGGAGTCCTTACATGAGGACTTAACTGCCTCACAAAGTCCACACTTCCTAATAACTTCGCATTGAGGGCTAAAATTCCAACACATGAATTTTAATGGGACATAAACATTCAGCCCACAGCCTGCAATTTTACAGTTTGAGAATGACAGAAAATGAGGGTTACTTTTTTGTTGTTGCTGTTCTGAGTAGAGATTTCAATAATCAATATTTACCTAGTTATGAAGGATCTACAGGTTGATTAACTTTATTTTATGAACAGGTTCTTATTTAATGTTACCAACTCAATGACTCTTGTAGGAAGTGCAATTGACCCTCAGCACTCCTTGAGGGACAGACCTGAATTGCATTGAGAAGGAGATGTGGAAAATCAGTTCAGATCACTGCATTATCATTCCATGGCTCTCTTCTGGTTCAATTTTTTAATAAATAAAGATGTGGCTGCTGCTGTGTTAGAATTGGTGCTATTTCATCAAAATATATCCTTAATTGACTGTATTTCTTCTGATAACTGCCAGAATTCCTGGTCAAATCCAGCAGTTGGCCCCTGTCTGCCAGCCAGGTCAGAGTGGTATTCCACTCTCAAACAGAATTACAGTCTTTAATGAAAATACTTCCATAAGTGTTATAATATTTTATTAAGTCAAATAAAAATGATAATGCTAGTAATGTTATTCTCACCAAAGCAAAAAAATGATCCTTTTTTAAAAACTCACTCTAGAAAATCTTACACTCAGCACAAATTTCTTTTGCTTGAGTCTTTTGCTCACTTAGTATTTTAATCGTTCCCGGCTCTGTGTCCCACCTTCACAGTGAATACACATTATACAGCTCAGGCATACTGATTTTCACTTCATGAATCCATAAACCCTATAATTCTTACCCCAAACATAGCAGTTTAACCTGCCGTTAGAGGAATGATTTAATAACAGAGACTTGTAATGAGAGCTCTTATCACTAAAATGTCACTGTATTTACAAAATATACTACAGGGCACTTACTAATATACTACGAAGTGCTGCCATAAATCATATGGCCTAGGCCACACTTTTAAAAGTACATGACTAAAATAAGAATAGTACAATATTCTCAACCTGAGTCACTTAATCTTTCAGATCTGAAGTATTTTGAATGTTCATAATTACTACTACATCAGATCTTTTTCGTTTTTGGCACTTTCTTCTTAGTAGTTTTTACCAAGTTAACTTGGAAATAGTGCATTTTCAAATTACAATTATTAATTAATTATATAAAATAATGAATATATAAAAACATAAAAGTAGGCAGCAAATATGCATTCAATAATTATACTAATAAAAATAACACTTTCATTGATCTATCTTGTGTGTGTAATATAGGCAGGGTGCAGAGATTTCTAAATGTTCTCAACAAGTACAAATTCCTGTAGTGGAGGTGGTCTTGTTTGTCAATATTACTGGAGTGAGATATGTCACGGGCTTGTGAAACACACTTGTGTTTGTCCCTCTGGATGATTCTGGTGAGGATTCACACTGGCACAGTGATTAGAATAGAAAGACCTACTCTCGGTGTGGGCAGAACCTCCAATAGTGGTTCATGTGAAAATATTCAAAGATTTACGTACTTAAAGGAAACTTATAAGGTATTATGACATCTTATTTTTAGGACAGGAGACTAAGCCATAGAAGAATTGCCCATCCCAAAGAAAGCCAGCCCATTGCTGACAATTCACTGATTCTATAGTTCAAGTGCATTTCACTGTGTTCCACAGACTCTCGATCATACCTGGGAAAAGGCAGTGAGTTTTTCTTCCCCACTTTAAATGAGAAGAAGATTAAATCGTCATTGAGTCACTAGCAAGAAGACATCCTTCCAGTTTATTTTGTAGGTAGAATCAGGAAGCTCTGGGATACAAGGTCTTTGAACAGCTAGAAAGAGTGTTACTAAAATGCATCAGAATTCTGACTGTTGAATTATGTCTCACAAGTCACATTTAAAGTTAACTTTCAAAATCACTGTGACTGGAGGAAGAAGGTCACCAAGGATAAAATGAGATCAAAAGGATGGGGCCCTGAATGACTTGTAGCACACTCATCTGGAGGGAAACACCTATCCGTAGCATGGAGGGCACCTTCTAAAAGGTGACAGGGGCTGATAAAGATTATGAGGAATTAAATGAAGTTAGGCTGAATGTATTTTGTATTGTGACATGGCCATGAGCTTGTGGGGGTCAGAGCGGAATACTGTGTCTGTGTGTAATGTTCTCCATGAACCCATAGGTTTGAATGCTTGGTCCCCAGTTGCTAGCAATGTCTTGAGCTTCAGTGGAAGCTTTAGGGGTGGGGCTTAGCTAGAGGACCTGGGTTGTTAGAAAGCAGGTCTCAGCAGTTATAGTCTGACCCCTGTTCTGGTTCTCTCTCTGTGTATATCTTGTCTTTCACTTTCTCTCTCTCCCTCTGTCTCTATCTCTCTTCCCTGCTCCATGGAGATATGAAGCAGCTGCCTCAGTCTCCTTCTGTTCCCACAGCCATTCTTTCCCAGTCAGGATGGAGTATATCCTCACAAACTATAAACCAGTAAACAGCCCTTCCTTTCGTTGTTTATGTCAGGTATTCTGTCACAGCAATGAGAAAAAAAATCACTAATAAATTTATGAAGGTTTATAGATAATACTTTGTGGCAGCCATCCTCTTACTGAAATAGAATTTTATTTAGACCCTGTGTAATTTATTGATAAATTCAAATTCAGAAGTTTGTAGATTTCTGAGTGAATAGAACAATTAATATGTTCAACATTGAAGGAAAGAGCCTGATTTCCATTTTAAACAATTTTCTCTCCTAATTCTCCAGAATGGTTTCCCAGTGAATCAGTGGTTCACTAAAGGGAGATTTACAGAGTCATACTCAGAATAACTTTCTATCCCCTATACTTTTTAATTATAAGGTAATTCAAATATATAAAAAGTCCTAAGCTCAATATACTACTTGTATTAGTTGGATTCCTCATAGTAACAAAAGAGCTAACAAAAGCATCTTAAGGAAGGAAGGGCTTAGTTTAGATCACAGGTGGGGAAGGTATGACAGTGGGAGCATGCAGTAGCTGGTCACATTGTATCCACAGTCAGGAAGCAGAGGAATGCTGGCACTCAGCTGGCTTCCTCTTTTCTCTTCTTACACAGGATGGTACCACTCACATTTACTATTTTCCTTCCCTCTTCTGTTAAACCCTCTGGGAACATCCTCATTGAGACACACAGAGGTATGTTTCCATGGTGATTCTAAATCCAGTCAACAAACAGTGAAGACTAACTATCACAACACAAATACATCTCTTGATTAAAAAAATGGTGAACTTTGGGCTGTAGAGATGGCCTAGCGGTTGAGAGCACCGACCGCTCTTGCAGAGGACCCGGGTTCGATCCCCAGCACCCACATGGCGGCCAAGAACCGTCTGAGACTCCAGTTCCAGGAGAACTCCAGCTCCAGGGGAATCCGAGACCCACTTCTGACCTCCGCGGCATTGCACGACACGGGTGCACAGACTTGCATGCAGACAGTACATTTGTACACGTACAGAAATAAATAAAAATTAAAAAAAAATTAAAAAAAATGGTGAACTTTAAGGTAATTAAAATAATAACTTAAAGAGATTTATTAAGGTATACTTTATTTATTTTTTTATTTTATTTATTTATTTATTTTTTGTCTTTTTGAGACAGGGTCTCCCTGTAGCTCTGGCTGTCCTGGACCTCACTCTGTAGACCAGGCTGGCCTCGGACTCAGAGATTCGCGTGCCTCTGCCTCCCAAGTGCTAAGATTAAAGGCGTGCGCCACCACGCCCGGCATTTATTTATTTCTGTATGGGTATCAATGTACTGCCTGCATGCAAGTTTGCGCACCCGTGTCGTGCAATGCCGCAGAGGTCAGAAGAGGGTGTCGGGTTCCCCTGGAGCTGGAGTTCTCCTGGAATTGGAGTTTCAGACGGTTCTCGGCCGCCATGTGGGTGCTGGGGATCGAACCCGGGTCCTCTGTAAGAGCGGTCGGCGCTCTTAACCGCTAGGCCATCTCTCCAGCCCCTAAGGTATACTTTATAATTATACTAATTCACTTTAAGTATAAACTTTGACAACAATATACTAGTGTGTAAATATCGCCATAGTCTTTATAGCAGATATTTTTGTCACTTCCACAACTGTTCTCCTCTTCCGTTTCAATCGATTCCTTTCTCACTCCCCAGATCTTAGCAACCACTGATCTGTGTTAAGTGAAAATGTATCTCATAAGCTAGAAGAAAATTACAAATACATATCCATTTTATACTTAAAACTTTCAAGGAACTCTTTTAATAGAGTGAGAAAAATAACTCATGAATACCATTGGCAAAAAATACAATGAATAAATTAGAAATACAAAATAATAGAAATCTTTAAAAAACATTATGAAAATTCTGATATTTGAAAAACTGTAAAGATATTGTAGGATATATCATAAACACTAAAAAGATCATTATGAAAAATAGAAAATTTTTAAAAAGCTTCTATTAATGGAAAATAACCAAAACACCTCAAAGAGTTTTATAAGTAGCATATTTGACACAGGTGAATGTGAAATGAAAAACAAATCTGAAAAATTAACTAGCAATTACTGCATAAAAATATTTGATATGTCAAAAGGCCTTCAGCAAAAAAAAAAAAAAAAAAAAAAAAATAAGAGTTACCAAACTTGAAGTTATAGAAATAAAGCAGAGAGAAATGTAACAAAGGAAGTAATCTAATCTATGATCTGTTAGCAAGGAATTTTCTAGGACTGACAAACTTGAATCATCATATTGAGTAAGACTTCTTAATTCTGAGAAAGATAAAGTAAAACAAATTGCTATCTAGATTCAATAAAGTTTCAGTTGCCAAAAGCAACAACAAAAAGACAAAAAAAAAAATATTTGGAGGTCCCTGATCCCAATCTAAAAGCAGACATTATCAAGCATGACTAGGGCAAAATTTGAAAGAAAATCGGTGGCTTAAACTCATGTATGATCATATGCACAAAAATTATAACACATCAGCAAAAATATACTAATATACTTACCATGTGAATTAAATCTTTAATCCTTCTCTATTAGTGTAATTCATATTAGACATATTAGTTAGATAACAAGAAAAATGAGGAATTAATGTAGAAATATATGAAAAATGTAATCCAGATTCATGGCGTAAATTGTTGATATTCTATAAAAGGAACTATGAACTCTAGTTTTCCAAAGAGTGTCTACCAACAAATACGCAATAGTGAGAGATCAGAGCATTCTTCAAAGTCAGAGCTAAAATGAGGGACCTGCACTCATTCCTGCTAGTCAACATGTTATTGGACAGCAAGGACAATGCAATATGACCAGAAGGAAAGAGGGAAAAAGAAGGAAGAGGAGCGAGAATAATGAAGACAGAAGAATTGCATGGGTACTGGGACATAGAGCTGACCTAACACAGGATATGGAAGAGGGGCAAAGGTAGGAATAAGGTTTACATGTGTTTCAGACGACATGATTGCCTCCAAATAAAATGAAAGAAAACATTTGAATTATTAATAATCATGGTTATAAAGTTTGTTATGCCTGGCCTTAATATAGAGAATGTTTCATTCAGCATGCCCATGGACCAAGAGCCAAGGTAAAAAACAAAACAAAACAAAACAAAACACCCTTATGTCCCAGAGTACCAAAACAAAATGTAGGGCACTTTGGAACTAATCTACAATTCACTTGCAAATTTTTATGGAAAAATGCTCAAACTTGAGAAATAAATACAGCACATATATGTATATAACCAACAACATATGTATATGCACACAGACAAACAGCATTCTTGAAAAAATAGGAAGACTCTATACTAAAGAGAATTAAAATGCACTTTTATTAAATGCGCTTTACTTCAACATGATTTTTAATTTTTTTTTTCTGTATGTATATCAATGTACTGTCTGCATGCAGGTCTGTGCACCCGTGTCGTGCAACGCCGCGGAGGTCAGAAGAGGGTCCTGGACTCCCCTGGAGCTGGAGTTCTCCTGGAATTGGAGTTTCAGACGGTTCTCAGCCGCCATGTGGGTGCTGGGGATCGAACCCGGGTCCTCTGTAAGAGCGGTCGGCACTCTTAACCGCTAGGCCATCTCTCCAGCCCTTCAACATGATTTTTATTTCCAGAGAATTGAACCATCTTATTCCAAAATCCACATGGTAAAACAACCTAAAAGTATATAAAATACTTAAAAATTATGAAAACCAATTTCAAAAAAGAATGAAATATAAAAGGCCTCTGAATAGGAAAATCAATATGGCTAGAATGATTCATACTCTGACATTAGTGAGGTCAAATATAAAAGTGGAATGAAATATTACAGAGCATAAAAATTGATTGATGCAAACAAAGATGCAGAATGTGGCCTTATAACCCAATTGAAATGAAAAATGTCTAAGTAATTATCCACACAGAAGATAATAACATTATAACATTATATGCAAGCAAAAATAAATTCCAGAAGAATAAAATTTGCAAGAGAATTTTTCTAATTTAGAAAAGGTGGGGGAATAGCTATGATATGGATCCAGAAAATAATTCCTTAATCAGGCAAAAATCATGAAGACATAAATGTGTACAAGTCAGATGTCATTGAGAATACTGTAACACACAAGGAGCCATAATGGTTTTAAAAGTACAAGTCATGTAGATCTTAGTGACAGCTATGATTGACACAGCATTGATCTCAGAACATATCAAAATTCTCAACATCAACTAGAGAAGGATACAAACTGTGTAGCAGTATGACAAATGGAGAGAAAGGAGGATTCTCTGGGGAATAAACTCAAGTGCGTACCTTAAGGGTAGAAAGATGCTGTATTTCTACAAATCAGGTAATTAGAATGAAGATAATCATGAAGTTTCATTTTACATTCATCCAATTGGCAAAAGAATGAACAAATCTGTTAATATTGATTTTTGGCAAGTGTTAGATTTCAGGATGAAAAGGAAACATGATAAAGGAGAAAGGGAATCTGACTTCAACAGATGAAGCTAGCTTTGTTAGCTATGAGGGGCATCCAGCCTTCCCTTGGGAATGGAGATAGTGCGTCAAGGTTGCTATGAGGGGCATCCAACCTTCCCTTGGGAATGGAGATAGTGCGTCAAGGTTGGAGGATATCTGGGACTCATAGGGGGTGCCAGAAAACCACGCAAAGGAGCCATGTCTTGCTGGAATGTCAGAGGTGATGTGTGATTTCTTGGGTGTTGTCGCTCCTTCCTGTCATCAGGAAAAAAAGAGATGGGGGAGTCCTGATAAGGGGGGAGGGGGTTGATAAGGAGCCAGACCTGCAAGAAGGCTTATAAGAAACCAGATGTCCTTTTCTAGGAGCCTTGTTCTCTGAAATAGATGTATCTTCCTCCTGGAGTGGGAGGCAGGGTGGATGGACAGTCAGTTCATTCAGTCATTTGCCAGGCTGATTTTCCTTGAACAAGGATGAAACAGGAATCTTCCTGAGAAGATAGGTAAAATGGAAACCACTGGATGGATCAGGGGTGAAGTAAAAAAAAAAAAAAAAAAAAAAGAAAAAAGATGACAATAATATATTAAAAAAAAAACAGATGACACATTCAAAACAAGGAGTTTGATGAACTCTTCAATAACTATTTACAGAAGCTGAGAAAAAAAACTAAGGGAAACTGAAAGGGGCTACCATAGGATTAGTGAGAACAAGAGGTTGTTACTTCATTTAGCTCTTAAGGATGAAGAGAGGAAGAGAGGAAGATCTGTTTTGACTGGGCATAGCCACCCAGTTGAATTGACGCTCCTTACAGAGGAATCCAGAGAGACAAGCCACACTTTACTAGGTATTGGTCCTACTTCCCCTCAACTTCCCACTGCTTTAAATCTCACAAACTTCATGTGTCTTCTGTGGTCCAAAGAGGAGAATTTTCTGACCCTGTTTCCTAGAAAAGGCAGGCCCTGGCCTTCTGCCAAGCCATTACTTCCATCCCTTTACATAGATTCTTTGCCATGCCATTGAACTTGAAATCTCAGACCTTGGCATTTGGGCCTGGAACAGAAACTGGTATTCTCCAGAGCTCCCCAGTGTCAGTTCACATGCTTATTTTGTAGGCTTGAGTTGAACTGTTTTCTTTTAGCATGTGAATTTTACCATTATTCCTTTCAAGGCTAGATAAATACATAGTATGAGCATAAATCACCATCTGTCAATATGTTACAGATGGGGCAGAGTTCTCTTTATCTTTATCCTGCTGCCATCCTGGGCCCAGATACCGGGAGCACTTCTGTTTTGCAGAAGCTTCCCTGGCTCATTTCACTCCTAACACCTGTCAGATGAACCTAGGGGTCTTCATCACTTCATTGCCAGTGCAGGTCCCAGCTACTAACAGGGACTATAAAAAGTTATTTGTGTCTTTATTTTAGAAGCTTAGAATGAGACTAAACTCCAACAGAGAACAACACAACTTCTCTCTAAACACATCCTATGGCCCATACTAACCTTCTCCATTGGAGTTAGCAAAAAGGACAGCACGTTTTTAAATAAAGTAGCTTTGGCTCAGTCCTAATGCAACCCAGAAATGTGAAAAAAACCAGAATGTTCATAATGTGGTCTGCAAAGTTATCATCTGTATTTTGAACAGTCATAGGATTAAGGGTTGGACAAATTAAAAAGTCTATTTCATGTTTCTAAAATCTGTTTTATAAGAAAATGAACATAGTTATATTACATTGCAAGTACTGACTTATTGCTTTTATCAAGTACAATTCATTTGTCCTAAACTCTGTTTGCCCTAATTTGTATTAGGGACCCTATGGAGCATATATTGGCTCCACTTCAAATGTCATTGTTTATCATTAGAAAAATAGTTATGGGGATAACTTAAGAGTGCACACACACATACACAAACACACGCACACATGCACACACACATGGGGGAGGAGAGAGAGAGAGAGAGAGAGAGAGAGAGAGAGAGCGAGAGAGAGAGAGAGAGAGAGAGAAATTCAGAAGAGTCAAAAGGGACCAGTGGAGCAATTCTAAATTTTCTACAGATTTCCCCTCAAAGGTTATAAATATCTGTGGAAAGCCATGTGAGTTGTACCACGGTAGTTCAGGAGGAATGTTTGCTTCTTCCTCAGCTGATATTTCTGTAAACAATAGGCCCCCATGAGAAAGCCAGTTTCCCAATGTGGTTGATAACTGTTTGCTGTATTTATTAAACTGGTGAGTTTGACAACTTTCTACTTCCCTTGCTGACAAG
This sequence comes from Rhizomys pruinosus, assembly GCA_009823505.1. NCBI lineage: Eukaryota > Metazoa > Chordata > Mammalia > Rodentia > Spalacidae > Rhizomys > Rhizomys pruinosus. Next base: position 380,239 of record VZQC01003337.1, read on the forward strand.
GACTGTTTCTTCCTTCCAAGAGAATAAGACTATTCCAGAGCTTTCTATACAATGAACAATATGATGCACCTATGAGAGAGAACTTTGACCCCATTTCTTTGGTGTGTCTCCAGGTCTGGCCTCTAATACTATACAACTGAGGGGCTATGGTCCTAATGTGACTGATGAAAGAAAGAAAAGAAAGAAAGAAAGAAAGAAAGAAAGAAAGAAAGAAAGAAAGAAAGAAAGAAAGAAAGAGAAAAAGAAAGGAAGGAAGAATCGGGAATTAAAATTGGAGTTTTAGGGTTCCCCTTTAAATATTTTTTCTCTTTCTTAATTTTTTATTGAGTTTTTGTATGATTCATTCAACATTTCTTAATCCAAATTAGACCCATTTCCCCCTATCCATGTCCCCCCACCAGAACCCATGCATTCTGTCATACATGTTAAGTCCTGTCTTGTATTATTTTCAGTCTTTTCTTAACTTTTTTGATGCAGAAGTTTACTGTTTTGGTCAGTTCTTTGAACAAGTCTTTTTATTTGTTCTCTTTAATTTTATATTACTCCAAAATGTACATATGTATATACTCCACACATATGACAGATTTACAAAGTCTGAAAATAAACTATAGATTCATTCTAAAACATACTTAGGGATTCACAGTTTAACAGTAAATTGGCATACAGGAAAAAGAAATATAACTTTACATTTCTAAACTACATAGCAAGTTGATGTATGTTTTAATGTTCTTTTAAAAGAAGAGATTTATTCTTTCTCATAAACCGTAGAACTGAGGAACATAGAGACATAAACTTCCAGCTATATCTATAGCAATATCAATCAATGTGGTATTATCTTACTAACAAATTACCCACCTTGACTTACATATAAGGATTTGGTGCTAGGATCCACATATGAGAGACACCATATATCCTTTGTTTTTCTGAGACAGTGTTACTTCACTTAGCATTTGTCTATACCTAACAGGAGTGGGGATTTTTGGCTTCAGTGTGGTGTCTCTAGTTTCGCATTTCCTCTCGAAGGATATATACTCAACCCAACAGCACACAACAATATCCACTAATACTCATTTTAAGACTAAGACTCTAGTTGAAGCATTTTTACAAACTGTGCTGTTTAATCGGAACAGATTCCTTCTGCAGGAGTGAGAAGGGAACATCAATCCAGCCTGCTACTTTTTATGGCCAATCCCATTATCTGTTCTCCCATAATTTGTGTGAGCTTCTTACTTGCCTTCCGTCCCTCAGCGCTAAATTCCTCATTCATACCTTGGTTGGAACAGACAAATCAACTGGTTTTGACACTCAGGTGCAATTACTGATGATGCATTTGCCTCAATGCAAATGTCAGGATATAGCAGGGAAAGGTTACCTCCCCACACTGCAGGAATAATCACTCTGCAGTGTGTCAAACTTCTATCCACTTTGTGTCTTTTCCTGAGCCAGTGTGTGTGTGTGTGTGTGTGTGTGTGTGTGTGTGTGTGTGTGTGTGTGTTAGGGGGTGTTCCTTGCATCAGCAAACTGATCCCTAATTCGTCCTCTCTTGGGGGCAGTCACACTAATTGACAAATCCAAGTTTTGTTGTGTCCGAAGGTTCACACGTTTATCTATGGACAGCATAGGCAGGTTTGGCTTGTGGGGATCCATCCTTGGAGATTGGGACTTATACCTTCTGACAGGCGAAGAGCTTCAGCCTTATTTAGAGTGGCCCTGATATCCCCAGTTTGAAAGACAAGGGACTCTGCCAGCTGAATTCTTTATGGTTTCTGGAATCTTTACCCCCGCACAGCCTATGAAGAGCTCATCTCTAATTACCCCACTAAGGAAGAAAACAGGTGAAGCAAGAGGTCTTTCCCTTCCGGAGGCTTTGTGAGGGAGCTGTGGATGCAGTCCGGAGGGAGAGACCCTGGAGAAGATGAGAAAGTCGCTGTCGCTCCCCTGGTTGTTGCTATTTTGCTCAGCACCCCCCCCCCCCCGGTTGTGAGGAGAGGAGGGGACACATGCTGGCTTTCTCTCCCGCACAGCTGAGACCTTTAGGAAATCACTGCGGATGCAGAGGTGGCAAGGCTCTATTTTTATCTCCAAATTGATTCAGCTGCAGTCGCCGCTGCGCCTCTGACTTCATTGCTTCCAGGCCCTCCCCCAGCTTTCCTCACTCCAGGCTTCAGACAGATTTGGAGACTTTTCTTTGGCTTCCTGTGCCGCCCCCTACCTGCCGCTCAGTGCTCTCTCTCCTGTCCTTGCGGGGCTGGGCGCGGGCAGGCATGCTCCTGGCGGGCTCTGATAGTGACAAGACTAGATAGTGCTGCAGGCTTTGATATCCCTGAGTTTCAGGCGGTTCTCGGCCTCCATGTGGGTGCTGGTGATCGTACCCGGGTCCTCTGTAAGAGCGGTCGGCGCTCTTAACCGCTAGGCCATCTCTCCCCCACCCCCTTTTTTTTTTAATTGAGAAACTTTAAACTCAATCTTTGAGAAGAATATTATTCACTTGGACCTCAGGTAACTTGTGATTCCCTCCTATTTTCTCCATTCTATGTTAGGCCCTGGGAAGCTAGTTAAGGTCTCTGACTCTCAATGTTCTCATTTATAAATCTCTGAGATGTAATAGTATCGGGAATGTTTAAGGAATTCCAGGAAAGACATGGAAAACATATCATGGAGTTCCAGTACATGTGGTTTAGTGTCCTTAATGGTAGATGGATGTTTTAAACATGTACATGAAAAGGTGAAAGGATGAAGCACACTTGTCAGATAGCAAATGAAGTATCTAGTCATCTTCTCCAAGAATTGTGATCACCTTCCTAGAAAAAAACCAGAAACTTCCCCCACTTCTTCATTGAGAGACTGTAAATTCTCAGGCAGAGTATTGTGTTTCCAGCTGTCAGTAGAGCCATGGATTGGAAGCACAAGCTGAGCCTGGCTTCTGAAAGGGTGATGTGGAAATAGTAAAGTGGAATTCCCAGTGCAGAGGCAAAGCTGGTTTCTGTCTCTGATGTGAACTGTGCTGTAGGCCTTAGCTCTTGTCCCCCTTCTTTTTTAATCTTTCTTTTGTTCTTGACCCCAGTAAAAGAAGCACATTTACTACCCAGCCCAGTCCCACTATGTTATTGGCTTCTTTTTACAATTTCCCAGTGGATTCTGGGTTTAAATGCGGTGCCAGAATTTATAGAGCAGGTCCTTCTTCCAGGAAAGAGGGAATGGATTACAGCATGCAACACTGAGAAGTTGTCACTGTGGTGTGGTGTTTTGAATTCTCTTCATTTCCTTCATTTGGGAAAAAGATTTTATCCTATTACTCATCGCCTTTACCAGTCTTCTAAGTAGCAGCATAAATGAAAAACAAATCTCAAACAAGCCAAATTAAGACTACTGGTTTAAAAGGTTTTTAAAATATCAAGAAAGGGGGCTGGAGAGATAGCCTAGCGGTTAAGAGCGCCGACTGCTCTTGCAGAGGACCCAGGTTCTATCCCCAGCACCCACATGGCGGTTGAGAACTGTCTTTGACTCCAGTTCCAGGGGAATCCGAGACCCTCTTCTGACCTCCGAGGCATTGCACGACACAAGTGCACAGACCTACATGCAGACAGTACATTCATACACATAAAAATAAATAAATAAAATAAAAAAAATTCAAGACAGTTTTTGAAGCAAGAGAAACAAGTCCCACATAAAGATTGAACTAAATCCTTTGAGAGGTGAGATAAGCAGACACCCCCCCAACATACACACACACACACACACACACACACACACACACACTCACACACATTCGAAGAAAGAGAGACAGAGTCAGAGACAGAGACAGAGACAGATACAGAGAGAGCTAGAAAGGAGCATTAATGCTTCCAGCACTTTCTGGCTGTTTTGCCATGCACCTCCCTCCGCTCTCTGAGCTCCCCAGTCTCCAGTATACTAATGAAGGGAGGCCGCCTTGCCTGGGGCAAAAGAAATCTGGCTCTACTAAACTGAAAGTTAGTGCAAGGTAATTCATCACAGGCTGGATCTTTCTGCTGTCCTTCCATTTCCTGCAGAAATACCAGAGAGGTCACATTCCAGAGCTTTTCCCAACAGGGTTCCTGGATGTCCCCAGACCATCCACTGCATGTGCCTGGGAAGATGACTGTATTTTTGATTGGGACAGTTCATTTGTTCATGGAGAGCTTGAAATCTGTGGGAATGACCTGAATGGAAGGAAAAAAAAAATGACATTGACCTGCCTTTTACCTAAGTAGCTGACCCCCACCCATGACATCACCTATCAATATCTCCAGGGGCCTGATTCAAAAATTTCTTTAAAAAAATCAATAAGGTGCTTCTTGAGTAGCTAATCTTCTCAGATGATGTGACAATGAAATGAATCACTAAACTTCCTCTTAATTCCCAAGTACATTTCTCCACTGTACATAGGAAAGGACATTTCAAAGCAACAAATTTGGTAACAGCATCACTTCCTTCCATGCAGAAGAGCCGTATCGTTTCTGAGAGCAGTTGGGACTACAGCTTCAGCACTGGGCTCTCACCCAGCTAGGAATCAGCACAGGGAAACTGTCAGCACAACTCGAGTTCACTGCCATCGCTGCTGGGCTCCTGTCACACACATCTGAGCTTTCTCTGGGATCTCAGCATAAGCCAGAATGTCTGTTTTTCTCAAACAACATTTTTCCAGTTAGAGGGATATAAAAATGTGAAACATGTTGATTTCACAATTATTGTTCTCTCTAAGATTTAAATACATTTCCTAGGTATTGATCACCAAAGACAATTATCTTTTCTGTTTTTAAAAATATTTTATTGTTTAAAAAATGTTTTATTGAATTTCTATGCATTTCGTTTAATACATCTTAATCAAATTTAGACTTCCCCTCCCCCACCTGTGTCACTCTATAACCTCCCTGCCAGAGTTCATGCATTCTGTCACATATTTAGGCCTATCTGATCAAACATTTGTACCCAAATGTCCCTCCTTGCAAGCTCATCAACTAGGGTCTAGTCAACCTACCTAGAGTCCCTTCCTTAAAGAACATTTTCTCTTACTCACCCAGCAGTGATCAGTGTCCAATAGTTCCTCAGCTAGGCTTGGGGCCTGCTGCCCATTTCCCTCCTTTTATGCTGGATTTTTGCCTGAGTGAGTCAGCATGGGGCTTGTTCATGCTGTCACCATTTTAAGTTCATATGAGCAAGATGCCAGTGGTATGAAATCTTCTGTTTCTTTATGTTCATGCACCAACCCCGGCACTTACAATCTCTCTGCCTCCTCTTCTGCAATAATCCTTGAGCCATGTCTGGGTGAGGTTTAATACAGGAGTCCTAACCAGGGACATGCATGTTCCAGTGTCTTATTCTCTAACATAGCCAGTAGTGGCCTTCTGTATGCATTGCACTGTGTTGTATAAGGAAGCTTCACTAGTAAGAGTTGAGGGATGAACGAGTATTTGCTCTACTCCTGTACTGATATGTTCCATCAACCTTAGGCATAGAGGTTCCACTGTAGATGTCACTTAGGGCTGGGCATCTCTCAGACATTTTCTCAGTGTGTGACTAGTTGTGGTACTGTGTAATAGCTTCTATCCATTGCAAAAAGAAACTGTTTTGTTTAGTAGTATTACTCTCTGTAAATACAAAGATCCATATTTAACATATTTAGTAAGAAATCTTGTTTATCTAGAGATATGGCAGAGAAAGTGATTTTCTCTAGGATCCATGGCCTCCACGGTTATGTGTATTTGGTTATATTTACAGTGATACCCGTGACTTTCTGCCCACTAAGAAGGCTTTAAATCCAATTAGATAGCTGCTGATTGCTTGGTAGATAAAAGTACCAGTACTGCACCAATAGAGAGTTTGTTGTGCCAGTCATTGAGGTTATCAGGCTTTAGAGCTGGGTTGGACCATTGAGAGATCTTCTCCATTAGCAGCTTGTATAATATCCTCTAGAACTATGAGAGCTAGTTTTCAGGGAGAAGGATTCCAGCTCTCTTGCTCCAAGTCATGTCTAAAGTATGTCCTGTCTTCAGCAATATGGTCTTACCTTCAGGTTCTGGGAGGTTATCAAGGGCTATGACAATATCCCAAGTTATTTTGGGAATCTCTTAGACTACCTTGACCAACAAATCGAAGGGAGGTTTCTCCTGTGTGGTAGGTACTGTGTTCCTTTACATACCCTTCAGGTATACACAAACACTCACTTTCAGATAGTGTATGTGTATTTTTCAAGTTAATACATTTCCCTCTGGCTTTTTATGCCACCTAAACTTTATTTATCTCTCTTCTGGTTTTCCCTGTCTAACCTCCCTCCCTCCCTCCCTCCCTCCCCAATTTAAGTACCCCTACTTTCCCCATTTCCCCTTGATAATGCCTGTCTCTTGTTATCCCCCATCTCTTGAGTTCCTTCTTCACCTTTACCCACATGGTTCCTTGTCTGTCTTTCCCTCCTCCTTTCCTAGCTGAATACCCTCACTTTCTCCTTTGTCTCCTTGGTAACATGTGTTTCCTACTAACTCCTTCTTTTGTGTATTTTCTTTCTGTTAACCTGCATGCTTCCTTTCCATTTGCCTGGCTCCTGCTGTTACAGCAGGATATATATTTACATAGAAGGGATTGGCGTTAAGAGCCACAAATGTGGGAGAGCATATGTCCCTTGCTTTTCTGAGTTTGTGTTACTTCACTTGGTATAACGGTTCTATCCATTTACCTGAAATTTTCATAATTTTGTCCTTCCTTGCCGCTGAGTGGAATTTCACTGTGTAAATGTACCACATTTTAATAATCCATTTGTCAGCTGAGGGTCATTTAGATTGTTTCTAGTTCTTAGCTATTGTAAAAAAGAGCAGCAATAAACATGGATGTACAGGTATGTCTACTGAAAGATGAGTCCTTAGGAGGGTGCATGTCAAGGAGTGGTATAACTGTATCATGTGGTAGGTTCATTTTTAATTTTTCAAGAGTTTTCCACACTGCTTTCCATAGTGATTACAAAAATTTGCATTCCCACCAGCAGTGAATGAGTGTTCCCCATTCTCCGTATCCTCAGGAGCATTTGGTGTCTTTTCTTCTCTTGACCTTAGCCGGTCTGACTGGGGTAAGATAAAATCTTAAAGTGGTTTTACTCTGAATTTCTTTAATTACTAAAGATACTGAGCTTTTTTAAGGTACTATTAACCATTTTTATTTCTTCACTTGAGTACTCTCTGTTCAGGTCCTTAGCCCATCTTTCTGTTAGGTCATTTATTTTCTTATTTATTTATTTATTTATTTATTTATTTATTTATTTATTGAGATATATTTTTGTACAAGATTATGATACAAATCAAATCTAGACCCGTGTTCCCCTCCCTACCCTCCCACCCCACCAGAGCTCATGCATTCTGCCAAACATGTTTTGCATCTTTTTCTTAGTCTTTCTCAAAATTCTCAATATAGAAGTTGACTGTTTCGAGCAGAAGTTCACCGTTTCAGTCAGTTCTTTGATGCAGTCTTTTCTGTTGTTTGTTTTTTGTTGTTGTTGTTGTTGTTCTTTCCAATATGCATCACTCCCAACTACTTGTACAAAAGCTCAAAGAGCCCTGCACAAGAAATTCTTACTACTAGGTAATTGGCACTAGCAACCACAGATGAGGGATACCGTTCATCCTTTGTTTTTCTGGGCTGTGTTACTTCACTTAACATAATATCTTCTAGTTCCATCCATTTACCTGCAAAGTTCATGATGTCATCTTTCTTTACTGCTGCATAGAACTGCATTGTGTAGATGTACCATATTTTCTCTATCCACTCATCAGTTAAAGGGCACTTGGGTTGGTTCCAGCTCCTTTCTATTGTGAAGAGAGCTGCAATAAACATGGTTGTGCATGTAACTCTGCAGTAAGATAAGCCTTGTGGGTACATATCCAGGAGTGGTATGGCTGGGTCAGGTGGCAAGTTCATTCCAAGTCTTCCAAGGGTTCTCCACAATGCTTTGCATAGTGGCTGTACCACTTTACTTTCCCACCACTTGGTATCATTTGCTTTCTTGATCCTAGCCAGTCTTATTGGAGTAAGATGATATCTTAAAGTGGTTTTGATTTGCATTTCCTTAATTATTAGCAACGTTGAACACTTCTGTTTTTTGTTTTGTTTGTTTGTTTGTTTGTTTTTGTCTTTTCCAGACAGGGTCTCCCTGTAGCTCCAGCTGTCCTGGAACTCACTCTGTAGACCAGGCTGGCCTTGAACTCACAAAGATCCACCTGCCTCTGCCTCCCGAGTGCTAGTATTAAAGGCATGCGCCACCACGCCCGGCTGAACACTTCTTAAGATGTTTCTCAGCCACCTCTAATTCCTTACTTGTGAAGTTTCTGTTCAGCTCTTTGCTCCATCTATTGAGTGGGTCATTTGTTTTCTTTCCCCTTTGTTTTTTGAGTAGTTTATATATTCTGGAAATCAATGCTTTGTCAGATGTTTCTGCTGTGAAGGTTTCCTCTCACTCTGTGGGTTTTCTCTTCACTTCCTTGATTGTTTCTTTTGATGTACAGAAGCTTTTGAGTTTAATGAGGTCCCATTTGTCAATTGTTGATCTTAATTCCTGCACAGCTGATGTCTGATTTAGGAAGTCTTTTCCTATGCCTATGTCTTGTAGTCTACTGCCAACTTTGTCTTCTATTGCCTTCAGAGTTTGGGGTTTCATGCTAAGGTCTTTAATCCATCTGGAGTTGACTTTTGTACAGGGCAAGAGATAGGGATTGAATTTCATTCTTCTACAAGTGGTGATCCATTTTTGACAACACCACTTGCTGAAGATGCTGTCTTTTCTCCATTGTGTCTTCTTGGCCCCCTTGTCAAATATGAGGTGGCTGAAATCATATGTGCTCAAGTTTGGATCTTCAGTTTTGTTCCATTGGTCAACAGGTCTGTTTTTGTGCCAGTACCAAGCTGTTTTTATGACTATAGCTCTGTAGTATAGTTTGAAGTCTGGTATAGAGATTCCCCCCTGTGTAGCTCTTTTCACTCAGGGTTGTTTTGGCTATTCTGGGTCTTTTGTTTCTCCAAATGAAATTAAGGAACTTTTTCTCCAAGCTTGTGAAGGAACTCTTGGGGATTTTAATTGGAATTGCATTAAATCTATACAAGAGTTTGGGTAGAATGGACATTTTTACTATATTAATTTTCCCAATCCATGAGCATGGGAGGTTTTTCCATCTTCTGATGTCTTCTTCAGTTTCCTTCTTAAGGGGTCATTTATTTACTTGTTTCTTTTTTTTTTTTTTAGTTCTTTATATATTCTGGATATGAATCATCTGTCAGATATGTAGCAAGTGAAGTTTTCTCCCTCTCAGTGGGTTTCCTCTTCACTTTCTTAGTTGTTTGTTTTATTGTACAGAAGCTTTTTAGTTTAATGAGAGGTTGTTGATTGTTGACTTTGATTTCTGATCAACTGATGTCCAATTTTAAAAGTCCTTTCCTATACCTATATCTCGTAGGGTACTGCCTATGTTTTCTTCTACAAGGTTAAAAGTTTCAGGTTTCATATCAAGGGTTTTGATACATTTGGAGTTGCCTTTTTTTGAAGGGTGAAAGATAAGGATCTAATTTCATTCTTCTACAGGTAGAGACCAAATTTTGCCACTGCCATCTGTTGAAGGTGCTGTCTTATTTCCATTGTGTGTTCTTGGCACCTTTGTCAAATATCAGGTGGCTGAAATTGCATACACTTATATTTTTAGGTCTTCTATTGTATTCCATTGATCTGTGTGTCTGCTTTTGTGCCAGTACCGAGTAGGTTAAACCTAGTTGGTTTAACCTTTCAAGGTCATCTATCATACAAAGCTGGTATTTCTACAAAGAAAAGCTGTGAAGAATGGTAAAGAATCTTCTATAGAGAAGTCAAGTATTAGGATATCTCCTAACTTGGGACAAACAAGGACATTATAGTGCCCCTATCCATGGGAAAATGTGCCAAGGGCTTATGGGTCACTGGCTCTCCAAGTGCCAGGGGTGGCCAGGTGGCGGCACTAAACTTCTAACACTGTGCCCTGGTGGAGAAAGCACTGACCTATGATGCCCCCCAAACCCCATCTTTGATGTGCCTTCTGCACCCCTCCTATTAGGACAATCAGTCTCCTCCCACTTGGGAGCCCCCGTTCTTTTCCCTATCCCTTCCTGGTACCCAGCCACCTGCCCTGCCCATCCCAGCTGGTTTTATAAGATACTGGGTTGGTGCCCAGTGATTTTGTTTTCCTTGTAATTTGAACAGGCCCAGCATTGTTGGTTCTATTTAATGGACACGAGATAATGTTAGCTTAGTGGTTTTAAAGTGATTAAATGTGCAGACTATGCAAACATATATATATATATGAAAAAATGTCTCTATGAAGAAAGGAGAGATATGTGCAAGGGACTTCAGGGAGATGAAGACCCCAGAAAACTTGGCACTGACACTTGGGCAAATTGTAGTAAGTTTGTCCAATTTGGAATGATTTTAGAATATTAGCATTACTACCTATATCTAAACTAGTGTGACCAGCATGATTAAGGGAGATGCAGGGCACAAATACTGATCTGAGACAGTGAAGGAAGAGGCACTGCAGAACTGAAATGTGTCTTGACTAACCCTGTCCATGGGTGAGAGAGTATGATGGCTAATGTGAGGCCCTGTGATATGAGACAGTTTTTATGTCTGCTCTCATCCTTACAACCTGAGCAGGAAAATATTTTTATCACTATTTTAAAGATGAGGAGCATAAGGTTACTTAATTTGTCAAGAGTTACCTGGGAATGAGAAACGGGACCTGAACATGCTTCAGTCTGAAACCTGAACTCCTTATGCCCTCCCTATTTTATGGTTTGCCTGGTTTATAATCTTCATGCATTTAAAAGAACTGAAAGTAAAATACTGTGTGATCTGGGCATGGTGTCTCTGGTCTGTAATGTCAGCACTCAGGAACCAGAGGCAACGGGGTCTCAAGTTCCTGCTAGCCTTGGCTACATGGTAAACCCTGTTTCAAAAAGGGAAAGAAGTTAACATGCAGGTCATTTTATGAAATGCTTTTATTTATTGTCAAGGAGAATTTCTGTTGTGTTGTAAGAATCCATCATAAAGTATCAAATTCATGTATTTATAAGGATCTAAAACAAAGCTAAGTGGTCTCAATTGCATTTCAACTAGCTGGCATGAATAGAGAGAAATCCTAAGTAAGTGTTTTTATCTTCAACTTCTATAAGGCAGGTTTTAAAATGAAAATACTCAAATAATTCCTAAAGATGTATGATGCTTTAAAATCTTGGATTGTTACCTCATCTTCCCATTGCTGCTACCTGAATCTTCAATTTTCTTCATGAAAATAAACTAATTAACCAGAAATTTACAGAGCTCTGAGGTGAAGCAGCCTAAACTGGGACTATAAGTCCTCCTTCTCTCTCTCTCTCTCTCTCTCTCTCTCTCTCTCTCTCTCTCTCTCTCTGTCTCTCTCTGTCTCTCTCTTTTTTCCTTGAAGAGAAATATGAAGATATATCTATTGCTTAGATATATCTTTAGATAACTTTCCTGAAGATTCCGGGTGCAGGCTTATGACTATTGCAAACTTTTAAAGATTTGTCCTAAACTGATAGAAGCTATAAATGTAAAGTTGACTCAGACATAGTTCAAAAATGAACCATCAGGCCGGAGAGATGGCTCAGCAATTAAGAGCACCGGCTGCTCCTGCAGATGACTGGGTTCAGGTTTCAGCAACCGCATAACAGCTAACAACCATCCATAATTCCAGTTCCAGGGAATCAGATGATCTTTCAGTCTTTTGTGGGCATTTGACACATGGGTACACTTACCTGCATGCAAGCAAAAGGCTCATATGCATAAGAATAAAAATAAAACATACAAAAGTTATCAATATATTTAACCCCAATTCTATAATATATAGAAACCAACCTTTTTCCTTTATCACATGACTACCTAGACATTGTCTCCTGACAGCTTCATACATGGCTCTTTTGTGCACAGCTCCACTTTGGTCCTCATCTCAACATTTACCTAGAAGAGGGGCTTGTTTTCCTAAATACTTATACTCTAAGTATGTTTCTAGCTGCTTTCTTATCTAGCAAAGAATGGTAGGGACAATGGAAAATTCTGTATTTTTCTATTCCCTTATGCTTACGAATTTTCTAACCAATGCTTAAAGAAGGCAAAAAAAGGATACGTTTTTCAGAATGTACTTTATATTTATGGATTAAATGGGGAAAACGAATTAATTTCCCAAGTTCTGAATACTTAGCACACTGGCCCAGGACAGAGCTACCCACAGTTCTTGGATGGGGGATTAGATCCCCCAGGTCCCCAAGCAGTTGCTCAATGTGTTGTCAGGAATACACACAGGCATTGCCTTGCCTCTTTCCTTCCCTTAAGACATCTACCAACGTTTGATGTGGCTGCTGTGAAGCTCATTTGATCTAAGAACTACTGGTTCCATATAACCATGCATAGCCCACAGAATATATACATATACATATACATATATATATATATATATATGTTCTATATATATATTCTATATATATGCAATTATATACATGGTAGTTATAATACTAGGTTGATGTTCACCATGAAACTAGAGAAATACATTCTTATGTACAAAAACACACAGGAATTCAGTACAACAGCATGCATACACAAACACATACATACATACAACACATGCATACATACACACATACATACAAACACTCAGGCATACATTTATTCATGCACAGAAACATTTGTATAAACACACATATGAAACCTGAAACAAGAAAAACCTTTGATCAAGGAAAGGAAGTAGCAGGAAGTTAGGTGCCAGTGAATAAGGCCTACCAGATGTAGAAGCAACTAGCTATCTACTCTGACTAATTCAAAATGACATATAAAGCCTTTCTTGAAAATCTGTTATTATAGTTTTGGGATTGCCTCTTCAGATGTATGAGAATTCAACTCTGTCAGCATTACAATAGTCTCCTGAGTGGCCAGAATGTTGAAGATGTCACAGTAGGCCCTGGTACAGCTATTTGGTGACCTTCTAAATTCAAGGAAAGGGCTCCTTTCCTGCAGCTCCCTTCTGGGGTTTCTAGTCAGGAGGCCTGAACTCATTTCCTGCATTCTCCACTATTCAACTGTGTGACTGAACAAATTGTGATTCCTGCTTCTGTGGAACCTAGATAATGCTAATATCTATTGCATAAATTACTGTGAGGGTGAAATGAGTTAGTGAAAGTGGCATGCCAAAGCAGTTCCTGCCAAGTACTCTCTCCCGAAATCCACAGCACTATTATCACACCTGCCTTTCCTGAGCGGTCCTTACTGGCAGGACCTGCCACAGCCATCATGTATATATCATCACATCTAATCCCTCTCCTCCTTAATCTAATCTCTTAAGTGTCCTTTTTAAAAAATCAGTCTTTCCCCCTTCTCTATATTCTTTATAGATTCTCTTTGATAATTTCAGTCTTTCACAGTTTTTATATCATACTTAAGGGAATAATTCCTCATTTGTCTTTCTAAACATGTCTTCTAATGTAGTTTAACGTCCCACTTATCCAACTGCTATTAACTGTAGATGGAAGTCAGAAAACTCAAACAACGTTTGCATAAACTTAACTAACTCCCCACCTCCCCAAAGCAGCCCTTGTGCCCAGAGCCATCCTACCATCTGAGTGATCTTGGTCTTCCTCTGCCTGTACTATCCTTGGGCAGAAGCTGAAGGTTTCCCACCTACTTCAGAGAGTTTAGAAACATTAATTCATCTCTAAATGAGTTTTCTCCAAATGAATATCCCAGAGAGATGAGAATTTTGCAAACTGTATATTTAACTGAAGAATTTTGTATCTGTCTAGAAATCAGATTTCTATTGTCATATTTTCCAATGAAAGGATGCAAGCTGTGACTTTCATGTTCCCAGGTACTTACTTAAGTCCTACTTAGACTTAAGATTTGGATATCAGTGCCAGGGAAGTACCCAGTGCTGCAGCACTTACCTAGAATTCAGGAGCCACTAGCTTTGATCTTCAGCATAATAAATAAATAAATAAATAAATAAATAAATAAAATCTGATAATAAGCCCAAGGGATTTCTATTACAGGAAATTTAAACCACTGGCAACTATTGTGCATTATTCGAGCCTGTTTTCTATTTGCTGTGAAAAAAACACCAGCCAAAACCAACTCTGGGGAGCAAAGTGTTTATTGTGTCTTGCACTTTTTTTTTTTATTGATGCTTTGTGTATTTCATACATCATTTTCCAATTCAGTTCAGGCATATTTCCCTTTCCCTTCCCCCCACCCCACCCCACCCCATTCCAGATCATGCATTCTGCCATAACTGTCCTGCATCTTTCTCTCAGTTTTTTTTTCATTTTTTAGCAATACGTGATAATTTATAAGTACAAGCATCCTTCATGTAAAACCAATTTGCAGGCACTTGTGCCCAAACC